>JAOALB010000100.1:0-221189 GCA_025331125.1 Mycogone perniciosa
CTAACAATTAATTAACCCCTCCAGCACAGCGCCGTTCAAAATGAGATCAGCTTTCCTCCAACCCCTCCTACACCGCCTTCCCACTTAGGCAATCGCGCTGCTTTATAAGATTTCTATAAGAACGCTCACTTTTCCCCCTTCGTCTCTTTATCCATTTGACGCGTCCCTTCTACCTTATCGCATTCGACCTAAAAATCTCTCCTCCTTACTGGCTGCTTAGCTAGGATCAAGATCTGGGGCGATTCCGCTCGTTTTGCCAGCTACCCCTAACATCTCTCTCTCTCTCTACCTTTTTACTATGTTTAATACTATTCAGCTAGAGTAGATAAACCTTTTACTACAATTGCACATTTTTGTCCGATGGGGAACAAAAAGCATCATAGTCATAGCAATTATACGGGTAACACACCTACCCCTTTGATGGACTCTTAGCTGTCGCTTACTAGGTCGCCTGGCATTTCCAGGTACCTGAATCTGCCCTATACTTACAACCTACCTTCCTTCTTGGTGTACGCGATGCGGTATAATAAGAAGCAATAACTAGAACGCTATAATGATTGGATGGCTGGAACTTAGTGGAGTGCGCGAGGTGGTTGTCTGATAGAAGTACCATTAGCATAGTTCCATAACCTGCGATCGCATTAATAACACGCGGGCTATCTATATATTGCGTCAGGGGTCTTCGGCCCACAACAAGACGCCAATCATGGTCGTGGATCACAATTGGGTATTTTGAGGCTAGCTCCTGATACTGCGAGGACGATGCAAAGGATAAAGCCTTAAGATATATGGAATGATTTCGGGCTATATCCACAAACAAGTATTACAATTCCCCTAAAAGAATAAAAAGTAACCCCATGTTCCATCTCTGAGATATCACCCCCAGCACCGATGTTTCTTGCTCAGGTGAGTTGCAATTGTCTTATGGCTTCATCGGAGGCTATGCCGCATTAGTAAGAGATAAGGGCTCCGAGAATTTGATCGACTTACCAAGCTGGTCCAAGTACCAAGGGGTGGGAAAGCAATTTCATTGTGAGGTACGGCAAGGTGGATGACCGTGTTCTTATCCTCTATGGGATCCCATTCACCAGAGTACACGTACCAGTCCTTCCATCCAGTCCGACTCATAATGGTGGTAACCTGGAGCTCACCAGAATTCGACAATTGTGGGATAGGAAGAATGTAAGCCTTGTCGCCCAGCCCGTTGCCCTCTGTAGGAACAGGGTTGATTGTTAACCGCTTGACTTCACTTAACCGGGTATGGTCTACCCAACGTGCTGACCAGTATCCAGACTCGTAGCTACCAGTGCCCCATTTGAGTTCCTTGCTGCTGTCGTTGATGGTGTAGTCAATGCGCTGCCTCTTAATGATCTTGGCTTTCAGAAGCGGATAGACGGCAATGTTGTGGATGGGAATTTCGCCAATGGTTTTGTTGCTCGTTATCTTTTCTTTAGTGACGGTAGAGGCCTTGTACGAGACAGAGATCTGAGCGTTACTCTTCGCCTTAGTGGTTACACCGTAAAATGTACCGCCCCCTTCAATGCTGAGCTCGGCAGCGGCGGCGGAATTGAATGCGGTCTCGGTGAAAGTCTCCTCACTCTTCTCCGATTTAGTAATAAAAACCGAGGCGGGCAGGGTTTTGCGTTTGGAAACTTGAGGGATCCATGCGATTGGCTCGACAATGTAGAGGTAACCATAAGTCCGGTACCAGTTGTCCACAGTGTGTTCACCGTCAAGAACTGGGATGATCATATTCTTCGGAAGCTTGCCAAAAGTCATAGCATTGATTCCAAAGATGTCGTTCAAGTCGGTGTGGCTAATATTCATGCCCAAGGTATCTCCCAAAATCGGCGTGACATAGCCGAGCTTCTCGGGATCAAAATGGAATGGCTCCGGACCAAGGCGCTGAAAGGTCACTTTTTCCATAGGGCCATTGTCAAGGGGTTCAAAGGCAATATGGCCAGGTAGAAAACGAACACCACCGGGGCATTCAAGAGCCATCTTGAAAACTGGTAGATGGCCAATGCTGGAGAGGGTGAGAGTCTTGATGTAGGCGCTTGTGTAAAGCGTGAAGGACGTTTGTTGCTGGTTGGTAGATGAGAGAGTCTGAAAGGCCTAGGTGGGATAAGGGCACCTTTATAGACCAACTCCAGGCGGGTCCTTGTCTGTGTTAGAAGCATCGGCGATTCTGAGATTTGGGCATCTCATCCCCGTATCGAGTCATGAGCAATGACTTCCCGTGGTTTGGGAGGCTTCCCTTGTTTAGGTGACTCTCTTAGTTTTCGAACAGCTGAGAAATGGTAATGTGACGAGACTTTGTTTGATCCAGACTGAATCACAATGTGACAAGGTTGCGGCAGTGAAGGCCAGTTCAACCAGCCTGGATGCTACCTACCAAGGGAAATTGATAAGTTATCTCGTAGCCCGTGCGTCTTTAGCGGGTTCTCGAGTGTCCACTGTCTTGCTCAATTTCCGCCAGTATGACGGATCCTGAGAGAAGAGGCGACACCTTACGAAGTACTCCTTCTTGAATTCGTCGAACTTACGAGCCCGTTGCATAGATTTCAAAATTTTAGCATCGAATGAACATTCTAGTCTCTTCGCATTATACTATTAGCATCTCATCATGTATTGCCCGGTGGGTGAACTAGTAGTCCTACATTAGCTATATAGATAGGCAGCTCCCGTCGCTAAGAGCGGCCCGAGTTGGTGCTCCTCCTGTTGGATAACGTCGGTCTAGTTGTTGGAATAAGCAAAAATGGGTATGCAAGGGAACCTGTGGCCTGACGTGAGGTGAAACAGAACGCGCGGCGTTCTGCTTCTATGATAAAATGGCGGGAGGAGAATCCAAGGAAGAGGGGAGAGACAACGCAGAGGACATGGAGCAATTGAGTGGAATTCTGACGCCCTATCTTCGTGATGTGAATAAGCTGAGTACGTAACTCGTGTTTTCCGACACCTCCCGGGCCCTCCGGCCCTACAATGTGGCCGCTGCAATCCCCCTGGGGATTGTAGATCAAATGAACTACCGAGACATGCTGCAGCTGTGTCACCTCTTACGATTCCTCAGCCCCTTCCCATCTGTTGTGTTTCAGTCGCCGGGCTTCATTGGCTCAGTTCATGTGAGAAGCATAGGAGGAAATGCTCCGCAGCGCACTTTGAAGTGCTCCGTAGTATGTACTACCATGCTCGATTTTAGCCAGCCATGGGGGTAGGAAAAAGAAACGTGAGACACGTGTCTACTCAGTAGCTGGCAAATTTGCGACAACTCTTTGCCAAGGGAGAATGAATCCCTTCTCAAGAGATTAGATGTGGGGCCTATCTGAACCGTCGAGCCGTTCAGTTTTCAGACATCACGAGGATCGATTTAATCAGAAGCGTGCCATAGAGTGGATTGGCCACTCAATCCTTGAGACAATCTAGGCATTATGACGGACAATATGAGTAGAACCCTGCCGTGTAAAGACGGGTCGTGCAGAGGTTAGCCCTTCTCGACGTCATATGTTTCATTTCATCAACAGTCGTTCGTACTCGTATTTACTTTCAGATATATATATTGAGAAAATCCTCACTCTTATGATTGCTTATCATCCACTTTCAGGCACTCGCACCAAACCTCGAATATAAACACATACCAGCCCCCATTTCAGTCACTATGAAGATTGTCCTTCTTTTTTCCCTCATCAGCCTCTTCGCTGCCAGTTCCTTTGCTCAATTCACAGACATCACCTGTGAGATTAAGGCCGAAGACTGCCCTCCTAGCACTGAGGCTATCTCCGAACCTGACTTTGTAAGTAGTTCACATACCCCGTTGATGATTGGTGGCTGACATAAATATTAGTGCCATAATGTGGGAGTATGTAGAGCGTTTGTGAAATAGTTGTTGATTCACGGTGTTAACATATCGCTAGGGTTATTCTGCAGAATACAAGTTCTTCTGCAATGAAGACGACTCTTAAACACAGACTTGCATCAATGCCTGGGTTCCAGCCACCTCTGTGAGTGTTCGTGGAATACCTCAATCCTACACAACCGATTAATTGGCTTTAGGGCATGTTATATGTGATCAGGCCAAGGCCACTGGTGATCACTGATCTTGTTTACCCAGCAATTCTTACGTTCAGAATTCTTACATGCAGGCGTTCATAATCTTCGCGAATCTCATTCATATCTACCAATACACTTAGCTTTAAGGCTTGCTATCAATCTCTTCTTTTTCGTTCGGAGCCTTCGTAATCACTTGAAACCTGTCTATCATCGACTTCCTGACGTAACTACTTCATGGCAGATGGTATATGTCGGAAGTCGTTGTGGTCTGGAACTATGGAGAACCTAAATAAATATATGTTGTGTGAGGTGATATAAGATACTTGTCAGACTGCAAATGAAAGTTGAAGTTACATATTACAAATCTGATAGACTGTAATAATCAATATATATACCTTATCATTGGAATGCCATGTGCTTAAAAGCCCCCAAATTCATTTTATAAGTTTTCTCTTTACCATGCCGAGGTACGATAAAGACCTTCCACCACTCCCAACCAATAACCTACATTATGATGCGTACTCGTATCAAATAATGCCCTCTAGCTGCAGGTCTGCTAAGACCCCTTCTACCCACATACCTGAAAGCTGGTAGTGTGGATCCGATGTAGCCAATACACGTCGAGAGTCCAAGCTACGAAGACAGAATGAGAGACTTCAGCAGGCCTTGCTAGAAAGGAACAATAGGGTTAACAAACTTTAGCAGATTTTGGTTAACAGGGATAAGAGAATTACCAAACTGTATCAAATTATAGCTGAATATCGACAATATATTGAGAATCAGCATGCAAGTTTCGCCAAGGTCTCTCAAGCTATATGCTCCGCATTTGAAAACTACTGCGATGCGGTAGCAAGTATATTAATGAAAACCCTTGATATAGGATTGTTTGATTAGGTAATTGAGGCGTATAGAGGGACGTTTAGCGATAGTGAAAGTGATTATTTTTAATTTCTTGTGGATTAGGCATATATATAGATCGTCATTAAAATCTTCAAATACTGTTTATCTCTTAAGCGTTTTAGGAAGGTATGCTTCGATTATAGGTATGAACTCTATAGTTTAGATATTAGTGGTTTAATGTATAGGACATAGATGGAGACTTTGAGGTGGTGGTGTTATTAGGAGAGGGATAATACTAGCAACAAAGGGACCGTGCTCCCTGTTTAAACCCAGATCCGGCCTACATAGTCGTTACAATTAATCTTCTCTAGCACGGAAAGGAGGACAAGGCAGATATGATGGGGAATCCTATTATAGCTACTTCCACGTCAGTGCCGAAATACGCCTTAGGCAAGAGGCGTGTCGGGTCATGAAAGCGGCTTCTGTGCTAATTCGGTAAGGAACCAGCCATTTAACAAGTCTATATAGGCAAGCCTAGGGCCATCTAGTTCATAACTACTAGTTTTGTTATCCTTGACGAGATTCTTGAATAAATTATATATTTATCATGATTTGGAAGCTAACTATCTGACTACTCTTCCTACCTAGCTCCTAGCAGCCAGTATATTTATCGCTGCTTCGAGTATAGTGAAGTCATTGAGAACATGTTTCTTGAGTTAGTCCGCCGCGGTTTGAAACTCGAACTTCTTTCGAAACTATCCCGAAGCCACTAGATATGTGACTGTATCCAAGCTCTGCGCTGAAGAATTGACTATGTTATGCCAGCCAGATAGCCCTTAGTCGTTTTAAGAGTAGGACCATATCTATTACTAGAGGGAAGTATCTCTTCCAAGCGATAGAGAAGATTACGGGTCTCCGGTGCCTAAATAACTGTCAGCGACTGAAGTTCCCCCGCAAAGCATAAAAGAGAAGAAATGTCGAATATAACACTCACCCTTGCAAGCATACGAATCACACCAAATAGGATCGAAGAACCAGTAGGTAAGAGAGCCCTGTTGCGTACAATCATGCTTGTTTCCGATATTTCCAGTCGCATAACAGTATCCCGCGGGTTTTCCGTTGGAAAACAGTTTATAGACGGCCTGTGGGGGGTCGGAGGCTGTAGCAAGCGTAAATTGCATATTGGGCACACCGCAAATAGCCTTCTGGCTAGTGAAGCTGGGCAGGTTGCTCATGCCGCTGATTTGGGGGGCTGGAAGCGCTATGTTGTCAATGGTCCCAAAATCGTTTGAATTGAAGTTCTTCTTGAGCCAGTCGCAGCCGTATTGGTTTGATGGCATGTAGGCGAGGTTGCTCCAATCCCTAGGCACTGTGTGCTTATTGCCCCTAGAACCGACTACTTTGTATGAATGGGCATTGTAGTTCACAACATGAAAATTTGCGCTGGCAAGAGAAAGTAAAGTGCCGGTCGCAATTAGCTGATATAAGGTGTGCATTGTGTTTGTTTGCTTCTTCAGGTTGAAGTATAGGAATACTGTAGGTGGTTCCAAAGGGGACAATTACTCCCTATATATAAAATGTCTAGTGCTTACAGGGGGTAGTTTAGCGGCGTAATCCAAGTCCTACCCACTATTAAACAATTGGATCCAATTTAAAAAATACTCTATAATCTCTGGATACCGTAATATGTGTGTAATACTCGTATTGATCTTACTCACAGATCTCCATTTGTGAGGGCCAAAGAGCCAAAGAGCGAGTCAGTCTTCCAAATCGCGGTTGAAACATCTCATGCTACGGATCTATAGCCATGAGGGTATGTTATCGCCATTACACTACGTAGTAGGTTAATACACTTTCATTATGCAAAACACTTCCAAGGATTAAATAGAGAGCGGCCTGCTATAACAGACATAAATTCGTGAGACTTCGAGCAGAAATCGAGAAGCAAGAGTAAGAACAAGGGAGCCAACGGAAGATGTCCGGACCATCCCCACCCGGCATAAGCAATGTCTTGGATTTCCATGGGCACGTCGCCAAATCCTCATTGACTAGGCTTTTGAGGTTGCATCGTGTCCTTGCAAGAAATGCAACTGACTAGGTATCACACCTGAATCTCGGCACCTGCGGAAAATGAACATCCATTTTCGGTGCTTCGAGCTGTCAGCGGCAGGTAAGCAACTCGTGCCGGAATCTGCCCATAACTTGGCTAGCGAGCGCGGCTTCTAAAATGGATATAAGCGGTGTTAAAATAAGTGCAAGGGTTGCTTTTAATCGTATGATTAGAATCCACCACCTCAACATAAGCTAATAGGAGTAAGCAAATACGAAGTATAGAGTAGTACTCCGTATGAAGTAAGTGTTTGCGTACTATTTCATCCTACAAGGATCCCATGTACTTGGTACTTCATATACGCTAGTAGTTCCGACCAACTCTGACAGTCCGTTCTCGCTCCCATTACTCGTAGGTTTTATTTTCTGGACTTGATCCTTTAATGTTGTATGTAGTATGTTAAATACGTTCTATCGACAAATCTACCCAAGCCTAGCAGAAGAGATGGCTAGCCACCACAGCAGCGAGAGCGAAGGCCGGGTGTTAAACCTATTAGCCGCTCTATGGCGGTCTATGTGGACCGGTAAGATAAACACTCTCAAAAGGGATGTTTACGGAGCTCCAGGAGTACAGCTCTTAAAAATTGTGATTACGCTTAAGGCGGGAGGGACATTTGCTTCGAATTCCTGAAGGTAAGATGAATGTGGTTATTATTATTAATGGGCGAACCGCCATAGTAGTATGTAGCCATTTGTACTGCGGATAATACTTCCTTTTTTAAAAAGCGTTTGTTTTTACAAGGAATGGTGCCATAAGCTTTGCTAGGGATTACAGGGAGGTTGCAATTCAAGCTACGGAGTACAATACTCGTAGACAACATTGCCACCTTGATGCTAGTACGGAGTACTCGTCAGGGTAATTCGAGAAGGGAGGAGAAAAGCGGCCCCCTGATCCCCCGTTCGTTCTGAGAAATCGGTAAATGTCTGCTCTCCAGAATTCCACAGTCTAAAGAGAAAGTCCGGTATCCAAACACGGTATACTCCTCTATATACGGAACGATGTCGATCTCGTAAACTCAATAGGTAGTATCAAGAGCAGTTCTTGCTTGTACTAGATGTTCCCTAGGCAACAAATACCATAAGGAGGAAAGAAATGAAAAAGGAACATCACGAGAAGGCTGCTGGGCAGACTGGGCTCGGTTGGGTTTGCGGGGATAGATTGGCGGAAGCGGGGTGTTTTCTTTTCGGGCGTGAGGCACATGTACCGACGACCCCTGGTTGATGTGTTGGCGGATGTTAAGTGGATACGGCCCACTTTTCATCATTAAGATGACGTTGAAGATATACATACTCCCATAGCAGTGTAGTTGCCCACTCTAGGTGAACCTGGGCATCATTCCACAACCGCTGCAACGAGTTGTGACGATGGACATGGTGTGGGAACTGGACAATATGGGATGGCATTAATGAAATGTAGCAGATAGAACTCTACGGTTCAATACAGTTAATTACGCCTGGGCATCAATGTTGGGGTATAAATAGTTTTTCCCAGTTATCGTGCTCGCCTCACTTTATGCAAGTTTGGCCCGTTGTATGCAGCTAGTATGGGTATCACAGTCACTTGACGAATAGGGAACTAAAGATTATTGATGGCTAGGCGGAGCTGGCAAGCATTGAAAGCAAGAAGTAGGCACCAAAAGGCGAACATCAGGGTCGCCGCGGACACACGCAACGCTTCACCCCCGCCCAACATCGTCTTGCGAGCCGCCAAGGCATCGCGTGCCTGCTGCATCCAACCGGATCTAACTGAGGCATAAGGGCGAGAACAATAAGCCGTATAAAGTAACCGTAGTAACCGTAGTGAGGTAGAGAAGTTACTGGCAATGTACTGGTAGGTTTATGGTCAATCTACATATAGCTGCTATGGTAATGTGATTGCTGGTACCTGCTTAACTGTTGAGGGCACAATGCTGTTACTAGTAATAGAGAGGAACGAGTTAGACGCGAGAATGAAAATAAAATACCAGTAACATCTTAATTTTGCACTAGGGTTACCAGGAACGCTTTTAAATCACCCGAAAATTACTAGTAATACATTTCCTTATTTAGATCAGTTACCAGTAATACAATCTAAAAAGTTGCCAGTAGCTCTAGTGTCCCAGTAACCACTTCTATAGCGACGAACTTTAATACTGGTAATCCAGGGATACTGCTAATTTTAATTTTTACATTACTGGCAATTACTGGGCGGTTAACGAACTTGCTAGTAACAAATCGCCTTTAGTTACTAGTATTGATCTTTATCTTTAGTAGAGTTACTGGAAATAAAAATACCTCCTATAACTCGGACTGGTACTTAGTCGCGCACCTTCATAAGTTACTAGTAGCATCTGAGACTTTAGAGACTTATTCTCCTGCAATACCCGAAGTGAAGGGCTGCCTCGCGGGCGACAACACAATATTTCCACAAAAGAAAGCCCCCCGAGGAGTTTAAATCGCATATTATCGCCGTATGTTCCGTGGAAATCCTGCATATATCTACCGCATGACTTTCAGGTTTTGTTGTGGTGACTCAGTGTGAGCGGGTTGAACCGGAGAACACGGACCGTAGTTGGCCGCAGCTGAACCTCTGGACCGGATATATAAACATCCCGCAAGCCCGTCAGAACGAGATAATGAATACCTTCAATTCCATTAGAATTAAATACCTTTTTTTTCTCAAGCCCAATTGTATTAGATGGCGTTCCACAGTCTCAACCGGCGTTTGGCTACCACCTCCATAATCGTGGCAGCTACAGCAGCAGGCACATATGCCGCCACCATCTACAGCAAAGTGTCTCGTGTAGATACAAGAAACATCACCAGCTTCGACAGTGCTCCAGATTCATTTGTCAAGTCCAAAACTATTCGAGAAATTGCCAACCCACATGGCCGTCCATTCAAAGCAGACGCTCGTGTGCTGACGCTCGACATACCGGCTCGTCATGGGAACGTATCCGATGAAGAGTTGCTCGCGCAGTTCGTCAAGGGGTTCTTCGGTGGGAGGGTCTTTGCCCCCGAGGCCATGTATTTGACAAGAATAGGTTGGGATGGAGGGCAATTCTCGAGTGAGCCGATCCCTTGGGATTACTTATGTGAGAGTGACTTGGACTGACGCAAATGCTAGAACTTCCACCAAATACTACCTGCCCACAGATATGCAAGGCATCTGAGTTATCGAATCACACGCTTCCACCATTACATTCAGTCCTCTTTGGCAATTTTCATGTCGCCGATATACAGATCCGGAATCCCCAAGGCAGTGAGACAGATGAGACAAACAGCAGCATAGACATTGCCTTTGGATCCGATCAACGAGCCTTTTCTGGGGCTCATCGCTTCAGTATCCTCCGAACAATTCCCAGAGATAAACCTGGCGAAGAATCTACACAAGTCCGCGTGCACTTTGCTTCTCTAGTATGCAACCCAACGGTCGATGCTGAATTGTCTCTGTCAAAGGTAGCGTGGACGTTTCATGAACTTTACGCTATGCTGCTTTATAGGGAGGCTGTAGCTGAGATAAAAAATTGGTTATCGAGGCCAAGGTCAGCGTAACTCTATGATGTTATACATCACATTTATGTAATTCCGCATTTCATAGGTCCTTGAGGCGCAGGGTACGCGCATACATCTCCGTTCATTCTCACAGGCTGCATTCAGAACGAATAGGCCAAGATAGTCAGCACTTTTTCTTCAGTCAAGACAAGCAATAGTACCATGACCACTGACATCCTCAACTCCATGCATCTTTACCTAAATCCGCCCCCATTCCACGTAACGCTCATCGCCAGCCTGGGAAGTGCCAAGACGCATTTCAAATTCTTCCCGAGCTCCCTCCTCTGTAACTTGCTTGGATATTCTAAAGGGCCATTCCTCAATAATGGTGTGTTGCTCCTTCATCTTCATCCCCACTCTTTCTCCGTTTTCTTCAAAATGGTGGGATTTCATGTATCTAAGGATTTTTTTGTCATTATCAGCCTCACCAAAAACCGTATGTTCATAATTTTCAGCATACCGGTAGAAACAGCCATCGGGGCAGAAAAGTGATAAATATTTGCGGAACTTTAGGGACTCCTGGCTGTGCGAAGACACTTCTAATCGTGCCGGCAACGGCGATATGTATTTTTGGAGAGCCATCCAACAGAAGACAATATCTTTAACTACTTCTTCCCTAGTAGAATGACTACGCATGAGCTTTGTGAAATGCATGATGAGTGTTGCATGGGGGTTCGTGTGTTTCGTCTCTAGGAGAGGCCCGAGGTGGGATAACGTCGTCTCAAGGCCAAGATTGTTTTCGTCGCAGATTCTGCCGGCCTTGGAATGCGTAAGTTCTTTTTTCACCATACAAGTTGGCAATAGTATCTTATAGCGTATAAGTACTCACATCGATTCGTGAAAATGTTCCATCGTGGAAGTAGTTGGGGAGGTCGTCCGCTTCCAGGTTGAAAAGCCCAAAGTTGACATTGATCTTACTGGAGTTTTGGAGAAATTTGCGAAACATGTCCTGGAGGTAATAATATAGCCTTCCATATATATCTGAATCGGCGACCTGTTTTGTGCTTGCCAATACATCGCCGGCGTCCCACTCGTCACGAGGGTCAGGGAATTCCAGGGGTGGGCTGTAAACAACACCCAGATATGTGATGGTACTATAGATAAGCATCAGCACCATACAATGTGGAAAGGGTTTCAGGATGGAACTGACGGGTTTGGGTAGGTGAATCCATCTCGGGGGTATCCAAAAGGCAAGAGGAGGCCATCCTCCCGGTACCTCTCTAAACAAACTCGATGGATAGGCTTCAGCCAGACGTACCGCCGCTCCCGCCAATCTTCGAAACCAGATTCCAGTGCCATTGAAGTATGGGCATCCTTCAATCTCTGGATATTTACGTCGTCCAGATAGTAGAAAAGCCCGTAGAGCTGTGTCCAGGACTCGTCGGGTAGGAGGAGGCGGACACAGCGGGTTCCAACCATCCAAGTCTTAGCCACCAAGGCACCTTCAAGCAAATCGCCATCTTGCATATCGTCATCTTCAAGTGAATCGTCATCTCGAATTGGAGTTATGATCTCACTCCTCGCTCCCACAATCATGGGGAGGATCTTTGAATAGAGAAGGTCCATGTGGCTCTTCTTGAGGAATGCCGAGTACCAGAGATGGATAAGGCAGTCAACAGCTTCATCAATATTGTCAACATAGAGAGCAATGAGAAGCATGATCGCGTTTCGGCAAACAACCTCGTTTTCAGCGTCATTCAAGGTTATAGAAATCGTATTCTTGAACGAAGTTGGTATCGAGGCGATTGTCTTCACGACACTTCTCATATCACCGGATGCTAGACAATAAAAAACATCAGTCCCGAGTGTATCAGTGAGTTTTTGAAAATTCCGTTTGTAACATACCAGCAAATAGCAGCTGCAAGTCATTACCATACGCCTCACCTTCATTCGCACTCAGCTTGAGAACGTCGATAGCCGGAGTTTTGTCCCAAAGGTAATGACTCAACCCTGTAATGGAACCTGAGTTAGTGTACACAAAGTTTGGAGTGCGGCCTTGCTCAAGCCATTTCGGTTGCCATATCTCGCTATTCATGGGGGAATTGCAGGCTTTCGTGTGTTCTTCCCAATGCTGCGCCTGGCAATCGCTTCCACAATACTATGTTAACTGGCGGTTAGGATGCAAACAAACGCCGTGATCCGAGGAAGCTAACTTACATGGACTAAGCGGCAGGCTTCGCATACAATACTACCCTGATTTTTGCAATGCCCATCCAAGCTGTTGGTGTTTGCGCAGACCAAGACGATACCCTCCATCTTGGTGATGCTTTTGAGTTTCTCCAGGTATTAGGCAGGAAGTGAATGGTCTAGATGTCTGAAAACAGATTGGAGTGCTCAATGATATATATATTGGACCGTTTGTCAAGTAGACAGGCAGCCCATATGCCTTGTGTCTTGATCACATTGATGAGAGAAGAGGTGGGAAGGTGGCGGTTCTGGGGGATTTATAGAAACATCGCCTCTACACCGCATTGTTTACTTGTCTGAGAAGTTGAGGTTACACAACATGATCACCTGTTAACAGCTGTAGCCAGCAGAAGTGGCCTACCAAAGATGCAAATGCTTCCAGCAAATCAAAAACCCTGCATCTTCTCCTTGCTTAGGCCTCCTGCATGCTTACGCACTCAGCAAACGCAGCCCAAACACAACAAACCTTGAACTTTTGTGTCTCTTGACTCTCTGTCTCGGAACACGTCTGAGAGATCATGTATTCCCTGAAGAACATCCAAGGCGCGGCCAAAGAAGCGGCCAAGCACGTCAACATCCAAAACGTCGCCATCCCAAGCGCCAACGAATGTCGTGAGGCCTTGACTGGCGGTGCTTCGACAGCTGCTGACAGTGTGCGTACGCCAAAAAACGATGGTTTCCTGCTCTGTAACACAGCTAACGGACTCGATGAAGGCTGCCAAGATGGCTTCCGCACACCCATTCGCCGCCGCGGTCATTGGTATCGGACTTCTTACAGTTGCTGCTCCAGCAATGATTGCAACACCGGCCCTCGCCGCGGCTGGATTCACTGCCCAAGGTGTCACTGCAGGTATGGATCCTATCATGTCTCTGCCTAATCCTTGAAAACAACCCATGATACTAATGGTAGAATCGTAGCATCGCTTGCGTCGGCTGTGCAGGCAGGCACCGGAAACGTCATCGCAGGCAGTATGTTTGCGACACTGCAGAGTGCTGCCGCTGGTGGATATGGTGTGGCTGTTGTCAACGGGGCGATTCAAGGCATGGGAGGTGCTGTGGCCGCAGTTGGAGCTATTGGTACCTGGCTCGGGAAGTCAGACAAAGCGGAAGAAGAGGAAGATGCTGCCGATGAGGAGTAGTATTAACTACTACTGCTTCCAGCTGTGAGGCGAAAGACATTGAGCATATCCAACTCGCACGATTTACCATGATACAGTGCATAATAGTTCAGAAGTTGTAGGCAGTACGAAGTACTAGTATCATGAAATACACGGAGTACATACGGAGGAGTCCGTACATAAACTTCCTTTTTCTTGGTTCGGACTGACGTGTCTCACGCATTGCTTTTTTATGCTTTGATACCCATGTCGAGTACTACATAGCAATCATACACACACACACAACCAGTTTGAGAGAACAGAGAGAGAAACAGGTAACCAAAGAATAATTTAGAAAGCTCTTGTCGCTGCTAGTCGAGAAAGCCAGTCGAGAGAATAGACCTGATTGCCGCAATTAAATGAGTCGAATCTACAATGGAATGACGGTTGACATGAATGATCATTCTGTACTCCGTACTCCATAGAACGGTCGAGAATGAATCTGGTGGTGGATCCATTACGGGACGTCCAGGGGCATCCGGCTCGAGTCATGGATCTGAGATGTGATGAGCTGTCTATTATGTATTACTATTTATCCCAAGTATCCAAAGAAACAAACACCGATGTGAACGACAGATTTGTGTTCACCTTTTTTAACCACACCCACGATGTCTTTTCATTTCCCATGATTATTCAGACCAACTCTTCTCAAGTTGGAGAGCCTTTAGGGAACAATGGCCAGCAAGTCCCCTCACTTCTATTGCGCAGAATAGGCACCTTAATCTTCAGATTGCTTCTGTAGGAATAAACCTGGGTCCCAAACCCTAGGATCCGCTCGCCAACCCCGGTATGTATGTATTACACCGTCAAGGGAGAAGCCGTGCGGGCGCAAAAGTCTCGTCGTCGACACTATCAGCCTATTTGCACATTTGTAGTGCACAAGGGATGACCTTGCCTGATTCAGTGATTAATTAGCGCTACACTCACCATTTTACGGGGAGGGACTGGACATACTGAGGGCGTCGTCCCGGCCACAGGCCTTCAACACACAGCCAGTAGCAGAGCTTCTAATGGAGTTCATGTTCGCGCAAATGCAAGGTATGTCATTAATTGTGCAGCGCTTGTTCTTCTGCACGGCATCGACTACGCAAGGCCTAGCGCATCTGGGGAGATCATCAATGCTCTTGGCGCTGGCCAGGGCTGCGAGCGTGATGGCGGCAACAGCGAGAAACTTCATGTTGTAGATAAGAGCGAGGATAAATTTAGAAGTTTCAGCACGGAGATTGCAATGTAGCAAATGCGACGGCCTGCAGAAGTGACTTGTGATGAAACGGGAAGGCTCCTATAACAGCGTGATACCAGGTGATTGGCTTTTATATCGGTCGACATGGCGACCGATGATGATTTGTAGTCAGATTTGAAAGGGGCTGCTCAACCTCCTGCCCCTTTGCTGAATGATGAGGAGTCCTCGCACCGTTAAATGTCTCAAGCCTGCGCTGGTCCGGATCCTAGCCTTAATAGGGAGAAAAGGGTTACAGGCAAGGTTGTGATATGTAAGCGATATTGACTATTTCAGGAAGCGAGCGATATAGCGGCCCGTTTTCATGTAGAAAGCTTGGCAGGGATCTTCTCGAGAACCCTCTTCACCAAATTGCACAGAGAGCCGCTCTGTGTAATGTCAAAAACGCTGACTCGCGGCGTCGCATTTATGCCCAACCAAGTTCGCAGCTCGACAGCAACCAGCGAATCCACACCATATGCAGATAGTGGCTTCGTTGCATCAATATCGGCTGGTGATACCATGAGCATCTCTCCAAGTCGTAGTTTGAGAGATTCCATTAATATTTGGCCTCTTAAATCGCCTGATGCATCAGCCAATCTCTTCCTTAGCGAATCGGGGCTCGCTTTCTCGGCACCAACACCGTCAGTCCCACCAGACTGCCAGAGGCACGCAAATCGAGGCTCAAGACGCCATCCTAAATCACCAGGTTGTGTCCATGAACTGATACCGGTCACCATCTGGCCATGATATGGATGTCGAATGGCCAACTCGATGATACGCAAGAGCTCAGACCGTGAGAGAGATCGATATCCAGCTTTTTCCAAGCGCTCACCAATACCTGAGCGAGCAGCCAAACCCAGACTCGGGATGCTCCCCAAATCGATAGACACAGCAGGCAATCCCCTCTTGATTCGATTGTGAGCAAGAGCATCCTGATAAGTACCACCCGCCGTGTAGTTGGCTTGACCAAAGTTACCCATAATGCCCGTTATGGAAGAGAGCAGGAGGAAGAAGTCCAAGTCATACTCCTGAAAAACAGTATCGAGGTTCTTAGAACCATCGTACTTCGGACGAATTGCAGCTTGCCACTTCTCTAGTGTCATGTCGTTAAAGCTCGCATTTTCTAGAACGGCAGCTGCTTGGATAACACCACGGATTGGCACTCGCGTATGACAATCGTGAATGACGCTGTGCAGGTTCTCTAAATTGGTGATGTCGCAACTCCGCACATAGACCTCGGTACCAGCTTTACGAAGTTCCGATAAAGTGTCTTCATTGGCGGACTTCTCTGCATTTCGAGACATGAGAATCAGGTGCTTCGCTCCTTGCTGTGCCATCCACTGAGCGATCGCAAGGCCAACACCGCTTAGGCCGCCAACAATGAGATATGACTCCTGCTTCGAGAATTGCATCGGATTATGCGGAGTGATAACCTGCAGATAAACGCAATTTAGTCTTATAGTAAAAGCAGGAGAGGGGGTTTCCAGATAAAAAAGTTTCTTACCGAAATTCTCTCGCCCTCTCGGCATTGTACGATTATCTTGCCCACTTGCTCCCCGCTCTGCAAGAGTCGAAATGCTTTATGAAGCTCCCCGATTCCATACGTAATGATAGGAATTCGGTGAGGAAGCTTCTTCTCCTCCAGCATGTTCATCACCTTGCGGAACGTGTCATAAAACTGTTTGCCTTTATGGAGTGCAAGCTGAACCGTATCCATGGCGATGTATGACACAGACTTGCTAAACTGTTTCATACTGAGATAATTATTCATCTGCGCATCCTTTTTGCCAAGTTCAATGAAACGTCCGAAGGGTGCTATGCAGTCCCAAGTTGCATGCAACAATTCACCGGCAAGCGAATTCAAGACCACATCCACCCCTTTTCCTTCGGTTGCCTGCATAACGCTATCGCGGAATGACGCATCTCGACTGGAAAACATGTGGTCTTGGGGAATGCCGTATGTTTCAGTCAAAAACTTCCTCTTGTCATGAGATCCAACCGTGACGAAGACCTGTGCCCCAATAGACTGGGCTATAGTTATTGCAGCCTGGCCAACACCTCCAGCCGCAGAGTGGATCAGGACACGATCAGAGGAGTCAAGATGTGCAAGGTTGATCAACGCATGGAACACTGTGATGAACACCATGGGAATAGACGCAGCCATTTCCATCGTAGTGTCTTCCGAAATAGGCGCGATATTAGTCCATGATGTTCGCACTCTGTTCGCCCAGTGCCCGTTGGGCAGAAATGCGCAGACTCTGTCCCCGACTTTAACATTACCATCGGTCTGGGACCCAACTCTACTAACATACCCAGCGCACTCAAAGCCCATCCATTTCTCCTGCATTTGGCCCATGGCAACTAGGACATCTCGAAAGTTCAGCCCGAACGCTGTAGGAATGATTTCAACCATATCTTCCTTCCAGGAAATGGAGTCCAGCAGTCTGTCATCTTGTCGAAAGATCAAGCTGTCGATCAACCCAGGAGCCTGAGACTCCAGCCTCAGGTACGGGCCCGAGGAAGAGAAGGGCTTCTCACGAGGCAAGTGTTGACCTTCCAGGTTCACCAACTCTTCGTTAAGAGGTCTCTCCCCAAACAGTCGAGGCACCATAATGCGACCTGATCGCTGAGCGAACTCATTATCACCACGTTCCAGAGTACCAGACTTCATGGCCAGACAATAGGCATCACAAGTTGCCTGAATGCTGCTTGGATCCCATTTCTCAATATTCGGATCTAGATCCAGAGAAACATAGCTCTTGAAGCCTGACTCTACCCTTAGGGTTCTCAGAAGTCCAGTGTGTAGCAGGGCATCGGGTATCGCACTTCTAGACACCCATAGAATACTTTCCGCCTCTTGGAACGTTTTCTGAAGCTTCTTAAACGCTTCGGCGTCAAGACTGGATAGAAATTGAGAGCTTGTTTCCGCTAAAATGATGCACGCCTTGTCACGAAGCGATACGCTTCCGAGCTTTTCCACAGAGACACATGTGCAGGTTTTGCGGGTGAGAGAAGTAGCAAGATCATGGAGCCATGATTGGGGGGCTGCTTCGAATGCAGAGAGCTGAACGATACCTGTCGCCGTCGGGTAGGGATTTGCATTGTCGCCTAGGGCTTCCTTGGCTCTAGCTACTATGATCGAATGTGTAGATTTGTCAAAGCTATTCGTCTCATGCAGCACCAGATTCGGATCATTGAAGCCATTCTTGGACAGTAATGGAACCAACGGTGATGAAAATAAGAGAGGCGAACTGTCACTCTCTCCAGACTGCCGAGATTGCGATTCCAAAGCAGGATCCTTGCTTGTCGGAGTAGCAGTTGCTTCCAAAACAACTACCCTTCCTCCAGGTCTCAACAAGTATCGAACATTCTTAAGAGCTTTTGGAAGATTGTTGACAGCATCAAACGAGTTAGAGACGAGGATCAAATCATAGAATGCTCTATCGAAGCCTTGCTTAGACGGGTCTTGCTCGATATCAAGCTTCTGAAACCGGATTTGGCTTGCAAAACGTTCCAACGTCTTTTGCGCCAGCTGTAAAGTCTCTGGGGAGATGGCTGTAAAGTCATATCTTTCGGCTTTTAATGCCGTATGACCATCTTTCGAGAGCCCATCGAGCACCGCCATGGACACGCTTCCTATTTCTGCGCCTATTTCTAGGATACGAGCGCGAGGAAACTTGTGGGCAAAGAGAGCAAAATATTTCTGTAGCTTCCGGGTGGTGGTTTTCCCATCTTGCTCTTTAGTTTCAGAACCCTGAGGATCGCTCAAGGCGAGCTCTTCCGACCCGTTGTTCTTCTTGGGTTTGTCCTTAAAGATTAATTCTTCAAGGTAATTCTCTTCAGATAACAGCGAAATGTCCGCTTCCCACTCAGTTCCCAAGAAGAATGTGTTGTCAATTTGGTTTGAGATCTGCCTGCGCGAAAGAGACTGGATCTTGAACGAGTCGATTTTCACAATCGGCACTCGCTTGGGGTCTCTCGTGTCATAGAGAGATAATGAGACCTCAAAGCCTTGATTATCCACGTCCAAGAGCGAGGCAAGCACACCTAGCTCCAACCCTGGATGTAGGTTTGACGTAGATCGAATAGTGACACTCTTTGCAACTCTGGGAAGGGAAAGTCCAAGTTCTCGCATGACCTGTTCCGGCATCGTGCCCCATGCAACTTGGAAGCATGAGTCCAAAATTCCAAGGAAGACTAAGTATTCGCAGCGATAGGGGAACGGCATCATTGAGGCTGTGTTCGGTATAACAACAGTCGCAATTGCTGTTCGGGCCCCGAGTGCCAGAGACGAGATATTTCGGAATGTTTCCCCCAGGGTAGGCCCAACACTCTGGAAATACTGATAGAAATATTCTATATCAACTGGATGAACATCGGCATCCATGTCCGTGTCTGTGATCGATTCTGGTTCATCGTCGGTGGGCGCGATAGTTCCCTTGCAATGCTCCATCCATTGACCACCCGCGCTCCGTGAATAGAACGTAAAATCCTTCCCAGAAGTAGAGCCCAGTAAGCGTTTGTTAGGGTCTCGGAGCACCAGCTGCAACTCCAGTCCATCATCAGTCTTCGGAATCACCACCCCATTAAATAAGTTGATGTCGCTGAGAACATAGTCTTTGGCATGCTCGCTGTCTGGTGTTTGGAGTTGACGCATAGCTTCTATCAGCATTACCGTCAATCCTGAAACTGGAAATAAGATTTCGGATTGCAGCATATGGTGATACAGCCATGGGAGCTCAGCGGCCCGAATTGTGTTGCGCCAGATAGCCTGCTCTGGGCATAGTCCTTCAACTCTGACTCCCAATAAGTCATGACGAGGATGGCGCCGCTGAAGGCATTCTTGGGAGATTTGCGATTCAGCCCAATATCCAATAGAGTGATTCCATTGATAATGTGGCAAATCGTGAAGAACTCGGAGCCCTGAGATCCCAGAAGGGAAGTTCACATTTTCGAGGTGTACAGGATAACCCCGACAATGGAGTTTACCAGCAAGCTCTTGCATGGTCTGAATGGAATCTTGCTTACGTTTGAGGCAGGATTCAATAGGAATTTTGACGTCCTTTAATTCTTGGTGTTCGAGAATCTGTCGAATAGGTCCTTGAAGGGCTGCGTGAGGCCCAATCTCGATAATGATGTCGACAGTCAGCGTTGGTGTACTTCGGGAGCCGCCTCCAATGATCAAGTTTCTGAGGGCTTCGTCGAACTGGACGCTTTGTGTCATGTTTTGAACCCAGTGCCTGGCCGAACGTAGACTCTGTGCATCTTGAATGAGTTTCCCAGTGACTGGAGAGGCGAAGAGCACATGGCTATGGTGACCGCATGCCTTCTTTAAATGTGGCTCCAGCTGCGACAGGTAATCGTCCGCAAGTATTTGCATCTGAGGCGAATGATATGGAGCCGGAACTTTCAGTCGTCTAAAGAATAGTTCATCAGATTGCGCTCGCTCCTCAACTTTTTCCAGAGAAGCAACATCGCCAGAGAGTGTGACGCTTTTTGGACTGTTCACGCAGGCGATCACCACCGCGTCAGATCCCAGCTCTTGGATATACTCTATGGCTGTCTCCTTTCCAACAGCCAGAGAGGTCATTCCTCCTTTCAGCTGACCGGAATTCACATACAAAGAGGTAAGATCACCCCGTATATATGCAACTGTAACAGCCTCCTCAAAGGTAAGAATTCCTGCAGCATAGGCTGCGGCTATCTCGCCACTTGAATGGCCAGTCGTGGCCGCAGGCAGAATACCCCAAGTTGCCAGAAGCCGAACCAAGGCGATTTGAAGTATGACGGTCAATGGGAAACTCAGGAACGGCTGGTCTAGCCTGCTCGATTCCTCACTCTTGTTCAATTCACCTGAAAAAATTAGGTTACTTCAAACTGTTCAGTTACATGAACTACATCTGGGATTCAAACATACCTAGTACGCTCCATAAAGCCCCCAATGATTTGATATGCTTGTCGGCATCATCCAGGGCTTTAAGATAGACGGGGTAGGCCGTAGCAAGCTCTCGGCCCATTGCAAACCATTGTGCGCCTTGGCCAGTGAAGACGAACCCTAGCCGAGGTACTTTCGCGCTCTGTGTTCGAACCGCATCAGCGCCTTTGAGGGCATCCCTGAGGCCTGAAATGGATTGACATGAAATCGCAATTCTCCAAGGAAAATGAGAACGGCGCTGTGCTAGAGTGTATGCTAGGTCTTGAGATAGTTCTTGATCATTAACATGATTCAGATAGGAGCCGAGTTTTTGTAATATTGCTCTGCAGCTGCTTTCGTCCTTGGCGCTCAGGGTAAATAGGAGAGAGTTAGGACCCCTTAAAGACTGGGTTGCTCCGTTGCGAATGCCGGTGTCGATACCATTACAGCGAGGATCTTTACCCTCAATTATCTGCGGAGTATCTGATTGCTCACTTGCCGGGAGATGATACGCCACATCTTCAATGATGACATGTGTATTAGTTCCTCCGGCACCGAAGTTGTTGACAGAAACTCTTCGGAGTTTGTTATCCGGCCAAGCCATCAGCTTCGTCGGAACCTAACATGCATCAAGATCAGAAACGTGTCTCAAATACCCAAGCAAGGGTGACTTACTTCAAGTTTGAGTCCATCAAAGCCTATCATCCTATTTGGTACTTCAAATAACGCCTGAGGGGGTATCAGACGCTTCTCCAGCATCAAGACCGTCTTGATGACAGCAGCCAGCCCGCTTGTGGACCCCAGGTGTCCGAGGTTAGCTTTGATAGACCCCAATAGCAGAGGCTCCTCTGACGGCCGTCCTTTGCTAAATATGTTACCAATGGCGCTGACTTCAATAGTGTCACCCGCAATTGTGCCGGTGCCATGGGCTTCAACATATGTAGTGTCTTTGGGCTCCAAGCCCGCCTTTTCATAACAGCTGCGAATCAAAGCCTCTTGCGCTGCCTGGGAAGGAGATGTTATTGTGGGTGTATTTCCGTCTTGGTTCATTCCTGTTTCTCGAATGACGGCTCGGATGGGGTCTCCATCGCGGAGTGCGGCTTCAAGGGGTTTTATCACGATACAACCCACTCCCTCTCCACGCCCATAGCCCTCTGCCCTTTCGTCAAAGGCGTAGGACCTTCCACTCGCCCCTGTCAGGCTATCTCACACAATAACCCGTCAGCAGTCTGGCACAATTTTTTAAGAAAGTGAATAGACTTACCCAAGTGTAGACAGTCCCACAGCCGTGGCAGGACACAACAGTAAATTGGCTCCTCCGACAACAGCCATTTCAGCTTCTCCATTTCGGAGACTCTGACATGCCATGTGCAGGGCGGTTGTCGATGTAGAACAGGCAGTATTGACAGTCATACTAGGCCCTCGTAAGTCGAAGAAATGCGAGATTCTGTTTGCCACCATAGTGGAATCATTTCCCGGGAGGAAGTATCTTGGGAGATTTTCAACATCCTTCATCAAGATATCGTGATAATCCCGGAAGACAGCTCCAGCAAAGACGGACGTTGAAGATCCTGCGACTTGGGCCAAAGAAAGCCCCGCTACATTCAGTGAGCCAAATACATCCTGCTAGCTATAGGCAAGTGATGTCATACCCGACTCGAAGGCTTCAAAGGTAGTTTCCAAGAGAAGTCGTATTTGAGGATCCATAGCCTGGTTCGGGTTAAATGAAGTCTTCAGTTATTGGGATTGCGCATACCTTGGCCACTTCAGCAGTGAAATTGAAGAAGGACGCATCGAACAGCGACACATCCTCCTCAAGGAAGTGGCCGCCATGACTATGTATCTATATTGCTTCAGCCAGAGTGTCTACAAGGCTTTCATCTATTCGGGGGCATTGAACGATTGTACTTACAGTCCCAAGTCGTTCAGATTGTGGATGGTGGAAGGCCTTCTCGTTGAATCGATTCTTCGGCCACTCGGACCAAGTGTTACGTCCAGCAGCACAAAGCTCCCATAACCTTTCGAGGCTGTTAACGCTTCCAGGGAAGCGGCAACTCATGCCCGTTATCGCAATAGGGGCCGTTTTGGTCATCATGGTTATGAAATGGTGGGATTGCAACGCAAGGGCGGTTTCAGCAAGCTTGTGGGGTCTCTTGGAAGGTTATATATATATATATTATCCCCTATGGCGATGTGTGGCTTTTGAGTCATGCTGACAGGTCATTGGAATCTCCATGGCTCATCGCAATACCTGTATACCTACTCCGTAAGCCCCTTCGATAGGGCCTGGCCAAAAGTAAGCACCTAGCCAAAAAGCTCCGTGTATAGAACGCCTCGTCTGCGCTAGATTAGGTAGCTGCGGCGTGAAGAGTCTCACAACTTTGGCCCAATGACGATACTGTCTTGTTCAGAAGTTTGGGAGAGTTGCGACTCACCGCCTGTCCCATAGAACTAGCCATACTACATTTCGATGGGAGTAGAAATGCTAATACTTCAGTCTTCGATTCGACACGAGACCTGTCAGTTGAGGCTTGAGTTGATGTCTCATGGGCGGCCGGCGAGAAGCCACCAAGTCACATTCAAGCTGGCCTAGTGTGTATGTGTATATATAGGTGATTATCGGCTTCGGAGCCATCATAGTCGCGATGAAGTGCCGAAACTGCAGCATCTTCGATCCAGACAGCCCCTGCATAATGGCTGCATCACGATCGACCCGGTTGCGTAGCCGCATATAAGTGTCGCTCATGTGACCTAGCTGAACAGCCAGCGATTTGCTGACGAAGCTGAATTCGATCACTCAACCACCCTGTCGACTAGGAGCTCATCGCTAAAGCGACAGGCGATCCATGTTCGGGCCTCTCCTGAAGAAAAGGAGGTGGTGGGATCAAAAATGATAGGTAGGAAAAAAGAAAGAGACGTAAAAAAAGATACAGGTCATTCCTCGTGCTCGAAGGAAACAAGTGACAGCCCTGCCGGGGGGTCGAACCCCGAACCTTGAGATTAAGAGTCTCACGCTCTACCGATTGAGCTAACAAGGCATTTGCTTGAATCTGATTGGCGGGTACCGAATGCCAATGCGCATATCAGGGACAGAATTTTCGAGAAAACGGGCGTTTGTTTTGGTGGCTGTTTGGCTTGGTGGGGAAACAGCACCATTTTAGAACTCGGCAGTTCGCTACCCTCTTGCCTAGAGGTACACAATAAAAAGGGATTGGCATAACTGGCTGCAGCCAATAATAACATCTATGGATCCAACCCTTTTCGTAGAGTTTGTCGGCAGTAGATAGCAGTTGCATAAAGGAGCGTTAGGCCTCTTTATGTACATGTGCCAAGGAAATAGTAACAGGCAATTCGGGCAATGGATCACATATCACATCAGCAACTAGGGCTGAATAACCATTAGAGTGACATTTCCCAGCCGTAAGATCATCTCTATTCATTGTATTTGTCTGAAAACAATTTGTTGTAATTTCTTCCCTCTTCCCCCAATCCTCTCATACCCCAGCAAGCCTCAATCTTTACAGACCACAGTTGCTGAGGGCAACCTTGGTTGCAGTAGCATCGACACGTCCAAGCTGAACCGCCTGTCCGTTGGTGAGAGCATTCATGGCATCCAGGGCAATATTGAAACCAGCAGCGGCGTGGTCGATGGCCAGGATGTTGATGCTCTTACCCTTGTACTGGAGCTTCCAGCAAGTGCCGCAGCTGTCGGAGTTCCATCCAGAGATGGCCTGGGCACCGCCAATGTAAGGGAACCTCTTGATGTCGCCCTGAGTCTTCCACGTAGGATACCTGGTCATGAGGCCGTTGGAGCCATCGGAGCAGGCAATAACGGCCAGGGACCGAGCTCTGTTATCATAGCCAGTGTCGTAGGAAACTAGAGGAGGGGGTGTGAGCGGGATATCAAGTCTATCAAATGTTGGGGGTTTCTTTTCCATACCGGTGTCGGCAGAGACAGCAGCCACAAGAGCAGCAGAGGCCAAGATGCTGGAGAGTTGCATGTTGATGGTGTATTAGGTTTTATGATGTAAGTATAATAAGTATTAGATGAGTGTATGGATAAGAGAAAAGGGCTTGAGACGATGCTGATGCTGATGTTGATGCGAATGCTGATGATGGTTAGAACTCTTGGTTTGAAGGAGGACATCCGTCCCTTTTATGTCCAAGAATCACCACCATCACAGCCTGCGGAGGTCCTGGAAGAGGAAGGAATCGGCGCCCATCGTATCGTCGTTCCATCACCATCACGAGGCTTGCACTGCAGTTCGGCCTCGTACAGAATAAGGCCATTTCCGTTGATGTCCGATGGTATGATCCGCAAATAGCATCCGGGTCTGCAAGCACACTCTCAAGGTGTCTTGGGTGGGTCAACGTGGTACTGTTTGCCACTTCATGAATACGGCCTGCACGAATCAAACACCAACATGTTCGTATTTAGGCTTTCGAAGTGGGTGGCACTGCATGGGGAAATGGCCCGACTGTGAGCAGATCTGGAAATCGGGGAATTAGTTCTCCAACCGATGGCCCCAAATGCTACCCTTGGCAGCAACGTCACTTACCGATCCGGCTCGTATTTGATTGTGCAGCGCGCCGGCACCTAATTCTGTACGAGATCCTATCTTAGATACTTCGTACTCCGCGGTAATAGTATGTGCTAACACCAACAGTCAAGTCACCAGCCTGCAAACACGATGACGTTGAGGCCCAAATCCCTGGTGCATACTTGGAAGCACTATATGCCATTATACCCAGAACAGAAGACATGCATCCAAACGAGGATACGGCATCCAATCACAAGGATGCCGAGTCCTCCCTGCGCCTCCAAGCCTGCAGTAGGTAGCATTCGTTTGTTGGAGCTGATCTGATCCTCACAGCTCCGCTTCGGCCGGTCGGGAGAGAACGCACCTCCGGAGTCCCCGATGATGCGAATGAGACGCATACTTATGTCTCTCGGGTGCATTGCAGCTTAACACGCTGGAATGCATGTTGCATGGATCGCCAAAAAAGCGACAAATCATGTTTTTCGTCGAACGTGTCAAAAATGAAGATGTTGATGGACGGCCACAGCCGGCTTTATTTTCTGCCTGTTGGTTTGTCTTACCTGTAGTACGGAGTACGCCATATTACGAGTACTTCGTAGTAGCACTTTGTAGTACCAACGAGTACTCGAAAGCGAGTCCGAGGCAGTACCTGTCCGAACCTTATCCTACTTTTGTGCAACAGGGGAAAATGCTGGAAAATATTGTGAGCTGATACCCTTTTCGGATATGCAGGCCAAATTATGCCACTGATGATGAATGTTTGTAAAGCAGTAATAATACTCCGTAGAACGTTATTACTGACAATTGATCATCAGGGTAAGCTTACTCGTACTGCGGGATAATAACCCCGCCATGGCGTTCTTAGGTTAGCAGACCTTAGCAGCTCCGGTTATCGGTGTCCGCCTGGGTCCCACGCTCGAAGTCTAATCTTCACCCAAAAATCACGATACTATTGTTAGACTCGCGCAGACAATTCTTGCAAAGAGAAGACGCAAATTGATCCGAATCTACCGATTAACAGTCGAATAACTCCCAGGCCAATCACAGAGATGGAGTCCTTCGTCATCAAGACGCCGTGCTCCAGCGCAAACATCGGCCCCGGCTTCGATGTCATCGGACTTGCGCTGTCCGTCTACCTCGAGCTACATGTGACGATTGATCGCTCCAAGAGCTCGTCGGAGCATCCTTTGAACTGCAGGGTAACATACGAGGGCCAGGGCGAAGGCTCTGATGACATCAGTTTGGATCCGCAGAACAACCTCATCACGAGAGTCGCCCTCTACGTCCTGAGATGCCACGACCAACGGGCGTTCCCCGTCGAGACGCATGTCCATATCAAGAACCCAATTCCTCTGGGCAGAGGTTTGGGAAGTTCAGGAGCGGCAGTCGTCGCCGGTGTAATGCTGGGAAAAGAGGTGGGAGGACTGCATCACCTGAATGAGGACAGGTTGTTTGATTACTGCTTGATGATCGGTAAGTCAATTGCTCGGACATGGACTAGAAGAGTTGGCACTAACAAGCCTACAGAGCGACACCCAGACAACGTCGGCGCTGCGCTTTTCGGAGGCTTTGTTGGAACATATCTCATGCCGTTGAAACCAGAGGACGCCTCGAGAGTCGAAATCCCGCTGAGTGAGGTGCTGCCAGCACCTGCAGGAGGAGTAGACACAGGCAAGAGGCCACCGGAGCCGCCGCACGGAATCGGCCACCACATCAAGTTCCCCTGGAACAAGGAGATCAAGGCCGTTGCAATCATACCCGACTTTATCGTCCCCACTCATGATGCCCGAGCTGTGCTTCCGGAGAAATATCTGCGTGCGGATGTGGTGAGTACTGGCTGACAATGGAGCAGGGATCATGACTGACGGCAGATGCAGACATTCAACTTGCAGCGGATAGCGCTTCTCCCCGTCGCACTGGGACAGTCACCCCCAGACCCTGAACTTATTCACCTTGCTATGCAAGACAAGGTCCACCAGCCATACCGACAGACGCTCATCCCTGGCCTCTGCGAAATCGTAGAATCCATGTCGCCAAAGACACAGCCTGGATTCCTCGGCGTGTGTCTCTCAGGGGCTGGTCCTACCATTTTGGCGCTTGCTACAACCAACTTTGAGGAGATTGCCAACAAAATCATCGCAATACTGCGACAACACAACGAGAAGAAGGATTTGGGGTGCAATTGGTTGGTCCTGGAGCCGGCGGAAGGCACCCACGTTGTGCGATAGATATGGTAGACTAGAGAGGGATACCCAATACACAGTCACCTAGAGATGTGCTGAATATACCACAGGCGTTTTCGGATGGTATGGGTGTTGCATATAGTTCTGCAAGATCAGAGAGATATAAAACGTGTACAATAAAAACTCTCAACACAGCGATCCACCATTGAACTTCACCCTCCAAACCTGTGAGTATGCTCTTGAGACCAGAGACCGACACGGGATCAATTTGAATTGGAACGGCCATCACGTTTACTTCGACAAATCGGCTCGCAATCCCTCCATTGATCACAAATCGAAATTCATCAACCGGAAGGCTCGCGCATCACAATGGATCCACTGCTTGGAGCCGATGGATCTGCCTTGGCAGTATAGATCGTCTCCAGCAACTCACATGACATCAACAGGACGTAGACCTTGAGTTAAGGGCCATCCATCAACCTATATAGTTCCGCCAACGAAAGCCCCCGGAAACATGTTTGACAAGACGAACTCAAAAGCGTAATCAAGCAAACTGACATGCCAGTCTTATTTACAACAGTTACTTCGTATATACAGGTCTATCAATATCCAGATTGCATATGGTTGCAGCCATCAGCCCTTCCCGCTCCCTCATTTCAGAGCTCTTGGGACCAATGGCAGCAAGCCACCCACTAAACACCATGAGCTGCATTAGCATGCGGCCCAGGCCGACACGCGTTAAAGAGATGAAGTCACTTCAGATTTATTAAGAGTCCCACGACAGTTGCGGAAGCGCGGAACTGGGGGTATTCTCACAGGGCAGGCAGGTCATCAAAACAACCTCCGAGCTGCGACAAGCCAACCTCGGTACGGAGTAGTATTATCCCAAAGGATGACGACTTGGTCACTAGCAGAATCGGGCCTCGTGCCTAAAGCGCCCAACGGGGTTTTGCATCGTGGCGAACAAACGATAGAGCGGACAGCTGTGGATACACATGGCGGCCACTGACTCGGTCTTATCAGGACAGGAGCTGCGGTGCCAACAGTCCAAATCGAATTCCGGCTAAACGATTTCTTCAATGAGGTTGCATTCTTGGGATGAACTATGGGGTGCATGAGGATATTGCAGATGTCTCCTGCAGCACATCCTGAGCGGTGAGGTGGCTCAACTTCAGCCCAGCGTCTCCTCTGGGTCGGTACCTGAATAGTGAAAGAACCCATATCTGCATCGCATCGTCTCGTCACCCCCGGCCAGAGATTGAGAATCCTACACGGCACTCACTACACCACATTTTTTGACCGAAAGGGGGTTTCGGAATCACCTAAAACACCGTTTCCCAACTCTCTCCCAACTGCGAATTTTTAACCCCCACAACTTATCGAACCTCGGCTCACCCGGCTTGCATAAATACTAACATATATACTCCGTATTACTCTGTACCTAAATAAGGCACGGTTCCTGGATCGCGTCAGTCTCAGTCTTAAGCGCGCGACAGCGACAACGATCCATCCTGGGTCTCAAGACATCCACCACAATTTCTTTTTCCTCTCTTCTTTTTTTTGTCAGGTTGAATGCCCTACCAGTGTGCCACCGCCACGTTCTGCTTCTTCCTGCGCGCGGCGCCGCTTTGGGCCTTCGCCCTCCTGGGACTCGCATTCTTCTCGCTTCGAGGCTTCTTCACCAGCCGGGGGTTTGGGCTTGGATCCGTAAGAGCAGCAGATCCCAAGACCGTGCGCGGCGACTCGCGGGAAGAGCCCCATCGCAACCCACCGCCCGCTAGGAGTACAACTACGAGCACTCCTACGAATACGGGCACGATGTCGTCCTCGAGCAGAATCGGCGGCATGTCACTCGTCCTTCCCTTCATGTCCGTTACTCTCGGATCGATGGGATACGCAGCGTGGCGCATCAACTGGCCGACCTTGGTCCAGCAGTTCTTGACGGGCCCGGGTCGGACGTCGCGCATCCTGCTGTTCTTCTTCATCATCTTTAACTGGAAGAACTTGCCATTCGCATGGACTGTATGCGACTCCCTCTCTTGTGTTCCGTGATTTTTTGCGCCTCTGTTAACATTGCCATAGTACCGCATCTTCTACGCCATGCTGTACCACAGCGTCTTCCGCAAGTCTCCCGTCCTAGGACCCAGAGCGCTTTTCAAACCCATGATCTCCGAAACCAAGGCGCCCATCCTCGAAATCGACTACAACATCCACAAGTCCAACTCGACCTACTTCGCTGACCTGGACGTCTCACGAACCCACCTCGTCGCCTACCTGATGCGCCCCGCCATCGAAAGCATGTCCAACAATCTCAAGACCAAGCTCGTCCTCGATCCCAAGACCGGCGAGCCCATTCGGGGCAACTTTTCTATCGCCCTCGGTTCCGTCATGTGTACCTTCAAGCGCGAAATTGCCGGCTACAAGCCCTACGAGCTATGGAGTTGCGTCGCTGCCTGGGATCGCAAGTGGCTCTACATCGTCACCTACTTTGTCCCCAAGGGTGCCGCCAAGCCCACCGAATGGCTGGACCCGGGCTTCAAGCGCGTCAGGACGAGGAGCTCCAAGGATGCCTCGAGTGGCTGGGAGAAGAAGATCCACGCCACTGCCATTAGCAAGTACGTCTTCAAGGTCGGACGCTTCACCGTCCACCCCGCTATTGTGCTCGCGGATGCTGGTCTGCTTCCCGAGCGACCGGGTGGTGGATGGCTGGGCGGTGAGAACCAGGTTGGCGATGAGTCGGTGGATCTCAGCAGCGTGGATCTGTCCACCGAAGGTGAATGGACTTGGCGACGCATTGAGGCACAGCGACGGAAGGGTATGGAGCTGGCGGCCCAGTTCCACGCCCTGGATGGACTACATGAGACTTTTGATGGCGGAAACAACGGTGCTCTTGCTAGGTTTGGACCTGGTTAACACTTGTTTTTTCATTCATAATTGATGGGGGATAAAGTTGTTTTTGGCATGGCTTGGCGAGATTGCGAAGCGGTGCTTGGATAATGGGATACATGGCATGATGTACTTGTTTGCATGGGATTTGGTTTGAGACGCCTGTAGAATTATAGAAACATAGATAGATATGGTTGGTTGGTCCCTAGATACCGGACCGTTTGTCGATTTGGAATATATACAAGGCACATCTCAGAGTCCCTTGCTCCATGTATGGTGCCCCTATATCTTTGCCCCTTTCCATCAAATCCTCTCGAAGCACAAGGCACCAAGGATGCACCACTCCATTTTTAGAAAGCCCTATTTTTGCAGTGCAATGTTCATCGTGATTATTAGTACTACTTTTTATGTTTCCTTTGAGAAGCAGAATAGCGTGAGTCCGCAATCAAGGGTGGAGGCATGTGAGCCCTCAGTCTTGCGAAGTCGACGTCTTGATATTATTGCATGGAACGTTGAGCTTCATAGCAACACCAGTGCCCGGGTGACGTCAAGTACCTAGATTTGTATGTCAGGGATTGCTTGACGTTGTACTTCGTAGGCATATGCCAGCCATCAAAAGTGGCTTTTCTAAGAGATTGACCCAAAACGGATTCTAGAAAACTACCCGGCGCTAGTTGACGTCTTCACTCATTGAAGGAAGGTTCAGGAACCGTCTTCATCTGCAGCATGGTTCAGGCAACTTGGACCGGATCAGGCTACCGTGATTTGACGCGGTTCGTATGGTGTTGATTAGCCAGGGAGCAAATTTGCAACGCCAAGTTGAGGCTTCGTCTGAGACTGAGATCGTAGCAAGAGATTCTACACTGCTTTGCTGCGGAGACGTGAAAGCTCGAGGACCTCAATATTTGGCGAAGCATAATCTGCACCCGATCAGATATCAACGGATCTACGTAGTATCGAGGAACGATTCGCACGTGCTTTATGTATAGGAATTCGATCAGGTGGTGCTCGTTATAACCAGCCTGATCAAGGGACGATTACGAGGGATACGAGAGAGCAACTATCTATCTAGGTCCCAAGTCACTTGACTCGATGGGACAGGAGCAAGGCAATAATCAGAAGCCTTGGAAGCAAACATCTTGAAAGAAGATGTCGGAAGTTGTTCAGTTGACATTAATATGTGTGGTCCACAGCGACAAGATTTTCTTGTCTCGGTGCTTGACTCTATATTGGTCATCATCATGTGAACTTCCGACTATCTTCACCAAGACGGCATCCGAAAAAAAAACTTCCAACGAAGTTCAGAGAGTAAAAATGGATTGCCGACTTGGATTCGACGGAACCCCCCTCGCCTCAAGAATGAGCCCCATCGAGTAACCTAGCTGACGCCAGGCAATCGCATACCTATCGACCTCGACAACAAATCCTCTGCACCCGATACCACAGCCAGAGACCTCAGCGTCCACCCACCATCCGTCTTCGGTCAACATCGCCAAGGATCCCACCCCGTCGTCTTCAGCACGGACTCATATCTTCATCCAAGAGGGCCAGAGACGCAAGGGCAGGGTTGGCTATGCGTCGCGAGAAACAGATGTAGCGGTAGGCAGGGCAAGATGCTCAGATTGGGCCAAGGCGCGGAGGTCAGCCGCAGTGCTTCTATGGCGGCGCGTTTCCGCATGCTCCAAACGGAGACGTCCGGGGACTTTCTCCCAAAGCGTGTAACAATGGAGACGCTGCAAAGCAGTGTCTCTGTGTGTAAGCTTCGAATGGCGATTTGTTGAGCGAGGGGGGTTGAGAGAAAAGAAGAAAGAAAAAGAAGAACTGAACGGCTCGAAGTTTGAGTTTTATCAAAATAATGTGGGGCCATCGCGGTAAGTGCATGCATCAAACAAGTGAATGCACTTATCGAGTAACTTTTTTGGTGCAGCTTCTGAGCACTGGAGCCAATGGAGCGTCGCGCTGAGAAATGCTAGGTGGTTGCCTTCGTGCCTAGAATCAAGCTTCTGGTTCATAAATTCTCCAACGCGACGCCTTCACGTCAACTCGCCATCAGGCTCCCGACTTCGCCTCAAAGGGTTCTACGGCAAAGAAGCAGGCGATCAAAGAGGCGGACCGAGCGCTGGAACGCGCCACGACGACAATTCTTCCGATTCGAACCGAAACCTCGAGCGAACCCGTCTTTTCTTTCCAGCCCGTTTTCCTCCCGCCACCAGCACCATGTCTGGTCTATTTGGAACCTCGGCATCCTCTGCAGCGACGACCACGGTCGGCGACTTGAAGCAAGATGTTGCGCTGAACGATCCCCCCTCCGATACTATCTCCGACCTCGCCTTCTCCCCGGCTGCCAATGGACCAGACTTCCTCGCCGTGTCCAGCTGGGACAACAAAGTTCGGATTTACGAAATTGCCCAGAATGGCCAGAGCCAGGGCCGACACGCATACGAACACACCCAGCCTGTCCTGAATGTCGACTTTTCAAAGGTGGGTGAGCTCCGGAGGTGGATAGTGCTGACTATAGCTGACCTTTCCAACAGGACGGTACCAAGATTGCGTCTGCCGGTGCCGACAAGAACATCAAGGTCTGTGATCTTGCCTCGCAGCAAGACATTGTCATCGGAACACACGACCAACCCGTACGAAACTGCCGGTTCTTCGACAGCGGCAACGGACTGATGGTCGTCTCGGGGTCGTGGGACAAGACGGTGAAGTACTGGGATCTCCGACAGCAAGGCCCTGCGGCGACACTGCAGTGTCAGGAGCGAGTATACACGATGGATGTTCAGCAGAACTTGCTCGTTGTCGGCACAGCAGATCGGTATATCAACGTCGTGGATCTCAAAAACCCGACCAAGTTCTACAAGACGCTGCAGAGCCCGCTTAAGTGGCAGACAAGAGTGGTCAGCTGCTTCCCCGACTCGTCGGGCTTTGCAATCGGCAGTATTGAAGGCCGATGTGCTATCCAATATGTCGAGGAAAAGGACTCTAGGTAAGTCATCCTATCCAACTAGACTTGACTTGGTAACCACACTAACAATTCAACAGCTCCAACTTCTCATTCAAGTGCCATCGTGATGCGGCAGTCAACAACGTGGTCAACGTCCACGCCGTCAACGACATCTCCTTCCATCCCGTCCACGGCACCTTCAGCACCGCCGGCTCCGACGGCACGTTCCACTTCTGGGACAAGGACGCCAAGCACCGCCTCAAAGGATACCCCGTGGTCGGCGGCAGCATCACGGCAACAACCTTCAACAAGACTGGTAGCATCTTTGCCTACGCCATTGGCTATGACTGGAGCAAGGGCTATCAGCATAACACGCAGAACTACCCCATCAAGGTCATGCTGCATCCCGTTAACAACGATGAATGCAAGCCTAGACCGTCCTCAAAGAAGAGGTAAAGCAAAATAGGGGTGTAATGGATCTAGTAGGGAGGAGGACCTTTTTGTACGTGAGCGGAGAGGGAGGGAGTGTAGGACTGGAAGAGAGATTTGGTTACCCAGGATGAGAGGTGATACCTTAGACATTTTTTCGCACACACACACACAGACGTTTGTCAAGCAGCTCGGATTACGGGGGTCGGAACACGGCGTCAGGTATTGAGCTTAGCATCAGTTCTTGAAAGAAAATTGTACCTTGTCATATTTCCTGGCGGTCTACGAAGTACATGTGCATCACTAATGGCAAGCAAGGCAAGGCACGCTGGAGTAATAAGGGCAGTAGTTCGGAGTATAGATAGCAATTAAAATCCATATGATTTTTTTTCCTCAACAAAGCGAGGGGATCTTGTCCACTATAAAATAAAATAAAAATGCTAGGACTATGCCCATATCCGATTCCATAGCGAGTGATAGGTGCCATCATATCGTATCATAAAATAGTTTTTACATAGAAAAACCAACAAAAATTCGCCAAGTACAAGTCATGATAAAAAAAGAAAACCCATGAGCGGGAGTCATTGTTAGAGAGATCGTTGGGCAGGTTTCGTATTACCCAAAATATCCTCGACCATGCCTTTCCACAGATCCCTGATCATGCCCTGGCCCTCCTCATGAGCGGCGGCGACGGTGGGTTGCTCGTGCACGAACTTGAGCTCCACGCCGTCAAGACCGATACCCTCTACGGCAGAGAGCGGCGTAGCGGGGACGACGTTGTCCGGGTTGGCGGCGACGATGGAGGCGCTGGGGATGAAGACCGGAATGTCGGCGTCCGAAACGCCGTGGGCTGCGGAGTAGTTGTCTGGCAGAAGAGGGACGCGAGGAAGACCAGCGGCAGCGGCCACAGCCTCTAGAGTAGACATGGTGGGTAGGACGGCAGCATCAAGATTGGTGGATGTGGTGTGGGATGCAGACACAGAGGCGGAGCTGGAGAAGGTCTGCATGAGGGGCTTGGGGCGATTGGCCAGCGAGGGCTGGGGTGTAGGTCGGTGTTTAGTGGTGAGACCACGCGAGGACTGGAATAGATTGTTAGTGGTTGGATTCTACCTATTGGAACGGACATATGCAGATGATGTGTAAAGAGTGTCGAAAAGAGGGGGAGGAAACTTGAGGGCAAGGTACCATGAGAGGGGGGATGGTTGCATACCTCAGAGTGCTCAGTACTCCTGCGGTTGCGCAAGAGCTCTGCGTATTTTGGCATCAGGACGGCGCCGGCATTGTGAACGGGAGTGCTAGCTCGAGCAGCAGACGCAGTTGAGCTCAACGTGCGAGAGAGCTGAGAAAGAGGGGCGGTAACGCGAGACATTTCAAGGAGTGGTGGTGGTTGTTCTGATGAAGGTGGCGAGGATGACAGAGAGCTTCGATAGGTGTAGACAGACAGGCAAGCTCCCGAGTGACGATGAATCGCTGTGGGACCGAGACCGGAGTGAATGAAGTCACTTGCTTAACGACAAACAGCAAGAAACAGGATAAAGCAGACACGCAAGACAACGCAACAAACAATTCGAAGTTGTTGTGCTGATGAAGAAGATACGCTTTGTGAAATGGCGGAAGATGGATGGAGCTGTCAGGTTCGGGGACGCTGGCGATGGAGGAAATATACCTTCTATCCACGTACTGCTCTGTACTCTCAGAGCTCCTCAACGTGAGTGTTCCCATATGAATACGTGAGTGGTCTGGGGACTTGGGGAGGGGTTCCTAGACTGACCGGCCGTCAGCCCGCCGCCATGCCCCGGAGAGGCGACGGGGATTGGTGGAGCCAACATGGGTATCCTGGGATGCCTGGGAATGGATTCATATGTATCTACGAAGTAATAAATGCCCAGATTGGGGCGGTACCTGTCTCGTCCCAGCGTTCGCCATACTGTTCCTGGTAGCACTACTCCGTACTGCTAGTACTCGTAGTACTTCGTGGACTGGAAGCTGTTGAGAAACGGGTGGAGCTTGTTTACTACATACGGAGTACATACAGCAGCACCTACGAGTACGAAGTGGACAGACAGACTTGGTTAACGCAAAGTCATCCCGCCGAGTCTTCGTTGACCTTAAGCCACCAACTGCCGAGATCCCATGATTTACCAAGTAAGGCTCTCCATAATCTGTAGCCAAGCATCACTTTGTCGCTGGAATCATAGCCACATCTTGTTGTTGTGTAAACGGGGAATTCTCTCCTCAACATTTGCTCGTAGTACTACTACGACTGCTACTGCTACTGCTACTAAGAGGCGTGGCACAAGGCCGCGTGACCGCAGACAAATTAAGATAGTATTAAACTTAGACAATACTGTCTCAACTCACCGATTCGCCTTTTTCGTCTTCCTCGTCTTCCTTCCCCTGTTGAAAAAATAGAATCGTTGAGAGGGGGCGCGCGGACCATCGGGACCTTTCCGAGACTCTGGCGTTGGGGATCAGCACGTTTTGACATGCCTTCTTCACCTTGACAGTGCCCCTAAATCCTTGTCACCGCCAATCCCGACACATCAAATTCTGTGGTCAGCATAACTCAAAAGGAATTAATGTCACGGGTACGATGCACCAGCCTGCTTAGTGTCTACTAAATACTTGTACTGAGTACAGTACGAACTCGTATACGAGTAAGAAAAGATGTTTTTCGCATTTCGGCGCCCGGGCCATGTATCGGACGGAGAGCACGGCGGACGGAGTACGGAGTACAAACGGGGGGAAATAGGGGTTATATGTGTACTAATAGTCCGTGCGAGAAGATGCTTTGCGTACCAGTATGGACAGCACAGTTAATACTATCATAGGTATGTGTGGTGGAGTAACAGGGACTGCGCTCAGTTAGCGGTCCGAAAAACTCCGCTGCGAGCTATCCAACAAATCTCTTGAAATGGACTGAGAGCCTATTACTCGAATTGAGACGATATTACAGAGTATTGAGTCTTCATTTCTTTCTTTCACGGGACGTACTCTGGTGACGAGCGTCATGAACCCCGCACGTGTACACAGTGTACTCCGTAGAGTGACATCTTCATTAAACCACCCCAGCTTTACTCGTAGGTCACCTAGGATTTGATATCGCGTTTTCACCAAATCAACATTATCACCAAGATTCCTTCAACACTCTACTCGTATGCCAGTCATACCCGCAAATCACGTCTGGTCATTGCACTCCACATGGCATCTGTCCTCGGATACATCCATCTTGGACTCTTGCCACGATGCGGTGCATGTGCAGACACGATATTCCGCCATGAGAGGATAGTGGCACGTATGTACGAAGACTGCCCATGCTTATGCCAACTCGTTGCTCACACGGCCACTGGCAGTGTACGGGAATGAAGACTCAACTGTCTACCGTGGACACACCCGTCCGTTCATATTCCCACAGTCTGGATATTCCGGGACGGATGTCGATGGATTCAGCCTCTGTCGAACGTCACCATGTGCTATATGTCTCCGTTCTCCCGAGTTCATCCCCATTCATTACGACTGTTTCAGGATCTTCATTCGGGAATTCCCTCTGCCAGAGGCTGAGGCACTGGCTCGTCTCTGGATCATTGGCTCGTGTCGAAGCCCTTGGCCTAAAGCACAACTCCTGTATCTGACATGCAAAGTTCTCGTTGACTCCACTGCTTTATTCCGCATTGCGGAGGCCTCTGGGCTTAAGTGGTTATCCCTCCTACCACTCGAACTCGTAGAGAGCATCCGTCAACAGGCTCCACATGAAATATTCTGGCGTGCCGTGGCGGTTGTTAGCATGGCAGCTCGAGTGGCAACGTCATCGCAACCATCATTGTCATTCCCGTTAGGTAACGTGGAATTCTGGGAACGCGGGAGGTCAATGATTCGTACCTCTGAAAGGCCCGCTTCCCTCGTCCGGTTGACAATTGACACTGATGGTATCCAAAAAATCGAGCGGCTTCTCGAGAGACCAGCACATCGTGATGAAAGTTGCAGTCGATTGGCGTATATTGTAGAGGAAGAGGAATCTCTGTCGGAAGTCGAAGTACATACTAAGGTTTGTTTATGCTGCCTTCGTCATCAACCACTTCTGAAATCTGAACCTTCTGAAGGATGATTTTTTGAGACTTCGTCTTCCGCTACATATGCCGAACCTTCAAGTCTGGGATACCTCAGCACCTCCAGCATTAGACGACTGCGTCTTTTACCCTGCACTCAATGCAGCTTGGAAGCGATTTCGGACTGTCAACCTGTCAGAATACAGGGCATCACGTTCCTTTTCTCTTCTGGCCAGATTTCTGGGATCCATGCCCATGATTCCCCTGACTCGTCCGCATTGTCCATATACCAGCGCTTTTCGAATAACCACCGGAAAGAAACCGTCTGGATCTATCTACCAATTGCGAAAAGAGATAGAGTCATCGCTCTTGGGTCTGGACAATCCGGATACGGAGCCTATATCCTAGTTCGTATATATTACTGGTCATAGTCAGCTTCAACTGACATGGATGTAGGTTAGAACGGAATTGACAGGTGATGGGGCCTTTGGTACACCACGTCAATCAGCTAAGAACGATCAACTGCTGGACACGTGTTGGCCAATCACCTTAATATATGGCGACTCTCCGGACAACGGATGTACTCCGTTCATAGGAGTTTATCGGCCAACTTCCTCCCCATCTCTGCTCTCCTTTGGGGGCTTCCAGGCAGAAGAATATGTGTCTGATCTCGACGGCATGTACTACTCATCTGCATCCCTGGACAACATTGCCCATGCCATGGTATTTCGCCATACAGACACCGGACTATGCCTAGGAATTTTGTTCCAGTACGAGAACGGTGGTGCATGTGCAGTTGGGCAGTGTCGTCTACATGTCGACCCGAGCGAGGAATACATAAAACCATCGAGAATTTGCCTCCGCACTATTGATCAGCCAGCAAAAGGCCCAAAGCAAGCGGTCTGTGGATCTCATGTGACATTCGAGAGTGATGACTATCGGAAGCCTCATGATAACGATGGGTGGCAATGCCATTCATTGAATGGTGTCATGAAATTCTGGTTCTTACCGTCGTCGACATGCATCGAGATACATGGTCGAAGCACCGGGCTTTCAACAGAAGAGCTACGACCAATGGTTCCTTGATTCACCTGCACCCCATGTCTGAAGTTTGCATATATGCCTGAGATGTCTCGGATATATTGACATCCCACGGGGCTACTCCCGTCACATACCAGGAGGCAATGAACTAGAGAACTCCTACTGTTTCTAGCCACCTAAATACATGCATGCAAACTGACTGATTGATAAGGAGACTATTGCCCACACAGCTGAATGTGCAGTCAACTAATCGTCCCAGATTTGGTTGACCGAATGATGGCCAATTGTTGTAGTTGGCTCACTCGCCAATGGATGCGTCCATGGAACTGGCGTTGAATCCGATGTTGGATTGAGCATGCCTAGCTGTGACTTCAGCGCCGTGCTTAAGAAGTAGTTCCTGAACTTTAGAGTTACAGGCCACAGAAATCGGCGTACGGCCCAAATCATCTCTGGATTCAATATTGGCGCCATTATCAAGCAGCACCTCGATAATAGAGTTATATCCAGAAGCTGCAGTTAATGCAAGCGGTGTTCTGCCCTCATTGTCTCTAGATTCAATATTGGCGCCTTTATCGAGCAGCAATTTAAAAATAGTAGACTCATATCCAAAAGCTGCAGCTAATGCAAGCGGTGTTCTGCCCTTATTGTCTCTGGATTCAATATTGGCGCCATTATCAAGGAAGATGTTGACTAGATCCTCGTCCCCGTTGTAAGCCACCCAGGCGAGAGCAGTTGAACCATTTTCATTCTGAGATTCCAAGTCGACGCCCTTCTGAAGTAGCAACTGAGTAACGGCGAGGTGCCCCTTTTCAGCAGCCCATAAGAGGGGTGTCATGCCCTTGTCATCTTGTGTGTCGGGTTCCGCGCCATGATCGAGTAGTAGCTGGGCAATAGAGTGATGGCCTCTGTCAGCCGCAATTGAAAGAGGTGTGCTGCCTCCGTCGCAGCGACCGTTTACATTGATGGATCCGGTCTCAATGAAAAGTCTGACAATATCCTCGTGTCCTTCACGGGCGGCCACATACAGTGGCGTAACATTCTTGACATTGAATGTATCCAAGTACACGCCGTGTTTGATCAACAGCTTCGCGCAACTCTTGTACCCCTTAGAAGCGCAAATGAATATCCCCGCGCGAGCTAGATGGTCTTTCCTTTGCATGTTTGCCTCCATCCCCAGAAGGGCGCGCACAACCTCGATCCAGTTGTTCGTGACAGCGAGAGGAAGTGCCGTATGTAGCTCTTTGGATGTGAAGACCCCTTTCCTTATGAAACAAAGGTTGTATAATGCTTCTGTCTGTCCTTCTTGGTCTGAGGCTTTAAGAGCGTTGAAAAACTGTTCATGATAATGGCGACTTGCTTGGACCGAATCCAGGTCTGTAGCTATTTGGCTGATCTTTCGGCTAATCGCCTCATAACAGCTAATAACCTCCATGGTCTGCGGGCTATTGCTACTGCCACCAAGGGTCTTGACCATCCACCCAATGCCAGCAATTCCAAATTCGTAACGGGCGTTCTCGGAATATTGCGCAAGCGAGTAACGATAAAACTCCCCTGTCGCCCACAATGCTCTGGCGAAGACTTCCCCTTCGCTTGAGGAAAAGCGAGAGCAGGCCCACCGCAGGATAGTCTCTCCTCGTTCCCACTGGGTCTTCTGACGGTAAGCCGTAGCTGTGTCAATGACTGCGTCCACCAAGTCGCTCGGGTCTGGTGACGGCAATTTCTCTCGCAATGCAGGAATAATGCATAATAGCGCATCAGAATAGGAACCCAATCTGCTCTTGACAAATGACTCCGCAATCTGGCTCACCATCTTATTTTCTAGACGAGTTATACCGGCGTTTTCGGCCATGACAATCTCACCAACATCCAGAAAGTTGGTCAGTGATGCTATTAGGCTGGCAAAGAGTTCTTGTGTGCAACACTCAAGAAGTGATGTATCCATTGATGAAAGTCGGAGTACTTGGGCTCTGATTCCGGCAGGCAGTTTGTCTTTTGCATTCGGCGACTTGGTTGTTGCAGATGGCGATGTTGAAGAGACTACATCCTGGCATACAGCATTCCATCCGCAAAACCGCCAAATGAATTTGCTTGAAGATGTTTCGCCTTGTGGTAGGGTTTGTAGCTCATTTGCGACCTGTTTGGTTCCTTTGTCGTCAGATCGCCACAGGGTGGCGAGGCCATGTAAACTGCGGCCGTCGTGAGCCAAGGTGCGTTCCTCAAAGTTCACAGCGCTGGGTCCAAGCCAGAGATCCATTTCGCCTTGTATGTTGCTAGCTTTGCTATGCCAGCTTTCATCATCAAGCCCAGAAGCGACGATTCTCTCCATGTTGACGGTTTCGGCTGGGGAGATTGACTGGATAGAGTCAATGTCGTCATCTCTCGCCAAGCGTTTATCGGAAATCAAGGTCCACATCCAGAGTCCCAAGATAGCTTCAATTTGCGATGAATTCACTGTCCAGCCTGCCTGCAGAGAAGAACGAGGTGGCCGTAGGTCAACGGCAATCTGCTGCTCTAAACCACCTGAATGATCTATGCCAAAAAGAGAGGCTCGTAGTTGAAGTTTAATGTTGCCCTGAGGAGGCCTGGAGATCAGGTCCCTGGCAACCAGGCAGATGGCTGCGGCGAGGTCTCGTGCTTTGACGCGGACTTTAGTCGCCGCATACGAAGCAAGCCACGCAAAATACTCATAACAACGGTGACTCCGAGTTGAGCCAGAGACACCCAGGCCGTCATTCCACGAAGGCCAATAAATTGCATGATGTATCCCACCAACAGTGACATGACGGCAAAATATGTATACAGCTCGAACTTCTTATAGAGCTTCTTGTCCGATTTCTTCTGCGACGACATCCACCTCAGAGGTTCTTCATCTGTTTTTTAGCAATACGCAAAAGGGTCGAAGCTTTGGTCCCCAATAACTTGCGGACCCGGTTGAAGCCAGAGAAGACGTGGTCGATACTTTGGGTCAATATTGTTGTTTCGCAGAAAATAACGCTCTCGGGTCGTTTCCCCGATGAGATATGCACATAACCATGTGCCGCTGCACATGATGATTGTGCCAGCAATGAACATGACCGGTGCGTAATTTCGTGATGCGGAATTTTCTCCGTTGAGATTCCACCCCAGAAGCCATGCACCAGCGCCAGCCAGTGTGACAACACCGCCTTGTAATATGAAGCCAATGGCTGCAATAGAAAAGAAGACCCATTTTGGTTGTTGTTTGATACCGATGTTGAGTGACAAGTTCGGGTTGGGGGCGAATGTGTTATCGCTGTCGCAATCACTGTGTTTGACTTCTCTCCAACTATTTGTTTCAGGCTCTGAACAGTTCTGAAAATAATACCTGGATATTGACAGTTCTTTCTTGGGATCTTCATGGTGCTGACCTTCATGGGGCGGGGTATAAACCAGTTCGAGGATGTTTGGGCGACCCAGAACGCGAGTGATACTGCCTCTGTTGAACAGTTCGCAGACGTCTCGGCTGGTAGATGTACACAGCTCAGCCTCAACTGCACCATCTCCTTCCTGAGATCTGCCGATAAAGGCTCGAAGGGACGGCTTTCCGCAAACTCGGATCGTGGAGACAATCGTGGTAAGAATCCCAATAGGAGCCATGGCGAAGATGAAGTAGTCTAGGAAAGACGTGCTTTCATGAGGTATTGCTTGGTCATGTATTCTCCAAAAGAGTGAGAAGAGGGCCTATGTCTGTGGCCAAGTTGTTGGTGAAGTCGGACAGGTCATCCGCCTTGACCGTGACGAACACGGTCGTCCATAGAACGATGAGGCAACGCCAGGTCATGGCGGCTGTAGTAACGGAGGGTAGATTCACTTGATGAAGAAAGCAATAGAGTAGTTCAAAATAATAGGGTTATTGCTGAGTATGAAGGATGTGTGAAACATGATTTCGATCAGGTCGCCTTGGGTATCTTTAAGAGCATGTAAGTGGTGGACAAAAAATGAGAGAATCACAAAACACATAGATCCTCGAAGAGAGTCGGCATTATATTGTCACCCACTCGGCATGTGTGCCCAACACTGCTGCCCATGTACACATGTTGTCAGAAGTGGGTATACCAGCCAGCGTGCATAAGAAGCCAGCCCTTCTCATTTTGCTTGGCTCCCGCAGAAGAGTGAAAAATAACTGATAATATAATTGGAATTCTAGATATAATACGGAGTAATAGAGACCTGGCTGGTTTTGGTACTATACTACAACAGTGACTCCTAACACTATAGGGTTCAAGTGCCTAGCGGGATATGTATGTTCTTTTGCCGTTTCTGCCTGTCTTCCACTTGAGAGTGAAGCTGGAGGTTATTAATTGATAATTATTTGCTAAATTTCGTCTCATGCTTAAGCGTTATGCTGGTAGGTGGAACTATGACGTGATTAGAACGGGAGGGTTTTTATGCTTATCTTGATCTACCCCCTCCCCCCACCATCTTATGAATATCTTATCAACATCAACACCACACACAGCATCACCGACTTGACACCATTGATTCGTTGGTTTTCTCTCGAGACTCCGAATTCGTGTCATAATGGCGGCAAAGACACGCGCCGTCGATTCAGACAAAGGTTAGTCGCCCCTATCCTTCTCACGCATCACCCTCTCTTCTAATTCCAACTACAGTCTGGACGACACTCATCACTAACCTCGACTACCTCCCCGGTCTCCTCACTCTCCACTACTCCCTCCAGCGCGTCGTCTCCAAATACCCTCTCGTCGCCCTCTATACAGATACATTCCCACCTGCCGGCCATGCTGCCCTCGCTGCCCGCGGCATCCCCTCTCAGGCAATCCCCTACCTCCTCCCCACCGAGGGCAAAGACTACTCCAATGACCCGCGCTTCTACGACTGCTGGAGCAAACTCGTGCCCTTCTCCCTAACAGAGTACTCTCGCATCGTCCAACTCGACTCCGATATGCTCGCCCTGCGCAACATGGACGAACTCATGGATATCCCTCTCGACCCTCCCGAACTCAGCGAAACAGGCGACATATCCACCAGCAAGCGTGTCTTCGCCGCCGGCCACGCCTGCGTCTGCAACCCGCTCAAGAAACCGCACTACCCCAAGAACTGGATCCCCGAAAACTGCGCCTTCACCTCCCAGCACTCCGATCCGGACACCGCCCAAACCACCGGCGCCGATCCGGCCGTTGGGCCCCTCGGCTTCATGAACGGCGGCCTGCAAGTCGTCAACCCTTCGTCCGTGCTGTACTCGCAAATCCTCGCGCACATGGAAGCCGACGCCGCAAACATGGACTTTGCGGACCAATCCCTGCTATCCGACCTATACCGCGGGCGCTGGGTCGCCCTCCCGTATATCTACAACGCTCTCAAGACGCTGCGCTGGCCTGGTGTGCATGAGGCCGTATGGCAAGACGACCAGGTCAAGAACATCCACTACATTCTCAGCCCAAAGCCCTGGGACGAAATCGATTCCAACGGTGAGTGGACCGGGAAAGAAGAGTCGCATAAGTGGTGGATCGACGCAAACCGCGAAAGAAAAGCCGCCGAGAAGGAAAAGGGCATTGACGACGGTTTCTGAGTAAGTAACCAAACTTGTAATAGACACAATTTCACTCATGTATAAATGGGCCTTGGTTATAGATTGTAGTGGTATATACGGAGTAATAGAGTATCCCATTCGCGCAAGCGCTTCGTCTATCTTGCTGCAGCCATCATTCTGTATACCTACACGGAGCTGTTATTCCTTCCAAGCCACGCTAATAAGAAAGGAAAATTCGGAGCGCACAATCATTCTGTTCAGATATAAACCAAAAAGGGGGGGATGAAGTCCACCAGACTCCCCGCCAACAAAAAAGGTGGCACAATAAAAAGTCAACGTGATAACCTATTGCACTCCATGAGAATCCGGCCAAAATAATCCGACTTGTGCAAAAGGTCTAATGGTATATGGAGATGTGTCATTAGAAGAATGGCAATCATCAGAAAAGCAAGCTTTTTATGCTTGTGAATGTTATTTTTTTCTTCATCGGTTATGTCGTTTCCAAAATTCGTCGATGCTCAAGGTCTGTGAGTTGAGCAATCCGCAGATGCAATCAATGTTTCTTGTATTTCTGTAAAATCGTTAGCACACAGCTGATGATATTATTAGAATAGGGTTGTAAAATCGACATACCTCATCAATCCTTCTCTGGTTGTGCGGATCCATAGCATTCGTCGCTCCCATCAGTGTCTGACCTATGGCTTTCGTAACGCCAACAGCTGGTCTAAAGATGATGGTCGGCGCTCTCCTCAAGACGGCTCTGGCAGCACCGCTGGCTGATTGACTCTCCATGACCTCCCCTGGTACGGCAATGATAGCATCTCTTGCAAGGTTAACGTCCCTGGCCAACGATCGATAGCCACCGCGGATGCCTTGTATCACTCCAGTCGGCTGATCCGCATACAGCGAGATTTGCTTCTTCTCTTCGGGGTCCAGATCGTCATCTTCCCAGTTGCCCTCTGCCTCGCGCCGCTCGCTGAGCATCTCCTCCGCGCCCTGAAGAGCATACTGCGTGCCAACCGCAAGCTTCGCGCCAAGCTTCACCAGCTCCGTACCAGTGGTGCGAGCAAATGCAGCTGCTCCCTTGGATATGCTTCGGATGACACGGCCATCCTTCTGATACTCCTTCAGGGGAATCTCCACCAAGTCCTTAAACCCGCTACCAATGTTAACCAGAGATCTCACTGGGGCAAGACCAGCCACAACTCCGGGAAGCTGATTGTTTCTGACGTCTGGCATCCAAATGTCGTTCAGCGTCTTGCCAAGACGGTCAAATCCGGAGATGCCATAAATGATCACATGCCGCAAGACCATTCTCGACTCTTCAAGAACAATAAAGTTCATAAACTCGGTCGTATGTCCTGATCGAAGACCGGCATAATCAACCCTCTTGGGTTTGAAGTCGAGCTTGACAGCTACGTCATTCACTTCTGCTCTCTGGAGAAACGGGACATCACTCGGCGACGAATGCACAGGTATGCTGTCGTCCTTGAACTCGAAGAACCGAGTAATAAAATCGAGAGCATCTTGGTCCACATGGAGCCTCAGGGGTAACACTGTTGCCCGGAGAACAATTTCCGAAGCACCCAACTCGGGGAGTGGCTTCACATTCAGGAGTTCAAGGTGCACCATGCTGGTACCCATCTCACGCTCTCCTTGATCTCGGTCATATGTTGCAAATTTCTTCCACGTCGACGTCGGGACGTGGTCGAAAATATCAAGGGTTTGAATCCGTACATCAATGCTACTTTGGGTCTCTCCGACGCCAGGTGGGAACGCCACCAAGTCGACATTGACACCTTGCAGTTCGAATGTGATCTTATGGTGCCTACTTCGCTGGAGCTTCAGACGCCGAGACTTAGGGTGGCCACGACGGATTGTCCGATTCGTCGTTGCTGTCACCGCAGTGGTGGCAATCGATTCCGTTTCGGTAGCGTTATCATTTAGACCTTCATTGATTGCCCGAGACAGTTCCTGCGGGTCACGATTCGCTGGAATTCCGATGTAGATCGAATTGAATAAGAAATCACCAATTGTTTCCTCGTCTTCAATCTCTTCCTCATAGACTTGCGGTCTGCTGAGTCTTGCCTGGCGCTCATACGCCTTCGTCTCCACATCATGAACCGCTTTACTGATCACATCTCGAGTATGAGCCCAGTCATAGCCATCGAAGAGATTCCAGATGAGATGGACATCTCGTACTGAAACCTTCAGAGGGCTGCGCTTCACAAGATTGGGCGGGGCTTTGTCATATGTGTTTTTGTTCGAGTTCCAGACCTTGGCGGTATGCTCCTCGACAGGGCCCCGGTTGTAAAAGTCCTCGTGAATGACCAAATCTTCGCTGTCTTCTGATAGATAGCTGGGAGACGGGTTGAGCCCACTAATCAGAACACCTTCATTCGTATCCTGCATTCGTGTTGTCCCTTGGGAAATGCCGGAGAGTTTCGTGGCATCGAAGATCTCTTCTCCCTCTCCTTCTAGCTCGTCTCCGTAGAATTGTGACTCGATGCGTAAGGAGCCATCGCTTCCAAACTCGACGTCAGATCCACTGCCTGCCATCTCCTGAGCTCCAGCAAAATCCTGATCAAAATCGTACTCGCCTTCCGGCCTTCCAAATGCCTCAGCCGAAATAGAAGCTAGCAAATCTTGCACGGGAACTACATTGGTCCTGTATTTGTTCTCCTTGCTTGGCGGAGTCGGAGGTGAAAGCGCATTTGCCAAGGTGATCAGCGTCTGAGTGGAGTCGGCGCAGGTTTCCAAGACCAAGAGATCGTCTCGGACCTCAATTTCGACTTGCTTGTCCCCATCTGGCCCAGGCGCAACATTGACAACAATCTTGGCGGACGACATGTAACAAATGTCCACGAAGCCTCGAGTACACATCTCAATAATCTGGGGCGATACTGAGGAGGATGACCGGCGTCTTGGATTCATAGGAGGATGATCTACTGAGCTTTGAGAAGCATCATCAGTCAGCAAAATTGACGCTTTGTTGATATCAAGAGTTATCTTAGTAACTTCGTCCTTTGGAAGAACGACCGCTAGATGAGCATCTGTGAATGCTAGAATCATCTTGGATTTCTGGTTGAGTGGGTTGAGTCCAAAAAGGCAGTCCCTGAATTCCACGTCAAGAGTCATCGGCTTGCTTGGCTTCGATGCTTCGGTAGGCGATTGAGGCTGCCGTGCCAAGGCTGTATGAGCCTGACCACCGAGATTCGCTACTGACGCGGTGAGGCTCTCTTCAAAGTCCTGAGGTGTGGCGTCACTCGCCAAGCCAAGGAGATCCATGATTGTTGGCACTCGGTACTCGATACTAAGATCCTGCAGCTTCAACTTGATGACAGGCTCAATCTCATCGCCAATCATCCTAGCCATGATAACGGGCCCTCTATTGGCAATTTCTGCAGATGGGAAAAGGATGGACGAGCCGATGAGCTCCTCAGTCCTGTTACGCCGGAGTGATACCCCAGAAATAGCGATGGCGACGAGAGATGGGACCGAAATATGGCCGACTTCAAGGTCGTTGATCTCACCACTTAATTGCCCAAAACTACCACCAAAATCCACGATGGTACCAAACTTCTGGACTCTTGCGAGTGTCAAAAGCCCTGGACGGTCGTCTTCGGGGAGATATTTCGCCACAGTAGACAACTTTGCCATTTCTTCACCTAGGTTTGGAAGCGCTTCAAGCTGAGCCATATTCTTTACTCGGACATTCACCGTTTCGACTGAAGCTCTCAACACTGAGCCCTTTCTCCGTTGTCGTAGAAGTGTGTCGACCATAATCTCGTCGCTTCCGTGATCAAACTTGGCCTTTGATGGCGTGATGAGCTCAAGCAACTTTTCCAGATCTGCATTCTTCGGGGCCGTCAAGAAATCTAATCGCACGCCGCCGATTTCGGTATTGATGGCAGGATCTGCCATGGACCCCTTGAGGTACGGACCTGACACTCGCATCATACTACACGCCACCCCTATGCCCTCTTCACGGCTGACCAGCTTAATAGCATTGCTCTCTGCGACAATGCTACACTCCTTGCCCAGGAGTTCAATGAAAGCGCCACCCACTCTCAGGTTGATTTTGTTTTCGGCAACGGCTGATTTGTCGTCGGGATTTATCGGTGTATCGAACCGCACACCCTTCGGCTTCTGAGATGGAAGCGGTGTGGGCTTTGGAGTAGGCGAAGGGCTGGAGGTCATGGACGCGCTCATGTTAAGGAAACTGCTCAGTCCACCAAACCAACTGAATGTCTCATCCAGTCTCTGCAGGTCAATTTGAACTGCCAGTGGCAACGTTTCAATCTCCGTCCTGACACCGCCCTCCGACTGCGTAACCTTAATGCCGACATCATATCCTGTGGAAAGGAACGTGTCCCTCACAGAGGTAGTCATCGGCTTAACATTATCAAAGGAGATGATATCGCCATTAGAGTAACCAAAGCGGAATTTCTGCAGGTCGATCTTTGTTAGAACAGCATCCTGCTTTTCTGGCTTACCTCTGCCCGTCACATTGGCCATAACCTCAGTTGGGGATACTGAGATGGCCACGTTGCCAAGAGTGGCATTCAGAAGAACCTCGTGGTCAAGGACGAATGCCGATGAATCCAGGTGACGCAGGGATGTGTCCGCCACCCCGCTTAGTCGATTCAGGAAATCCAATGATATCTCCTGAACGGTTACTTTAACTTCGGGGGTCTTCTTTGCTTCCTTCTCTTCAGAACCCTTTGTCGCAGCAACGGGGTTTTGGTCTTTTACTGCTTCAAGCAGTTTCCCCACAATCATCGCGAGTATGAAGGCAAGCGAGGCATCGAAGCGAATGGTCACGGGTGATAGATCCACCTCCAGAACATTGTCCGTACTTTGAATCAGCTGCATCGGTCGCTTGGAGCTGTACTGTGAATCCGATGTCTGGTAATGTACTGAAAATGCTCCAGGGGTGTGGGGGTAGACAGAACTTCCCATTGATCGAGCAAGTTCTGCAACTGACTCAGAAGTGTCTTCCTCGACCTCAATATGCTGATGCTGAGTTGGGATATATATCGAAATGTTTTGCAGGTGCAGGATTTCTTTCACAACCCGTGTAGGTCCCTTTGGAGTGGTTACATCTTCCTGCGGTGGTTCGTCTCCGGTCTGGCTCAGATCGATAGGATGTTCCTCTGCTAGAGAAGCTCGACTAAAGGCTGGAGATTCTGGGCTTTCTGGTTCGTCCACTAGCATATCTGGCTCCAGTCCTGGCGAATGATGCTCAACCTGTGCGGTACGGTCAGATGAATTGTCGTCAGACTTCAGTGAGTTCTGAGAGGCATTATCATCCCAGCCTCCCGGCATAAGTACTGGTGTTCTAGCTTCAGGTTCTGGGGACCGTGGTGGAGGTTCAATCCTTAGAGACTGTCGTGAGAGTTCCATCGTCTCTTTGGTCACCACTGGCTGCTCGTCTTGAGGAGGCTTAGTCTCGGCAAGATTCACTAATGAATGAGTGTCTGCACGCGAGAAAGCGCTCATATACATGCTTTCAGCATCTTCATGAGTATACAGGTGCGATTGTGTGAGGTCTTCTGTTGAATGTCCCACAGAGCGATGAATCGATTGTTCTAGCTCCCTCGAAGCTTGCATAGAGCGTTGACCGGAAGTCTCCGATATTCTCTGTCGATACGGTATCGAATGTGTCAATGCGGCGCTCAACTCTGCTTCAATGTTTGCCGACTCAGATAGCTCGTCCTTGAGCCTTTCTGAATGTCGAGGAGGTGATCCAAAAGCTTGTGGAGAATGGAACGGTGGTTCTTCCGGGGAATGGCTAAGGTCCTGGTATACAGAAGCGCGCGGAGTTGCCGGGTTATCATCTTCAGGCCCATCCTCGTTTTCATCAAGGTCGTATGGGATTCCAAGAGCCTCTTCGCTGTCCCCTAGAGGATAGTTTGGTTCATACGAATTATCGGGCTCAGCCAAATGTTCTCGAAAGCTTGCTTGCGAGGATGCCATATACTGGGGATGAAAGCTTGCCTGTGATGATTGCACGGATCGGTCATGAAAGGCCGCCTGCGACGACGCTATGGCATGATGATCAAGAGTTTCTTCTGACATAGACGAGGTCTCTCTCGATGGCGGATTCCTTGTCATAACAGGGGAAGAAGCGACAGACGGCGATACTATTGAGGGCGATCGCGTCAGAGTCGAAAAGACATTCGCCTCGGAAATCAAGTATGCCCTAACATTGGCCAGTGAGACCTGGCGCTTTCCTTCCTTGTGTGCTATCACCGGTGACCCCTCTGGATCTTCTACTCGGGTGGTGACCCCTTCAATATCGATGCCTTCCAGCGCAATCTGGAACGAAACCGGCTCCGTGTTCGAAGAGCTCATATCGACAGGGATGTCCATATCCAACTGGAATCCCACGCCCTTAATCTTAATTTGCATCCTATCAACTATTCCTTGGAGGAAACCCGCCAGGAAACCCGGCAGCGATAGCGGCTGGCCTGTGCCCAATGCCGGTTCTTCTTCGATTCCGTCATCGCTCATCGAAACCGAGGCACCGAGATCTTGTGTTTCCGCTGCCAAGGCCGCTTCGAGTTTCTTCCGTTCTGACGACGGCTGAGTATCGAGGAATGATTGTGCGAGATCCACCGTGTTTGGCACAACAGCTGTGGCTTCTGGAGACGTTGGGGGTGGTTGATTGGGCTTCGACCCAAGCACCTTCAACCTCACATCAACGCCATCTACCTCGATAGTGATAGGGCTCGTATAAAAGTCCATTGGTATGGTGACTCGGAGTAGTAATACCTTGGCCTTTTGCAGGGCGAAGGTCTCGGGGAGCTTCAGTAGCTTCTCCAGCTTCTGTATTGATGTCAGCCTCCCGTCATCTCCCAACATCCTCCAAAACAACACTCACATCCAGCTGAACCCCAACATCCCTAAATTCAAGCACCGTATTTCTCCCCAAGGCAAGGTCCAGGTTCTCCAAGTCCAACGCGTCCGAGTCGAGGAGCTCCAACCGCGATAGAGCATATCGCAGCAGCCGTTTAGGCATGCTGGAGCTCCGAAACGACTGGAACAGGCCGGCCATCGTGATTCAGAGCCCAAATCCTGATGCGGGAGTCTCAGTAGAGATACGGATAGGAAAGAACCGTAAGAATCGGAGGGGATCGTCGGATCGTCACCGGCTGTAAGAGAGCGAACCGAACGCTGCTGTAGGCGTGATATCAAGAGACCCCCGGCCAAATGCGGGGACGAGTATCATGATTAGAGAAGTGGAAGAAGAGGCATGGGGCTGGCGATGAGACAAACTAGGGGCAGGGCAAAAATCGAGTGTTTTGATCTGTTTGCTAGGCAGAAGTGCCTCTGAACCTTGAGCCAAGCCAAGGTTTAAGTTGTGAGGCTGATAAGGTTGGTAAAGAACGAGGTACAAGTAAAGCGGTCGACAGGCCCAGTAGGAGGGAATCATGAGCTTCCCAGTGACGCGACGCCTGTGGCGGGAGCACTAGGCCCAAATTATGACCCTGGACAGTCCCATTCACCCACTAGCTCGTGACGTTCCCCAGGAGTCATGGCAGGGTCTTTCAGGCGTCATTTGACCCTCAGGGCTCCATCAAGTGCCGTCTTCTATCGATAAGGGGATACGAGCGACATCGGTCCACTCGCCTCATCAACTGCAGGCCAATCATCACGACAAAGCGTGAGCCGAGGGACCCGATGCCATCAGCTTGACACGTCTTTCATATCGCACATTCCTTCCAGACTTTGTTACGCAGTAATACAGAGTACTCCATGCAGAGATATCTTTCTTTCATCTACATTTCTGCTGGGCGAATCAAGGAGTCTTGGCATTTTGCACCATGTCGGACGAACGCAGACATCTGATAGAATAGAAGCTTTGGTTCCGAATCAAGCCATTCTCTCTCCTACATAAACGGAATTTCCTCTCACAATCCATCTCAGTTCGTCCTTGTCCGTTTCGGCAGACCATAGGCCTCCGCCATCCTCCTGCCAACCGACTCTCCGCTCCAATATGCACCCGTAGCCGTTCCCAACGCTACAAATGGCGCTGTGTGCTCACCGGCCAACCACAAACCCTGTTCCGGCAGGCCTTGCCTCATGTGTTTGACGTCCTCGTCGCCATTTTCCAGGCCAACTTGGAAATTGGTGTAGCTACCGTTTCCGGCTAGCTCGTCATGGAGCCAGTCTGTTGCTAGACAACAAACGGGTTGACAGTCCGCGGATGATTCAGAGTAGTGCGGTAGCCGTGAGTAATACGGCTCGAAGAAATTCAGAAGAAATTCGTTTTTCTTCGCTTGACTTTCGAGCTCCGCCACACTTGAGGTCAGGTACTTGGATTGCTCTCCATGTATGTAGAAGAGTAGTGTAGGGTGGGCAAATTCTGGTGCTATAGTAGCAAATTCGACCGCCTCCTGGCCCCATCTCTGAGGGTTGGATTCGGCATGATAGCTGGGTGCCAGCCATTTGATAAACCCTCGCACTTTATCTTCCCCAGTCGAAAGCCAAAAGGCAGTCGGGAAGCTGATGTATACCTGTGATAGATTTAACAACTGACAATCCGGAGTATCGCTTCGTTTTAGGAATGTACCTTCTCAAGGCAACCGTAGCCAATGGAGCCAATGGCTTGTGTCAATTGGGCTGGTAGAGGAGGATCGAATGCCGCAAGATTCTTTTTTAACCATCCCAGTGGAGTTGTGACAACAACCTCGTCGAACAAAAGGGTCTGGCCACCCCTTAGCTGGACTTTGACTTGGTCCTGGGATTCCATTCGGTAGGATATCCTCTCGGCAACCGAGTTGAATTGGATATTGGCCTTGGTGAGAGCTGGTTTTGCAATCTCTTCCAAAATATTCTTGTACGTGCTAGCGCAAAGGAGGCTTTCTAGCCAACAGGTCAGAGCTGCCCTCACCTCATCCACAGCAAACTTGGTAATTCAACTTGCCTCCCTCGATACACTCTTCAAGCCAGAAGAACTTTAAACTCTGCTTGTTGACTGGGCTACCGACAAAGTTACCCCACATCTCTGACAATTGCAGGACGATTTCCCTTTTCTTCCTGAACTCCGCATCGGTTTCAGGTATCTTCTCTATTACCTTCTCCTGGAAGAAGTCCCAGACGCTCAAGTTCTTATCGATATCTGCGCACGATTTGTTGGAGTGGGCGAAGGCATCTTGAAAGATGTCCCACATCAAGTTAGCATATTCTTCTCCTTCTTTCACCGGGACCAGAGTGCCGGACTCGTTGAAAACATAGGAGGCGGTGTCCCAGGCTCCCACGTTCGTACCAGTCTGCTTCGCAAGGTCCAGCATCGGATTGTCGTCGGTGCCGTGTATCCAGTTGGGTCCAATGTCCACCAAATGGCCGTTGCCAAGCCTTTCCTGATGAAGCCGTCCTCCTATCCTATCCCGACCTTCGATAATTGTCACTTGGAAACCATGCTGTAGCAGAATATCTGCACAACGGAGGCCCGATAGACCAGCGCCGATGATAGCCACATGCGGTTTTGAGTTGGGGTCGCCTTTTCTGCGCTGTAGCGGAATGTGTGAGTAGCAGTCTCAGTCATGCGTCGAATTCCAGAATGATTGGAGCAATTGTGAATCGTGCCTATTTGAGTAGGGAGAATGTTGGTGATACATGTGTAGGCGGTAGTATACGAAAACACGCGCCATTGGGCGTGAAATCATGAGTGGAACTGGCTTATACCTGCATGAAGCTCTCCATTGCTGCTGTTCTCCTTATGAAATGGTCATGACCAAAATTGTTTAGGCCGTGGAGACGCGACGACCAAAGGTCCTGATAGATTTTTGATGAAGTTCGGCTCTCGAGACTGGTAGCGCACATAGAATAAGCATCCATCGTGAAGAGGATTTATATCAGGTAAAATGATTATATTCCGCTGCACTGCTTCGCCAGATGGTGTTGTTGGGCCGAGTCCCTAGGGGTGTTGTCCAAGAACGGTGTGAAGGAGAAGTGTAGAGGAAACAGTTGCAGAACAGGGCAGAGCCTTTCCATCAAATAGCAAAAAAATATGAGACGGATGAATTGGGAAGGCACATAAATCGGCCAGATAGGGCAGTAAGGAGCAAACGCAAGATAGTCGAGAAAAAGCGCTATTAGTACGATCACAAGAGCGATGGTTTCGCATCTAGACCACGAGGCACTATCTTGTCTGGTGACTGGCGGCGAAGCGTGGAGCCATCAACCGCCACTTGCCAGCTGATAAACCCCTAAACGAGGGGTTTGGTGACAATCTGTGCATTTCGAAACAAACATTCGGGGGTATTAGGTGCGTAATAAACCAATTGTTGAACTGTGCCAACCTGGGCTTCTGAGGCTGCACTCGTAGCCTGGTGTGATAACGGCCGCAAGGAGTGGGGCAACACCTACGGAGTATAGCTCCTGGATAATGTCCGAGTAAGCGCCGCGGATGAGAGATGGTAATGGAGTCAAGATAGTCTTCGTAATAGTATTAGCAGGCAGACTTCTTTACGGCTCAAATAGATGCGGTCAGAAGAGAAATCTGTTGAGGTCTTTACCCTACCCAACTGGTTGATTCAACATTGGCCGCCCAGGCACGAAGTTTGTAGACATGCGGAGTATACGAAGTACCTATCGCATCATTCGTATTCAGATACTTCATACTCCGTACTGTTGCCATAAGTTTAACTCCCTATTATAAACGGGGCTGCTTTTCAGTCCCCCCTTTCACCAGCTCTTATATAGCTTTAACTAAGAGAGATATACCTCGTACGAAGTATAAGAATAACTGTTACGCTCCATAGCTGGATCTGACAGAGTGCTACGAAGTACATACATATTTCGTACGAGTACTATTCCTCTAATACTCCGTACTCCGTACTTAATCAAAACAAGGCCCGGAGGCAGCCGCTCCGATGCTATGTGGGTCTGCAAGGTGCCGATTTGGATTCAATTGGCGAGGTCACCCTATTCATCGAATTGGAATCTCTTGATACTTAGTAGGGACATGGGAACCACCGTCTTCTGTGAACCTGTAAGCCCCTTCAGGCTCTTCTTGCCAAGGTACACTGCAGGTACCCTTCATACCCCAGACTTCTCCCCACAACCCGCCAAAGCACCAGCCAATCATGGGATCGATATTTCACCATTCCGCCTTGATGCCGAGGCTCATGACAGTAAGCCGACCAAGCCGTAGGATTGCTTCAGCTAAAAAGAGCCGACGGCTTCCCCCAGGAATGTGCTGAAACAGAGGCTCAAAACAATTTTCTTTTCCCCATCCTTCTCTTTGGCCTCTGCTTTCAGACTCAATTCCCTTTTCCCTTCCCAATTACTCCTTATCCAAGATACCCATCATGGCTGCTGAAAAGACCTTCACCCGCGACGAGGTGCGCAACCACACCTCCGATGATTCCCTCTGGTGTATCATTGACAGCACCGTCTACGACATCACCGAATTCGTCGATGCTCATCCTGGTGGCGAATCCGTCCTGAAGCAGATCGCTGGTCAGGACGCCACCACAGCTTTCTACAACCTCCACCGTCACGAAGTCCTTAGCAAGTACGCCGACCTCGCCATTGGCACCGTCCAGGGCGAGAAGCCCCAGGTCATCACTCCCCGGCCTGGCGATCTCAACCCCGTGCCCTATGCTGAGCCCCTATGGCTCGCCGCGCCCTTCAAGAGCCCCTACTACAAGGACTCGCACCACCGGTTGCGAAAGGCTATCCGTGTGTTCACAGATAAATACAACACGCCTGAGGCCCAGGAATGCGAGGCCACGGGTCGGATCATCAGCCAGGAGCATATTGACCGCATGAGCGAGGTCGGTATTTTGCACATGCGCCTGGGCCCTGGCAAGCACCTTCATGGCGTGAACCTGTTCGATGGCGCCGTCAAGGGCGAGGAGTTCGATTACTTCCACGACCTTATTGTTTCTCAGGAATTGTCCAGATCCATGGCACGAGGCTTCCAGGACGGCAACATGGCCGGTATGACCATCGGTCTCACTGCTGTGCTGAACTTTGCCCGTGACGAGGCTTGGAAGAACAAGATTGCCAACGAGGTCTTCAGTGGCAAGAAGAAGCTGTGTCTGGCCATTACCGAGGCGTTTGCTGGCTCAGATGTCGCTGGTCTGCGCACCACTGCCGAGAAGACACCCGACAGCAAGCACTACGTATGTTGCCCATCTAACAACCAACTTATTATTCCAATCACTAACCGTCCTGTAGATTGTCAATGGAACCAAGAAGTGGATTACCAACGGTGTCTTCTGCGACTACTTCGTCACAGGCGTCCGCACCGGCAATGCCCTCAGCGTCCTCCTCATCGAGCGCGGCGAGGGCGTCGAAACCAATTCCATCAAGACATCCTACTCCCCCGCCGCAGGAACCGCTTACATCACCTTCGACAATGTCAAGGTCCCCGTCGAGAACCTTCTCGGCGAGGAGAACAAGGGTATCCACGTCATCCTCAGCAACTTCAACCATGAGCGCTGGACCATGAGCTGTGGCGCCGTTGCCGTCTCTAGGTTCATCGTTCAAGAGTGCTTGAAGTGGGCCAACCAGCGTATCGTCTTCGGTAAGCGCCTCATCGACCAGGCTGTCATCCGACAAAAGTAAGCACTCTCTCTGTCTACTTCATCCACGGCATCCAACTAACACGTCCCCAGACTCGCCAAGATGATCGCCCTCGTCGAGGCCAACCAATCCTGGCTCGAAACCATCACCTACCAAATGTGCCACATGCCCTACAAGCAACAAGCCCAGCACCTTGCCGGCCCCATTGGTCTGCTCAAGATGAGCTGCACCCGCGCCGCCCACGAAATCGCCGACGAGTCTATCCAAATTTGGGGTGGTCGTGGTCTGACACAGTCCGGCATGGGCAAGTACGTTGAGATGTTCAACCGAACGTACAAGTTCGATGCCATCCTCGGTGGTGCTGAAGAGGTTCTGGGCGATCTCGGTGTAAGACAAGCTATGAAGAACTTCCCCAAGGCGATGCTGTAAGATCACTTTTTGTACTGGGTAAAGAGGACTATGTTTGTATTTCTAATGATAGTTGGTTTAACAAAGGCGTTATTTTTTGGGTTCCCAATCATGGCACATAGCAAGCTCACATGTGATGGTAATAGAACTTCCAAGGCCAGCCAGTAGATGCATTGTGATGTCGATTTGGACAAGCTTCGACATTAGAGATCACTTCACGGCCTACCTACAACATTTGAGCATCATGGCAGACTTCGCGTATCAATGGAGTTATTTGCGGCCACTACGTACGATTTGGGAACCGCTCATACATTGTCGATTGCTCGCCATTGGTGGAGTAGGTCAAAAAACCCGATGTACTACCACTGCACTATTACGCCAAGACACGGCCTCGTCGACGTCATTATCGATGCGATTCATCTCGTCCCACTATCGATCGAGTACACTCAAAGTCTCCCTTCCGAAGCAGCGTCTGGATGCAAAGCCATATCGAAAAATGCCACCATGTCACCATCCTCTGCCAAGTTTGGCGCCAGCCTTTTTTTTCGTTCCCCTGTAGTCGAATCTGAACTTGGTTGAAACCCTTATCGAAGGCGAATTCAATCCCAACGTGTCCCAATTTCCATGCTGAAACGTAGGTAGCCTTGCCAAGTTCCGAGCAACGCGAGTTGCACGTCGGCTGCTATATGGTCATGCCGGTCATGCGTAAATGGACTTTTGTGCGCATCTATAAGATGGCAAAACAACAAACATAGGAAATAAAAGGAGTGGCAAGTAAACCTTCGTCGTGGGTATCATAAAGCTGCCACGTCAACTTCCTCCCGATTCATGCGTAACGGAGAGAGCGGGTTTGCCATCTAGTTAGGGCACTGGGCCTGAACGTGGCCGCCCTGCTGGCACTTGTAGCAAATCTTCTCGCCACCAGCCGACTCCTTAGGGCAATCGCGAGAGTAGTGACCAGATTCGCCGCAGTTGTAGCACTTCATGCCGTTGACACACTCGCCTTTGAAACTATTAGCTTAGAAAGGTTGACCAGACGTGAAATACATACGGGACATGTGGCCATAGCCACCGCAGGAGTAGCAGGTCTTGCCAGCACCGCCACCGAAGCCGCTGCCGCCACCGTAGTTGTTACCTCCGAAGCCCGACTTGGTGCAGCTTCGGGCAATGTGACCCTTCTCGCCACACTGATGACATTAGTTAGTTTAGCCCGATAATGAGAGACAACGTTTCATCTCGTACCTTGTAGCACTCGGTGGCCTGACCGCTGCCTCCGCTCTGGGGGCAGTCCCGAGAAATGTGACCAGACTGGCCACACTTGTAGCAGGACTTGTTGTCCTTCATAGGCTCACTGCAGTCACGGCCTGGGCTGGTCAGTATGAACGACATTCTTAAAGTAGGAGGCGAGACTTACTCATGTGACCCTCGCCTAACCTGAATGTCAGCAGCTGAAAACAAAATAAACATGACACAGACGAGACGCACCACCGCAGTTATAGCTAAAGTCAAGTTAGCATCGTACCAATACTTGCAACATAATAACGGGCAAAATCAGCACACATACCACTTAGCAGGACCTTTGCTGGGGCAGTCACGGGCCTAAAATTCTGTCAATTGGATGTCTCAAAAGACAGGCTTGAATTGGCTGTAATACCTGGTGGGCAGTGGAGCCACCTAGTATGTCCACATGTTAGCGAATGGCTTGTTCGACGAACGGCAAGTCTAATCATTGTGCGGGCTGGTGAAGAACGGGAAGGGAAACATCGATAAGCAAATGAGAGCAACCTTTGAAGTAGCTGTATCACGACCATTACCATGATAGGCAAAGCCGTGGAAAATGAAGAAGAGGTAGCTGTTTGTCCAGGTGGGTATCCAAATCCATGGTAGTGAGCACACGCCAGGCCATGGCGGCAAACGCGGGGCATTTCCAACTAGCAGTGGGGATTCGAGAAATTCAAAGGACATAAAAACTCACAAGAGTAGCACGCTCCTCGGGGTGTATAATCCATGGCTGAAGATGTGAAAAGGTAGCGGAAGGATGAGTTCCTATCAGGTTCAACCCCGTGTTAGCAAGCAAACTAGGAGTTTTCAGAGCCACAGTGCATGAGAAAAAGTTGGCGAGGCTGATGATGAGGGGCAGTGACAGCGCCGTTGCGCAGCTCCGAATTGAAGGTGCCCAAAGTCGTAAATGCGATCGCCAAAGAGCAGATGCCTGCGCAAATGATGTGCTGATGATGGGTCGATCACCTACAGTTGACGAGAATCGAGGCCCTGGGCAGGTAGAGATTTGTGCAGCGAGGTTGTTGATTCCACAAATCGATAACCGAAAACCGTGCAGACGAAAAAGGGAAAAGTTTTTGGCGATAAACGGTCTTGGGCCCTTGGCCTAGGCGTGTGCTAGCCTCGTGCGCTCCGGGCTGCAGACGAAGCGAGATGAATGGATTGCCACCTGAGCGGAAAAATGTTAGGCCGCCGCATCTTCACTGCACAACCACGGGCATTCGGTCCGTTCGTTCTCTTTGTTTCGGTTTATACGCATCATGACGATAGGTGCTCATACTTAATGGAAGGGGCTTACGAAAAAGTGACGCTGATGCCACCATGTTTTCAGTGTCATCCCCGTCTACACTGTCTAATCTTCTCTTGGCTCGTTCATCGGGCCATTACGCCATCACCCATGCTAGTGCTCGGCTGTTGTGTCGGAGCTCTCAAGTCATTGGTGATTTCTTGCTGCCATCGCTACCCCTGTCGCTTTTTCTATTAGATTGAAATCACGTGCTCCGGCGTTTCCACTCTCGCGGCTCGTTCGCGCCATCGTAATGCATTTCAAGCTTTCTAGCAACGTCAGCATTGCAGCCGCCTCCACTGTGAGTCTGTTGGCTCTGGGAGCCCATCGAACCTTCAGACATGGATAGCTGGTTTGAACGCGGGCGACCGGCCATCTTTGAGGCTATCACCAATGTCTGCCAGACTATCGATCGTGAGCTTCGTGCCGGTATGTCGTACCACCGTTGCAGTTGTACGACCGGCCGGATATTGACCCAGCAAAGAGTTGGACCTTAGGAGACCAGCACTCAGGGATGCCGGCACATGTACCGTGAATGAACATGTCGCAGAAAGCAAACTTGCAGTCATCGATAGTTTGGAAAAGGAGAACGTGAAGCTACGAGCACAGCTGGCGGCAATGACATCGAATTCTACATCCAACCGAGTCACCTTCGCCACCAACGACGATGAAGAAATTAGCAGAGAACCGCCACCTTCAACTTTCCAATTCCCTTTGACTCCTGCAGCTGAGGTTCCCCGCCCGTGTCCCGTTGCCGCGCAAGGCGAAGTGTCCGAATTCGTCAAGTTGCAAATGAGGTTTAACGCGCTGCTGGATAACTTCAAGAAGGCGAAAGAGGCACTTCAGAAGAGGAAGGACGAACGTGACGAATGGGTGGATCGCGCGAGACTGTTGGAAAGGAAGATTAAGGCAGCTGAGAACGAGCATGGCATACAAATTCTCGATCGGAGCAACCGTGTCGGACGAGATGGAAAGAACTCCACGAGCTTTACTTCGAGCTTTGCTTCGGATGACGAGATTACTCGTCCTGAAGTTTCTCTGCCCCCTCTCGTGCCGACAACTTCGACAAATAATGACCACGGGGCTGGTGCGGAGGATCCCCAGTTACAGTCTACCCAGGGTGAACCGGACGAGGAGAGTGAAGGATTGCCCTCGTTGCCAAGCGATAATGAGCACCAAGGCTCGCCAATCCTCAAACAAGAGCCATCCTCTGATACTCCAGTTGTTGTTTCTGAAAGGGTGCTGAAGAGGAGAAAACTCGACGACGACGTCTCCGCGGTGGCCGAAGTTCGAAGGATTAAGCCTGATCCAAACGAGTCCAGTCCTGTCCCATCCCTGGAATGTTATGGTCTTAATATCCAAGAAAGCCTCGATCTTGATGACATTGGGCCAAGAATGCAAACTCCCCGAAAACGGAAAGAAATAGGGGACTCGCAGGAGGAAGAGGAGTCTTATGAGCCGAGCGTACAATCGATGACCCCTACGCCTCTATTCGTACGGCCAGATCCGCCCCAGCCACCCGCCGATATTGTCCATGGGGCCTCTGTGCTTACCCCAATAAGTGGCAACAAAAGAATTGCCAAACCAACCCTTGATAAACCCAAAACACCCGCATTAAAGTACGGGCTTAGCCACGGGATTTCAGTACTCGCAGAAGATGGCGGTATCTATGGGAAGAACGCCCTTCAGAGGAAGCCCAAGAGCTCAAACACTCCTAACACAGCTATCAAGGGTCGACTGGATACATTGCTGAACAGTCCAGCTCCTGAAAACAGGTCGGCAATCAATCGCTCAGGCCAGGCATTGCAACCTATCCTTGATTCTCCACAAGATGGACTCCTCATCCCTGAGCGTCGGGAACTTCCTTTCGACAGGGCTATGCGCCAGGGCAATAGGCGGCCGGGTATGGATCCTAACATGACCCCTCGATTGAAAGCGCCAGATCAGAGGACACCGGCTCGAGATAGGTCACCACAAAGGAGTAGGAATGTCAACTCGGCCCTGAGACGTAAGCCACTCTCGGAGCTCCGACTTGACGACTTCAAGGTCAATCCCTCGGTAAACGATGGGCAAGATTTCGCATACTCAGAGGTTGTCAGAGACAAGGACGATAGGGCCTGTCTGCGAGGTTGCACCGATGCGCATTGCTGCGGGAAGCAGTTCCGAGCCCTGGCATTGTCCCAGCGTCCAAACCCACCCCTGACAGCGGCACAACGACAAGAAGAGCAGAAATTGTTGGAAAATTATCTGGGCGATTATTCGTATCGTTTGGCGACTATGACCAAGGAAGAAAGGGCAGAAGTTTGGGTTGAGGCCAAGACTGAAGAGTTGGCAAACAAGTATGGCAAACATAGACATAGATTTTCCCGAATGCGATCGCCTCCAGGATTCTGGAATGCGGATTTCCCAGATACGCAGGAGCTAGAAGCCGATAAAGAGGAAGCCTCAAAGAGAGAGAGACAAGCAATAACGGAAAGGTATAGAGAGGCTACGCGCTCAGGTGGCAGATGGCTATTCAGAGACGAATAGAGGGATATTGTGGCAACGGATTATTATGCATAGGAACTTGGCGTTTCATCAGATGGAATCATGGATAGGCCATTGTAAGTGTTGTTTCGAGGCAACTGAGTTACAGTAAGTCAATTGGGAGGGCATTCGCGCTAGCATAGCTTGCAATAAATAACAGCATTTGGTATCATATATCTGCATGAACAGCTCCAATGAAGGAAGATTTTCGTTTCCAGAAACTCGCCTTGAATTGGATTCTTAGAAAATAGGTATTTTTTGGTTGTAAGTTGCCTTGATAAGTATTAATATTACTTACGACTCAGTAGGGGAGGGAGTTCCTGTCGGCTAAATTACGGAACGATGCGTACAAACGGAGGGCACGGGTTTCTGCCTCAGCCGTTGGAAGGACAGCCGCAAACGTGGGAAGTCGCTGTAAATAATTATCACCATTATTGCCTTCCAAGCTCGTAAATTTTGCTTCTCCCAACATCAAGCTGCCAGCGATCCTCCGAACCGTCTCTCTGCCCCCAAAGACCTCGTGTCTCCTCTGCATTAATACTTAGTGATACTGCTTAACTTCCTAATCCCTCAGCTTGAAGGCCGGGGAGTCTCTCCTCTACATCCATCTAGGCAGTGTCGTGCCCACGTCATATCGTTGCGCAACACTCTCGCGTCGCGCAATCGGGTTTCCCTGGAACCACGATTCAGCCTACACCCAGCTCTTCAACTCCTCCTCTAAGCTAGGGGTTGACAGGCCTGGCTGTAAGAACAGCAACCTCCGAACCTAGCCGGCGACGGAGTAGATGCGGGAGTCGCAGCATTGGGCGATACCCGCAAACGCACAATTCCCCAAGCCGGCAGGATGAGTAACCGCCATCTGCCGGCTGGGCAGAACATACAGGGAGGAGTTGGGGGCATGGCAGGCGTCGACATGGGCGGTGGTATGGGAAACGGCGGTCCTAGAAGGAGACAGCCGCAATACATGGCTCAATATCACCAGCAGCATATGAGTCCCATGTATCAAGGCTATGCGCCGTACGCACCGCAGCAGTACTATGGGGTGCCGCCGCAGTTCCAGAATGGAGGCATGCCTTCCTCTGGATATATGCCCTACCAGAACTACACGAGATCGCCGCCGACTATGCACCAGTATGTCCCGATGGCAGGCGTCAGCGTTCTGCCCAACTATCCTCGTCCGGCTCCACAATCCCCGAGCTTGTCAACGACATACCAACCTCCGCCGGCTCCTGCTCCGATCCCGCCTCATACGCCGTCTTCAACGCACTCGTCCCAAATGCTACCACCTCCTACGCCAACGACGCCGCAGATCAGAGAGCAAGTTCCCGTACCTCCACCGGCTCAGGAGAGTTCCCCGGCTGTTGTGGCACGAGCGTCCTTCCGTCCTCCCGTACGTTACTAGACCTAACCATAATGGAACAGCATACTGACCTGTGTGAATAGCTTCCTTGGCTGTCCCGACCTGACGTAGACTTTCCCACCAGAACTCCGCGGTCAAGACGACGGAGAAAGTTGCTGAACGCGGATAGCCAGGCTGTGTCCCTGCCAGTTGAACAACATGAGGCCACCGCGGAACAGACCGACCAGGAACCCACCGTTGCTCCGGCCTCGTCTGACCAATCATCAAGCGCTACGACACAGGAGAAGCTTGCTGTTTCTCAGTCCGAAGAACAGCCTGCTGCTACTTCAACTTCTTCGGAATCTCCCAAGCCTTCTGACGCACAGCCAGTTACTGGTGTTGCCGCCACTACATCTAGCGCAGCTTCCACCCGCCCCGCCGCTCCCGCTGTTCCTGTGGTCCCTGCACTGCCAAAGCATGGAGCCAAGCCATCAACGTCCGATAAGCTACAACCGGCGACCCGGCAAGGCACAAATGGAGCAGCCGCCGAGTCTAATACACAAGACTCGCCGGTCGCTACGAACGCCGAGTCAGCAAGCAATGACACCAGCACTTCCTCAAACCCTCCGGTCAAAGCCCCTCCAACAAGTTGGGCAAACCTTTTTGCTAAGCCGGCTACGAGAGCTCCTGTCGCATCATTACCAGATGGATCGACTGCTGGCGGCGAAAGTGTCAATGGCGAGGACTCTACAGCTACGACCGGCACAACCACTTTCCCGGGGTCTGTGTTTTCCAAAGCAAACACTAACTCTCTAGGTGAGGCTATTCGCGTGTATCAGGTTGGAAGCAATGACAAGATTTCCTTCCTGGAGCCGCGCGGGCTAATCAACACTGGCAACATGTGCTATATGAATTCCGTAAGTTAGGCTGATGGTCCCATGAGTCATAAGGTGCTAACTTGATATAGGTCTTGCAAGTGCTCATGTTCTGTGTGCCGTTCTACGACTTGTTGGATCAAGTTAGCAAGAAGGCCGCTCACAGCTTTAAGAGCGAAACCCCTTTGATTGACGCCATGATCATGTTCATGCGAGAGTACAAGGTGCTGAAATCTGCACCTTCGGTTGAGCAATTGAACCGTTCATTGAAGAGCGAGGACCTTGAGCGCTATGGCGAGCCTTTCACTCCGGAATTCGTCTATGAAGCCATAAGGCAGCTTTCCCGATTCGCGAGTATGAGGGTAGGTTCATAATCCAACTTGATACATAAATGGTCTAAAACTAACCCTCCTTGCAGCGCGGTCACCAGCAGGATGCTGAAGAGTTCCTCGGCTTCCTTCTCCAGTCACTTGACGATGAATGTACTCATGTTATGAATACAGTCTCTTCACGGACTGAGGAGACGATCTCTTCGACTGCCGCAGCTAGTGGAGATGCAGCTGCACCCTCTGACGAGTGGCTCGAGGTCGGCCACAAGCAACGTCCCGCGGTAACCCGTTCGTCCGGTCACAACACTTCAACCCCAATTACCAAGATCTTTGGTGGCCTTCTCAGGTCCGAATTTCGAGTTCCTGGCTTGAAAGACTCTATCACAACAGAGCGATACCAGCCCCTTCAGCTGGATATCGGATCGCCGGATGTCAGGAATGTTGTCGACGCTCTTCGGGGTCTCACCCGTCCCGAGCGTCTCCAGGGAGATTTCAATTCTCCGCGCGGCAAGGATGTCGTGGCCACGAAGCAGGTGTTCATCGAATCACTGCCGCCAGTTCTTATTCTGCACCTAAAGCGCTTCCAGTTCGATGCTGAAGGACATGGAACAGTCAAGATATGGAAAAAGATTGGATACCCTCTGGAGCTCGAGATTCCTCGCGAGGCGCTGTCAAGACAGAAACGCCAAAACATTGGCGAGGGCTCGATGCCTAAGTACAAACTCATTAGTGTAGTTTATCACCATGGCAAGAATGCTAGCGGTGGCCACTACACTGTGGACGTGCGGCGGCAGGATAGCCACGAGTGGATTCGCCTGGACGACACAGTGATCCGACGTGTGCGGAGTGAGGACGTTGCCGAGACCGGATCTGAGGAAGAGACCAAAGATACACGCAAGGATGGAGCTTCGGGCGCGTCCACAAACCGTTTTGGCGCAATGAACGACGAAGATACTGGTGATGAAGACGGCTGGAAACAGGTCACGGCACCGACTGGCAGTGGCAAGCGATGGAGCAGTGTCGTCAATGGCGGCACAAATGGAGGTACCAAGGAGAAGCAAGTCAAGGACAGCATCAAGGATAACAAGGTGGCATACCTGTTGTTCTACCAGCGTGTATGAGAAAAAATGGATAGATCTATGAGGTCACCGTTAGGCTATGACATGATGGAATACAGGTCCGGTGGATAGGAGATGGGAGATGGTCATCTAGCGGGCATATGCATTGGGGGGCTATATTGGATGACGGTTGAAAAGGGGGTTTACTATCTCTCGTTAGGTTGGAGCCTCAGGCTGGTGAGAGCTATGAGCAATGAGACGGTGGCAGCGAATACCCAGCGGCTCAGATTCGGCGTTCTGGCGTCTCGGCAGGATTCCTGTATAATTTTCGTTGAGGCGAAAAGAAAACGGTGGCAGAGCCAGCCCTAGGCACAGGGCAGATTGGCTTCGGAGGTCACCGAGGTTGAAGATCAATGATGAGGGGTGGGAGGTTCGGGGGAGGAAAATGTAGAGCACCCGAAAAGGTGCCTACGGAGGTGGGAATCGTTGTACAACAAGTAGATAGTATTACCACTTAGGGTAATGAAGACGTTGCAAGGACATGGCAAAGGAGAAGACGAGTGAGCAAGTGAATCGGTCAGACCGTGTCTATACATAAGGTACACAAGACCTGTCCGGGTCTTTGAACAACCACCATTCCTCCCTGACCTCCGACCCCATCATTTCCGTAATTTTCGTTCTTTAGTGCTTCTTGATAACAGTCATGGAATCCAGGGCGTCCTTCTCAGCCAGCTCGGCCTCAACCTGCGCAAGGATGCCTCGCAGGTAGGGAACATCCTATTGATATCATATTAGCCAAGAATCTGGCGGGCGAGGGGCGGAGAGTATCGCACCTCCTCAGGCTTGGTCCACTGGTCCTTGGGGAGCAGCTTGTGCTGGTAGCTGCACTGAATACTGCGGCGGATGCGGTAGACTCGCTCGTAGGCCTCCTTGGCGGAGAGGCGCTTCAGGGCGATCTGGACGGCTTGGTTTTCCTCCTCGAGGAGGTCATCGTATCTGTTTCAGTTGGTGCCGACGTCAGCACTCGGATTTCTTATATATTCCAGTAGCCTCCTCTTTTTTCCTTTTTCTCCATCGATCAAGCGACTCAGGGATATCTCGGGAAAGGTCCGTGGAAGGGCTTCGTGGTTATTCGTACCTCAGGCCGAGTTGACGGTAGCCAGAGGCGTTGGCGTACCAATTGGCGGCGGGAGCGAGCATCTTGGCCAGCCAGGGCCGCCGCAGGACGAATGGGGCAAGGGAAACCATGGTTTTCGATGTGCTGCGGTTCGAGGGGAGGCGGCAGGGCGGATCTATCGTCGTCGTGATATGCGCGAAATGCAATGATTCGGCAAACCGCAAAAGTTGGGAGAGCTCGGGATGTCACGTGAGAATGAGTGTAAGAGTCTTTGGAAGCGTTCTGATAGGCAGTGTTATTAACGGAGGTTGTCGAGTCACGTGATGTCAAACGGTTTATCTTTACGGAGCACCGTTTTGTTGTGGGTGGGTGGGGTATGCGGCCGGAACCGGACAAGGAGATGTGGGGTCAACTGCTGATCAGTGATGATTGAATCTGCAGGCTAGAAAACCCGAGCTTGCATACGGAGACGGAGCATGAAGTACAGTATGTCTCTCAATAATCAGCAATCAGCATGTGATGGGCAAGCCACTGTTGCATGATTGCACGAAACGGAGGTTTTTCTCGGGTGCAGCAGGTTCCCAATCGGGGAGTGTGCACACGAAAGGGTTGAAGTTGTTCCGCTCGGCCGCCCAGTTTATTAGACTCTGTGCTGCCCTCATGCTTCATTGCCATCCATACTTTCAGGGCGTACGAAGTAGTAGAACAGGGCATTGGGTCCTCATCAAATGTGCGTCATTTCTGGCTGATATGCCGTCGTAGGCCGTTATGGATCAGATTGTTGCCTGGCAGGAATTTCAACGGCGCACTGAACTCCCCCAACAGCACCTGCTGTAACCGCTGATAGCGGACCATAGCGGACCATAGCGCAGCCAGCAGGTGACGGTCTCCACTGTAAACCCCCCGAAAAACTCGCCTCCACTCCGCTGTTGAAAACGCTGGCCGGCGTCCCGATGGCGTCCGTCCACATCTGCTCTGCTGCTTTCTCCCACCCTCCACCACGCAATCCAATCCCACACGCACGTCCTCTCACTCTCTTTCGCTCCCTCTCCTCCAAACTTTCACGACTCCTAGCAATCCTGCTCCTCCAAACCGCCGCCCGCACCAACACCCCCGCATTCCCGAACCTGCGCGCTCTCGCTCCTACGGCCTCCCCCACCCTAGGCGACGCTCTTGAAACCACTTCGGCAGTCAATGGCCAGCGGCGTCCGCTAGGCAAGGACGGATACTGCGCGTGGGAGCGTTCCCCGCAGTAGCCGGACTTCCCTGGACCGGACGGACCCCCAGATGCAGCATCGAGATCGGGGAGGAAGAAGAGGAATAACAAGACTTGCTGAAAATCGCTCTGACAACATTGACACGAGGCGTCCTCGACGTCATTAGCCGCGCCGGGGGCTGCCCACTGCCCCATTCGACTCAACGAGAACCGAAACGACGAAAGGCAACTGATTCATATTAATCATATAACAAAACACGGAGCCGGGGCGGCAGGCTGCTGGGGCTTACAACGTCAGACCCCGAAAACCAGCAAACGCCCACGAAACGACACAGACACCGACACAACCGGAGGTGATGTCTCACGACCAACCCTCCCAGGAAGTAGCCCGGTCCTCCTCTCCGGATCATGCGCCATCTTCCTATCGACTCGCCGCCGCCGCCGACTCTCCAATGCACACAGCAGCCGGGGGTCTGACCCCGCTGCAGCGATGGGCTCTCTCCGCCTCCGATTCCCAGTTCAATGCCCTGGCCGGTGCTATCGGCGGCTTCACCTCGGGCGTCGTAACCTGTCCTCTCGACGTCATCAAGACAAAGCTGCAGGCGCAGGGGGGCTACACCCTCGTGGATAAGGGCCGCCATGTGGGCCACCCGAAGATGTACAATGGGCTGGTAGGAACAGCCAAAGTCATCTTGCGCGAAGATGGTATCCGGGGCTTGTACCGAGGATTGGGACCTATTGTGCTTGGGTATTTACCAACGTGGGCTGTTTGGTTCACCGTTTACAACAAGAGCAAGACGTTCCTGTTTCAATACTACGGTGGGTCGATGTGTTCAACGTGAATTGTGTCCACAGGCTAACATCGGATATGGCCAGATAACACCCATCTGGTAAACTTCTGGTCCTCAATCATTGCTGGTGCGAGCAGTACAATTGCCACAAACCCCATTTGGGTCATCAAGACCCGACTGATGTCGCAGAGCAACCCGAATTCACCCAGGGGTCATCACCATGCCTTCGCCAGGCCCGGTAACACACCAACCGCGAGACCGACGCTTCATGCGCCATGGCACTACCGATCGACCATTGACGCCGCAAAGAAGATGTACACATCTGAAGGACTTGCGTCGTTTTACTCAGGTCTCACGCCTGCGCTCCTGGGCTTAACACATGTGGCCGTACAGTTCCCTACATATGAGTTTCTAAAGACAACATTCACAGGCCAAGGTATGGGCGAAGTAACACAAGGCGAGAGTGCCCACTGGGTGGGTATCCTCTCCGCCTCAATATTATCCAAGATTTTGGCCAGTAGCGCCACATATCCCCACGAGGTGATTCGAACAAGGCTACAAACGCAAAGACGGCCAGTTGCCGGCGAGCAATTCCTGCAAGAGATGGAGATGGGGGTCCCAGGCGCGAAACCAGTGATGGGGCTCAACTCCCCCAAGTACAGGGGTATCGTGATGACATTCCGGACTATCCTCCGTGAAGAAGGCTGGCAGGCATTCTATGCTGGCATGGGCACCAACATGATGCGGGCCGTCCCCGCCGCTACAGTAACGATGCTCACGTATGAGTACGTCATGAGAGAGCTGAACAAGATCAAACTCGAAGCTCAGGAATCCTTACAAGCACAAGGGGAACGATGATGGATCTTTGTATGTCTCACGACTAGTCATCCATCACGGAAAGGAACGGGGCGGCGTGTGGGTTTATTTTTCATATATGTTCATGAAAAAGGGCTTGACGACACTGAGCTGATAAACAAAGGGGGCTCAGATATACCCACCCTTCCGGTCATCAACACTGTAGGTATAGACAATTCTGGTTCAACGGGGTCTCACACGAAGGGATTTGGTTCCGGTCTGGTCCTCTCTCTCTATTCACTACTCTTTTTACCATTTTACCATTGCATCAGGTGTGGCAGAGGCGTGTTCTGCGTAAAGGACGGCGGGGAAGGCAGTGTGGCATACGTCTTTTGTTGTATATAAGCATAGGAGTCTTGATGAATAGGTTGGTTATTCACGTGTTTGGTTCGCTGGGAACAATCATCACTGACATGAGGTATTAGGTATAGTGTCTTTGACAAACATTTAAACATGGAGTCATTGTTTGAGAAGCATTCGGCGGATTTACGAGTAGAAGAGGATTTTTTCATGACCGATGCTCGGAGTCGGCTCTTATAAAAGCAAAAACCACTGAAGACCCCTATGGTCCCCTATGATCCAATCAAGCAAATGCCGCTGTCAAATCGGGTTTAATCCGCCAAAACTCCCTGTACCCCCCACGTTGGGTAAAGCTTAGCAGTTCACAGCTGGCCCAAGCTTCCTGAGCTCAGGCGCCTGGAGCTGCGCGCATGATTGGTCGCAACCGCTTAGCCGGAAACTTACGAGAGCTATCGCATTGCGACAGGCTGTGTCTCTGTTTTCCCTCGTGTAACGACAACCTGACCTCTTCTTCTCTTCTTTCTTACTTTTCTCCCTCTCTCTCTATTGCCGCGCACACACGCTTTCTGTTTCTTGTATTGTCGCCTTGTTGCGATTGGTTGTGCGACAGATAGTCCGCGACGTGCGCATTCTGGAAAGCGATCGGGATCCTAATCGCACAAAAAAATTCCTTGAAAATCTTGAAGAGACCGCGCGCGCGCGATCGCTGAAAGAAGTCGCGGCAAGGCTAAGAAAGAGAAAGGAAACAAAACAGATACTATGCCTGTCGAACTGCGCAAGCGCAAAGCCCCCGCGGTGCCTCCTGCACCCGCACCCGCGCCCAAGAAGAAGGCTGCTCCCAGGGCGAAGAAGCCCGCGGCAAAGGCCAAGGAGGATGTGAAGAAGCCAGAGCCAGAAAAGGAGAAGCCTGCCGACAAGGAAGAGTCCAGCGATTCTGCGCCTGAGGCAGCTGAGGAGAAGGAGACGGTGAAGGAGAGCAAGAAGGCTGACAAGAAGGCTGCCGGAAAGGTCGCCGTCGGCGATATTATCGACCTTGATAGCTTTGGTGGTGAGGTCCAGACTAACGACGGCGAAACTACAACTTTGAAGAAGCTGGTTGACGAGAGTGAGAGCGGCGTTGTTCTCTTTACCTACCCCAAGGCTTCCACGCCAGGATGTAAGTTCTTTCAAGCTCATTTGCACTTTGCAGCTATGTCACCTTCGTCCATTCAATCGCATCCAACCCCGAACAAGACATGTGTATATATGTGTGTGTACTGACCTCACTACCAGGCACCAACCAAGTGTGCCTCTTCCGAGACTCGTACGAGCCCCTGACGGCCGACGGCCTCGCCATCTACGGTCTCAGCGCCGACTCGCCCAAGGCGAACACAACCTTCAAGGAGAAGCAGAAGCTGCCGTACCCTCTTCTTTGCGACCCGCAGGCCACTCTCATTGCGGCCATTGGCTTGAAGAAGCAGCCCAAGGGCACGCAGCGCGGCGTCTTCGTCGTCAACAAGGAGGGCAAGGTGCTTGTGGCAGAGCCCGGTAGTCCAGCCGGTACGGTGCAAAAGGTCAAGGCGCTGGTTGAGGAGCTGAAGGAGAACTGATTGATTGTACTTTGACAAACCCGGGATATGTATTGTCGGATTAGTTCGTGCAATTTGGCGTGGGAGTTGGTGAGGGTGGGGGACAGCAAGCGTGCAATGGTTATTGGGCGTGTTATGTAGTCTTGTGAAATATAGGGTCTTTTGTTCTCATCACATGTATAATCTGCTGTAATGACTTGCAAAGGATGCTTTCGTAACACAGTTTGTCTAGTAATCCAGTGTATTGCTTTGCTCTGAACCCTTAGGTTCAAAGGCTAATCTGCAGAGCTGCACCAGGAATATCACAATATCGATTTTAGTTTAAATTAAACTCTAGTGTAAAGAGAATGAACGAGCATTCCTAATAGTACCGGAAGAAGAGAAATATTATGATGTATTAAGTAAAAACCGCTGCCTAAGTTGTGTCGCTAAGAGGGTACCGGGTAGGCGAGCTTCCTCACCGGCAGAGCCTCGGGTAAACACACTACTCCTCGTGTTGGAGATCATCAATGCCTCACTAACTTCAAACCAACTGTCTCGACCTACGGAGTGCAGCAACCGACATACCCCATTGCTCCGCCAAAATGTCGTCTCAAGCGGTAGCCAAAGCCGCAGGTGGCGTCGTATCCCTCGCCAAGGTACGACACGCACTCTGTCTCGTCAATTGCGCTCGATTCAACCACCATCCAATTGAATCCCTCGCAGATATGCTGACACTCTACGAAACAGAAACAAACCCTCCAGTCCACCGGCGTCTGGGAGACTATCCGCAAGTCTCTGTCCATCGACCCCAACCGCTCCAATGGTGTTCCCCTCAACCCATGGTTCCGTAACCCAGCCCCCGGCGCTGTCGATCCCTCGACCTACGATGACCCCGTTACTCTCCCCGCGGGCGACATTGCGGACAACCCCTACTGGAAGCGCGACGTCCGACGCTCGTACCCGAAGCTCAGCGTGGTCAACCAGGGCGATGTGGTCTCCCTGCTGACGGTTGGCAGCGCTGCGCAGCCCAAGGTGGAGCTGATTGGCGAGGCGGGCGAGAAGGCCCTCGTGGCGGCGCAGAAGGATGGCGAGACTGGGCTGGCCAAGTTCTTGGAGAAGGCGCCGAAGGGTGTGGCGAAGAATGTGTTTATCCAGGGACTGCCGCCGTTGCCGAGTGGGCAGAGTTTGACGTCGGGGGCGTGGGATGTGCACAAGTATGAGTTGACGGAGGAGCAGGCGTACGACTCTGGGTAAGTTTTTTGTTTTGCCGCCAACTTCACGGGGATTGAATTGCTAACGATGGAATAGGTACCCCTGCCGGACTTTCCAGTGAGATGGGCGTCTGGTCCGTGTACATAAAAGATTCAAGCGAGATGGGTTATAGAATGAATTTCTCTTTTTCATGTTTCACCCCATGAACTACCCAATGCTCCTTTGGCTTCCAAACCGGTCCTTAACTCCGTGAATGCAGCCGTCTATTTGTTTTGAAACGATGAATGCGCCGAAACCTTCAACCCTCTTCCTAGGACACGGACGATTCATTCCAGTTGTCGTGTCGCCCTCAGCTGAGCATTCTCTCAACTATCTTCACCTTGCCCTGCGCTCGTTTGACCCGGTCATCGAAGTCCTGCACAGCATCATCCGTGTTCTCCGTTGAAAGTGTGTCCGGCTCAACCAAAGCGTACAACAGCTTGACGTTCTTTTCCAGCCTCACGTTGCTTGGGAGTGGCGGCAGTGTGTAGGACTCAAGAGGCTTGTCGATGGAGCTTTCATTGGACTGGTTCTTCTGCGGGAGCCGATTCACCCAGATGAGAGACCTGCCGGCCAGACGGCCACTCTCAAGGAATTTTTCGAAACCCTTTTCCATGCCGAGTGAACGGCCTTCTATGCGGCCGGCCTGGGCGCCATCCTTGAGGCCTTGATTGTATCCTTCGGTGTAGAAGCGGTCTTCAAGGTTGAAGACGTCTTCGAGAGGATCCGAAGACATTTCTTTTTTCTTTATATATTTATGCCCTTGATTGGTTCTGTTTTCAGCTGCATAGCTGTGTTTGAGGCGATTCGTCGGCACTTGACATGTCTCCGAAATAGGCTACCTGATAGGCACTGGGGCTATCGATAGCGGCAGAAATTTGTTGCACCCCGCCATCAACCATTATGCAATCGCGGGGCAGAGCGTTGTTGTTACTCCGACTGCTAGTACTTCGTATTACTCACCCTCTCTCTGGTCAAAAGTCAGTCACCTAATCGCATGCTGTGAGATTCCGGGACAGGAGTTGAAAACTATCATCTCAAGATACCCTATTCGCTATTTTAAACCTTTATTTCTTCCTCATTAACTGTCCCGGGAAATCATCACGCAATGGCGGTCGAACACCCCATCCTCCCCGTCGAGGGCAAGCGGAACATCCTCATCACGAGCGCCCTGCCCTATGTGAACAACGTCCCTCATCTGGGAAACGTTGTTGGCAGTGTTCTCAGCGCCGATGTGTACTCTCGCTTCAGCAAACTCCGCGACCGACCGACCCTGTTCATCTGCGGAACGGATGAGTATGGCACAGCTACCGAGACCAAGGCCCTCGAGACGGGCCAAACCCCCAAGGAGCTCTGCGACGAGTTCCACGTCAAGCACAAGGAGGTGTATGACTGGTTCGACATTGGATTCGACTACTTCGGACGGACTTCGACCGAGAAGCAGACCGAGATTGTGCAGGATATCTTCCTGAAGCTGCACGAGAACGGCTTCCTTGAGGAGCGCACGACCAAGCAGCCCTACTGCGAGAAGCACGACTCGTTTCTGGCAGATCGATTTGTCGAGGGAACTTGCCCCAAGTGCTCCTATGACGACGCCCGAGGTGACCAGTGCGACAAGTGCGGCTCCCTGTTGGACCCGTTTGAGCTCATCAACCCGCGATGCAAAGTCGATGGCTCCACGCCTATCCCTCGGGACACAACACATGTCTTCTTGCGCCTAGATAAGCTGCAATCAGACATTGATAAATGGTTCCAGGAGGCGCACAAGAAATTCGAGTGGCCCCAGAACGCAATTTCCATTACGCAGTCATGGTTAACCAAGGGTCTTGAGCCTCGCAGTATCACGAGAGATCTCAAGTGGGGCGTACCGGTTCCCCTGCCTGGCTATGAGAAGAAGGTCATCTATGTCTGGTTTGATGCCTGTATTGGATATCCTTCCATCACGGCCAACTACACCGATAAATGGGAGCAGTGGTGGAAGAACCCCGAGGAAGTCTCGCTCTACCAGTTCATGGGCAAAGACAACTGCCCTTTCCATACTATTATTTTCCCTGGATCTGAGATTGGAACGGGATACAACTGGACCAAGCTCAACCACTTGTCTACCACGGAGTACTTGAACTACGAGAACGGCAAGTTTTCCAAGTCGAGGGGAGTGGGTGTCTTCGGCAACCAGGTTAAGGACATTGGCCTCCCCCCGTCTGTTTGGAGGTACTACCTGCTCTCAAACCGACCGGAGACGAGCGACACTCAGTTTGAGTGGCAGGCCTTCCAATTGGCCAACAACAGTGAGCTCCTGGCCAACTTTGGAAATTTTGTCAACCGAATCGTCAAGTTTGTCAATGCCAAACTTGACGGCACCGTCCCTGAATTCTCGACATCCTACACAGATGACAGCTTTGACTTCCCGGGCTGGATTGCTGGTGTGGATAAGCTCCTGAAGGAGTATGTGGAGCTTTTGGAGAAGGTCCACATCCGAGCCGGTGTCAAGAAGCTCATGGAAATCAGCAGTCAAGGCAACGAGCTGCTTCAGTACCGATTGGATAACACCAACTTGGTGGAGAAGCCGGAGCGAACCAACACCGTCATTGGCCTCGCGCTGAACTTGTGCCACCTGCTGGCTTCTCTCGCATCGCCATACATGCCAGCCACTGGCGAGTCCATTTGCCAGCAGCTCAACACGGAGCTGGCGCACATCTCCGACTCGTGGGAAGCCAACACCATCAAGCCTGGCCACAAGATTGGCAAGGCCGCCTATCTCTTCACTCGGATAGACGACAAGAAGGTGACCGAGTGGAAGGAGAAGTTTGGAGGCTCGGAGGAGTCGCGCGCCGCAGAGGAGGCTGCTAAGAGGAAGAAGCAGGAGGACAAGGAGAAGAAGAAGGCCAAGAAGGCAGCTAAAGCTGCTGAGGCTGAGGCTGCCAAGGCCCAGGGCGAGGGTTCGGCGGCTGGTGCTGCAACAGTGCCTTCTCCCGAGGTTACGAAAGATTTGCCAATTCGCGAAAAGAAAACTGAACTGAACTGAAAGAACGATGGGTTGAAAGATTAAAGGCGCGAGGGATGATTGTGACGGGCATGGTCAATGGCTGGTGTATGGGCGTCGTCGAGAGAGGGATTGTCTAAGCAGATGGGATCGTTTGGGAATGAATTGCAGATCAACGCATGTAGTAGATCGCTTGTAGAAGTTGAATTCGACTTGGACATGGGTTATAAATTGTGATATGAGTCCGGAATATGAAACTGCACGTTCTTTTACTTGTTTCTATCGTGATGCCATAGGGTCGGACGTCACTCCGATGTTCTTCTCCGCGCATCGGCTCCGGAGAGGACGAACACGGACCCACAGCGGGCAGCAGGTTTGGTGGGGTCAGATTTTGGATTGACCACCACCACTATTCACTATTGCAGCATTGCCTCTCTCTGCCTCTCTCCAGACAACAAACAGCTGCCCTCTCCTCCAATCTGCGCATAGCCATCGCCAGATTCGCCCACAGCCATCCTCTCTCAAACCCCTAACCCGCTAATCCTCGAGGAAAAAACAAACAGCAACCATGGACATCCGCCTCCTCACCAGCGCAGACCTCCCCCTCATCCAGCACGCCAACCTGGAGAACCTGCCCGAGAACTACTTCCTCAAGTACTACCTGTACCACGCGCTGTCCTGGCCGCAGCTCAGCTTCGTCGCCGTCGACGTGTCGCGCCCGCGCAGAGGCGCTTACGACTACCCCAAGATCGTGGGCTATGTGCTGGCCAAGATGGAGGAGGAGCCGGCGGATGGGGTGCCGCATGGCCATATCACGAGTCTGAGTGTGATGAAGACGCACAGGAGGTTGGGAATTGCGGAGAAGCTGATGAGGCAGAGCCGTACGTCTTTCATTTCCTCCCTTCATGTTACGTGCGGAGCAAGTGAGAGAGAGAAAGAGAGGGTGGCTAACGGTTTGCAGAGCTCGCCATGGTTGAGACGTTCCAGGCCAAGTACGTCTCCCTCCATGTGCGCGTCTCCAACGTCGCGGCCCGGCACCTGTACGAAGATACCCTGGGCTTTAAGAACGAAAAGACAGAGGCCAAGTACTACGCCGACGGGGAGGACGCGTTCAGCATGCGCCTGGACCTCAACGAGGTGCGCGAGCTAGCCAAGAAATGGGCCGACGAGGAAGACACGGACGAGGATGAGGAGGAGGCGGCCAAGGCGAAGAAGAGCAGCAGCAGCAGCAGCAAAAAGGTTACCAATGGGACGAAGAGCGATGGTGTGGATGAGGGTGAGACGGTGGGTGATGTTGGACGGGATCCTGGTGCGGATGGCAAGGAGAAGAAGATTAAGATTGCGGTAGGGAGAGGGTTGGGCGTAGGGGATTTGGTGGAGAAGGATGAGAGTAAGCATTGATGAATACTTGAGGAAATGAAGGAAGATATATTCTGAGGGATGGGTTGATGATGCGATGAGATGTGGGATGGCATTGCGGAAAAGGGGTCAGGGGAATCTCAAACTAGATGCATTCTCTGCGGGACTAGGAATAGACAAAAGCGTCACCATTGAGGTCATGGAATCATCTTGTTACAGAGGTGGCTGGCTATATCGCGTGTCCAAATATCAACGTACATTCATTCCGTTCATACACCCAGTCGTTTACTCATCATACCCAAAATTGTTACCCAAGCCCATCCAAGCGTCATAATACATGTCATCTGAGTGAATCAATGACAAATTCTAGTTCCCGCCAGCCTCTCTCATCAGGTCCTTCGCATACGCCTCATCCGCCTCTATGCGCAACTTGTCCAAATTCTGCAACAACTTCCCAATCGCGAGTTCCAACCCATCTCTCTGCGGACAAGGTCCCAGCTTCTCCGCCGCAGCCGTCTACTACTCGATCGCCGCCTGGATATTTTCCATGGCGCGATACTTGGCTGCTGCAACGGGGCCTGGCGGTGGTATTTCATCGTCTCGCACTTCAGAAACAACGGCCTCTTTCTTCTCGTCGGGCCAAGACCCTGGCAAGGATCGACTGTTGGACGGGCCACCTCCCCTGCTTCCAAAGGGTCCTCCCGGACCGAACGGCCCTCCTGCGCCAAAGGGGCCATTGGAGCCGAATGGACCATGTTCACCGAAGGGACCATGGGGACCAAACGGGCCATGGTCGCCCCCATGGTTTCCTCCGCAGAATGGTGGATGTCGTCCGCCAAATGCTCCTGAAGAAGAGCCGAAGAAGCCGCCTCCCCGAGATGAGCCGCTACAGCATCTTCCCCCACGACTACGACCGAAGGGAAAACCGCCACTATAAGGCATAGGGGGCACTGGGGGTGTAGAAGAATAAGGTGACTGAGGAAGTTGCGGGGGATTTGGAGGCATCTGAGGATTGGACTGCCCAGCAGTCATCGGTGGCAACGGTGGTATCCATGGAGGCGGAGGCGGCCCTGGCGGAAGAGGGCGATGATAGCTATTTCTCCTAGCCTCTTTGTGCGCCCTCTTCATTACTCTCTTGGTCTGTCTGCGCTCTTTCTTCTCCGCTCTCCTTTTCTCACGTCTCGCTTTTCTCCCTTCTCGACGTGTTTTCCTCTGTTGTTTTTTAATCTGCTTCCACTCCGCTGTCATGGACTTGATTTGTGCCTTGAGAGCCTTCTTATCTGCGTTGAGTTGTGAATTGCGACTCTTGGCGGCACTCTTGAGTTCTGATCTGAGCCGCTTGACGTCTTCCTTCTTGCGCAGTTGTTCTGGGTGCGAGGTCCAATCCTTAAGGCGAGAGACGTACAGGGGCATAGCGTGCTGGGGAATATCGTCGTAATCAGGCAGCGAGCCGATTGAAGATTCTGAGCCTGACGATGAAGTTGAGGAGTCTGACGAGACAGAGTGCGACCTTTCGCGCCTGTCTTTGCCTTGACCACCTTCGAAGTGGTGAATACGTCGGCCTCGAATCTCCCTCTCCTGACCATGGCCGAATCCCTGACCATAGGGCGATGAAGGGGCAGACATTGGTTGACCAACACTTGGCCCAGCACCTCCCACACCGGATTGCTGGCCGGGTGTACTCGTATCTCCCTGGAGATGAATCCCATGTTGATCCATGACTAGATTCCCAATGCGCAGGCCATTTTGATCTGCCACAAAGTTGTTCCCATAGCGAATACTGTTCTCGTCAATGTGGAAATCGCCCCATCCACGCCAGCCAGGGCCAGGGAGTCGTCCTTGACCAGAGCGATTAGTTTCGCCTTGCGCAGGAGCCGCAGGTTCTCTCTGATCAAAGCTGGTACTCCAAGCACCCGGTATCTGCTGTTGCTGATATCTCGGGGGTTCGAGATGGACGTTGATGCCCCGCGGACCGAAGAACCCATCGTTCCACTGCTGAATGGTGGCTTCAATATCCCTTCTTCGCTGCGCAGGATTTGGGCTGCCACCGGGTGCCGAGTCCCGAATCTGACCCATCTGGGCCTCTACTTGGGACACGCCGCTGCTCATGCTCGATGAGTCTGACCTGCCCTCGGCTTGGAGCTTCCTGGCAAGGATGGCCTCGTTGCCCCTGGTCGTGTGGTCCGGGAGGAGGTAGTTGACGAACGTCGCCCAGTCTTGAGGTGTAACGTCGCGGGCTTCCCAATCACTCTGGTACGGCAAGTCATCAGGCAGTGAGGAGTTGTTCACACGAACATTATGTGCTATTGTTGCGCGGGTTGCGGAGTTCTGCTGCAGCACAGGCGGCGGCCTGGACTCAAAGTACAAAGCAGCGCCAGGTTGGTGAGGACTAGGGGAGATGTGCGGCGAGAGAGGAGGCGTGTAGATGACATCGCCTGTGGACGAGGCGCCGTCGTCGGCAAGGGTTTGCGAGGACGTCATTGTATGGGGCGAGCGAGAGCCTCCAGCGCCTGAGTTGGAGTAGATGTCTGTCTCTGTGTATGGCGGAGGAGGAGCATCGTCCTCCGGGACGTCGAGATGTCCATTATTATTGCTTCTGGAGTTCATATTGATGACGACGACAGCTGATGTCGTTTCTGGTGTTGATGCTGAAGTTCGTTCACCAGGGCTCCGTCGTTCTGAGCCAATTTTGGTTGATATGGGTCCTTAAGGAAAAGAGGCCACGATTACCAACAGCCAGACGTCGGGTCGGGTACGTTACCCAAAATGAGGCGTCTGTGAATGAATGAAAGATAACGCGGTCGTCAGGCGATGACGAAGAGGGAGACCAAACAAGATTTGTTGTCCTCGTTGCTTCATCCGTCACTCTAGCCCAAAAAGTACGCCTATCACAGGCTGATCTGCCACGAGGGGGGTTAGGGTTAGTGATCTATGTGAATGCGCCTAGGCATATTGATTGTTAGGCATCCATCTGCCTGTCTACTTACCCGTTGGCTCTGCTGTCTTGAGCCAACATGAGGCTTACTCGTACAAGTCACAAGCGAGTACGAAGTACGAGGGGCCGCGCTGCCGGTTACGTCGTCCAATGACTCCGAGGACATGCCAACCGCTAAACCTTGTCCAGATATAGGGCGATACAGCCGACTCCGAGGTCCGTCTGCCGCCACTACGGCCAAGAATCCACTAAAAGACCGCTGACGCGGCACTGTTGAGGAGTGACGTTGAACTTGTTGACCCGCCTAATAAATAGCAGTGGGTTGGTTCTGTGGTGGAATTATATCACACCTCAAGTTCTGCTGTCGCGGCGCATGACGACAGACAGACGGACCTTCAGACAGACCTTCAGACAGACCTTCAGACAGACCTTCAGACAGACCTTCAGACAGACCTTCTGCAGCCGGTCGATAGTCCTACCAGAAACTCATTTTTTTATATTACCAGCAAGTCATACTAGGAACATTCTGTCTTCTTTTTCCCATCATCATGATTGCCTATTTTTATTTATTATCATCATCATCGGTCGGCCTCGTTCCACAGGTGAAAATCCGCATCCTCCTGTTTGTAATGGTCTGTGATTAGGCTCGACAAATGGTCGCGTGAATGTGTGCCCCTGGCTGTTGTTAGCTTTGCTCTGGCCCTGGATTTTATCAACATTCGGGTCCGACTTACAGGTTCGTGATGTAGGTGTCAATCAGCTCGGGTGGGATCAGCTCGGTAAGAGCCGTCCGGATCTCAACACCGCTTACCATGGGACCGTCCGCAAAGCTCACAAAGGTCGATGAGTTGCCCCATTCGATCAACGAGCTCTCGTCGAATGGGTTTTCTGGGCTCAGCTTGTACACGCCGCTGAGCACTACCACGGCGCTGCCTTGCTCCTTTGCAGCCCGCGCAATGGCTGCGGCGCCCGAGTCCGCAACAACTCCTCCAGTGGCGACGACGGCTTTCGCGCCGATGATAACCTTGTTCACCCGCGACATGTAGGCCATCAGCCCACTGTTCATGACATTCACCACCATGATGCCGGCTGCTGAGAGCTTTTTCCTAAATGCCGCGTGCTGGCTCCCTGTCACCTGTTTCTTAGGCGGCTCCGTCGCAATTAGAACCGTAAACTTGCGTTTCTGCGCGGCGCGCAGGATAAATCGCTGCACGGTTGTTGATGGTTGATGAACGAGCACCTGGTCACCGGGGTGAATCTGCACCTCTGCCAAGGCCGCAATCTGGTCATCCACCTGGCTGATCTCGTCCTTGATCTCCTCAATTCCATCAATGACTTCTGAACGCAGCGCGTGGACTTGGCTAGAGTTCCCCCGCCATGTGGGTGTCGATGCCCCGGAGTTACGGAAGGGCGAAACGTCTCCGTCCGTTGGGGGAGATGCTGACAAGAGGTGGAACAAAGATTTCGGTACGTTGACGGAGCTGTAGGAGGAAACATGGCTAGGTCGCGACGGCGGCGACGCATTATTAGCGATGAAGTCGCCAACCGGGTCTCTTTTTGATACTGATGTTGGCCAAGCGGTTCTCGGAACTACATCGGTCGGCGTGGGTGCCTCGCTAAGCTCACTTGTGCCTTCGTTTCGGTCCTCAGAGGCTTCATCCCGGATGAGGCCGAGGACTCGTCGCACAATGTTGGCAACAACAAGCTCATTGGGCTGGGCTTCTACCAGTCTGCGACCGACGCGGGAGACATTGCTGATAAGACTCTCGACGTCGTGCCATTTGGATCTGGCGACTACTTGGAGGAGGATGTGGGCGGTTGCGACGGCACATGGCTCGGATCCCTTGATTTGTCTTCGCTTCAGGAGGCTGCGTGCAAGGTGAGTCTACATGCCGCCCACCATATACGCCATATGCCCCGCATTGCGGGCAGTGGGTGGTGAATCACGTACGATATCAGGCTCTCGGTGGATGCATCCAATGGCTGGCCCTTGATGGATTTGAGGAATTTTTCTAGATCAGGCGCGTAGCCTGCGGAAACGGAGGGCATCGTAGGCAATGCGCGCGCTGTGTCTGTGTCGCGGGGTGGTGATGTGGTGCAGCGGCCGATACTCGGCTGAAGTCAAAAGTCGAAATTTGTGCGGGAGAGTGACTCAACAGCGATCCGATCGAGAGATTGCCGATTCAAGATTCAGGAAAAGAGTCGATGGGTTTGGTTACACTGCCGAGTGATGCTGAGATGGTGTTCTGTTTGCAAGACCTGCAATGGATGCCGTGAGCGGGGTTGTTTTGGAGACGCAAAAAGTTGTGTGCGGTTGCGAGTTGACTGAGATCGTGACTCAATATGCGAGGCTACCCATCTGCCGTTTACAGGCAAGAGGCTCCGAAAAGAATGATCCAATGTAACCCCTCAGCCGCAGGGAGGTTAGCTTGGAGAGTTCCGTGGTGTGGCGCGGGCCCCGATACATGCATGCGACAGCTATGCATGTACAGAGTATTGCTCCGTACGAATCCATGATTGCTTCGTAATAATGGAGGAGCCAGAATACGGAGCATGGCTAGCTAGTCAAACACACATAGCAGAACCAACGGCTGAACAGTGCTAGCCATGCACACCAAAGTTAAAAGAATGAAAGGGAAAAAAATTAATAAAACAAATGGTAAAACGAGGTTGGGCTTCAATCTGGACAACACAAACAAAGACAGACTTAATATGTAGTACTATCGGACACATCCCCGCGTCGGGCAGATATGTAGATATTAGATAGATAGACGAGACGAGATTCGCTCGGCTTTCGGTTGAGATGCATTGAGCATGCAGCAGCAATTTTGTTGGTGCTGACGCTGCGTCCATATTACGTAGGATTGGCCCTCATTCGGCACTGGAGGCCTGGGGCCTGGGGCTGCTGCTGCTGCTGCTCTTCAGTAGCCTTGCGTAGTGGCGCCCTGCAGCTGCAGTGCAGCCCCCCCAAACCCCCAAACGCCCCTAGCGTGAAAGGCCTATTTCGCCTCTCAGTGGCCGTACAGCGCTGAGACCCTAGCTTTGATGACGACCCAGCACGCTTCTGAGCTCTGGGGACTCAACGCATGGATTGTCCGGTCTGGTAGTAGTGACGGTCCGTCCCCCCCAAAACTGAACTGGTGGCACGTAGCGTCATTTCTCTCTGCCCTCAAACCTCTCCCATCCCATTCCTCCATGGCGATCGCGTCGCATTGACGAGCCCTCGCTGCCACGGCCCTCTGCGTTGTCGACAAAACCTCGCCAGCCCCCTTGGGAGCGAATTCCTCATGACCCTCGTTCCAGCCCGCGCCCAGCTGATGACCATTTTATCTCCCCTGAGCGCGTTGTAGATAGGCCGTCCATTGGTGTACTACTTACTTTACTGTCTACCGAGACCATCCCGAGTCCGAGAGCCAACATCGTCGCCCGAAGCTGCCATCGAACGAGCTGCCTTACGCTTTGCGCGGCATTCCAGAATCCCAGCATCACGTCCACTCACCGACAGCGTCTACAACACCCATCCCGCCGCCTCCCATGTCCCATGGCTTGCTCTCCCTGTTCAATATGAACTCCCTCAACATAATCACGGCCCGCGTGTCGCCGCCGCCGAGTCCCAGCCATTCCCGATCCAACAGTATTGGTTCCATTGGCATGGGGATCCAATCAGAAGATGAGAAATCGCTTGACGTGTCCGACGACAAGGCAGATGGCCAGGAGGCGCAGTCCTTCTCCGAGGCTTCCTTTTCCGAGAAGCGCTACGACGACGATCGCAACGACAAGCCCTTTACCACGGAAGAGACGCCGCTCTTCTGCGAGACCAAGGCCGACGGCAAACGCTCCAGTTGGTGGCACATGCTGCCGCGGGGGATCGCGTCGAGCATCATCGGCTCCATTCGATGGATATTTGCCACATTAACATCTCCTGGCGTTTACCTGATCGCTTGCTTTTACGACGAGTACGGCAACTTTGCGCCAATGACGCAGCTCAATAAACTGTTTGGCGTTCACAAGACGAAGATGGGTGCTGGAGACATGTACGATGCTGCTGCTGCGGTGGAAAGCGACACAAACAAAGCTGCCCGGAATTCGCGATACCTCAGAGTTCCGTCTAGGTCTACATCCCCGTCTGGTACCTCCTCCTCTGGCCTCTCATCGGATTCCGAAGCCGACGAACACCATGCCACCCAGAGCCGGCACAGTCGCTCCAAGTCACTGCAGCCAACAGATGAAGTCAACTCTGGGAGACGATCGATCCGAATTAAGCTTAACAGTGACGATGCGACCCTTCAACGGAAACACAAAAGGACCCAGTCTGCCATCTCCCGGACAAAAGCAAGCGAACTCGGACGTGACGACCTCTCTGCGCAGCTCAAATCTCCCACATCACCCATTGCCGCCCTGACCAAGTACCCCAAAACCCCGGCACCCCCGCGACCGTTGATTCCCCGACGACAGCCCTCATATTTGAACCTGGTCGAGCCCTCAAGGAAACAACAGAAGACGCTAATTCTAGACCTGGATGAGACGTTGATTCACAGCATGTCCAAGGGAGGACGGGCGAGCAGCGGTCATATGGTTGAAGTGCGCCTCAACACGGCCACTCTGGGAATGAGTGGCCAGAACAATGCTGCGCAGCACCCGATATTGTATTGGGTCAACAAACGGCCTTACTGCGACGAGTTTCTGCGAAGGGTCTGCAAGTGGTTTAATCTTGTTATTTTCACAGCATCTGTTCAGGAATACGCCGACCCAGTCATTGACTGGCTGGAGTCGGAAAGGAAGTTCTTCTCAGCGAGGTACTATCGCCAGCACTGCACGTACCGACAAGGCGCGTACATCAAGGACCTGAGCTCTGTGGAGCCGGACTTGAGCAAAGTGATGATTCTGGACAATAGCCCGCTGAGCTATCTGTTTCACGAAGGTGAATTTTCTTTTACAACCCCCCGATGATGGAACACAAGATCTAACCCCGGCTTGCAGATAATGCGATACCCATTCAGGGCTGGATCAACGACCCAACTGATAATGATTTAATGCACCTTGTGCCCCTGCTCGAGGGTCTACAGTATGTTCACGATGTAAGAGCTTTGCTGGCACTGCGCAGCGGCGAGTACGCTCAGCTCCCTGCATAGAAAGCTGGGGAGCGTAAGGGACGGCTTTTTTCATCAATTGTGAATGCATAATGTAACGACTGGACAGCAAGACGCTCCGGGGTTCTTTGACGGGAAAAAAGGAGATGCGAACCAAAAAAAAACAAGACACAAAAAAACAAAAAGAAATGGTTGTCACCGACCAGGCTCTCCGACAAAGGGGGAACCCGCTTGTACAGATACAATACATAGGGAGGGAAATGATTTGGGAGTTTTATTATTTTTATTCTAGCCGACATAATGCGTTTATAGCACCATGAGAGTAGGGTTACATGGTATTTGACGATAGCCATGGCTGTTTATGACGGCCAGTGGAATTCATGGAGCGCTTCCCAGCGAGTATGAATAAGTCTCTGATGTGCATTTCATGGTATAGAGCGGTAGTAGTAATAGTACGAAGGACGGAGTAGTAGCAGTAGTAATAGGCAGTGATGAATTGAGTTTAGCCATTGCAACGCCCAACATAGCAAAACGGCCCCAGCAAAACCAGAACATGCAGAGGACCCCATCGGTCAAGACAATAATATTATGGCCTGTCTTCTACTAATGTGGTCATGCTGGAATGAGTAGCGCGCGGACATTGGGTCACCAGACACAAGAGGAAGCAAAATTGTTGGGGGTCATGAGGGGCGCGTTTGATGGGATGCCCTCACCATTGGACTGTGTTAGTCGTACGAATGCGTGCTTACCTCGGGGCTCCGCTGCGGGATGCGCCGCATATGTACGTACATACTCCGTACGTTTGTCGAAACGGAAGATTTGTTTCCGTGGGTTGAATACGAGCAGTCAAGCCAATGCGCTTGCGTAATAAGAAGGGGGAACCTTGTTCGTGATGACGGAGTGGTGCTTATTACGAGTACGAGTAATATTATTGTCCTTCCGTTCCAAGGCACATCACATAACAAAGGTTAATATCATCAAACCCCACAGAGGCGGAACGGTTCTAGAAGGTCGACGGAGGACGCCTTGGAACTGACAAGGCTGTGTCATGGGCAACCTGGTCAAGACATGGCGTAGTCGTGGCGCATAGCTGCGTGACCCCCTGGTCCGATGCCGTCTTCCACTGAGACTGCAGCACGATCAGCCTCCCTTTTTGCGCTGCAAGCAGCTTTGTTGTTATTGTTGCTGCTGTCTCAAGAGCGTATGCGACAGGCAAGACAAGGAACGTAAGGTGTAGGATAGACCTTGGTGAGGAAAAATGTGGGGAAATGAATTTCCTCTTCCGGGAACCACACACCAAGGAAACTTGCGCCAGTGGTGACATCATCACCTGAGTGACGAAAGAGTTGCACGCTTTGCGGTATGAATGCGGAGAGGGAGAGGTGCGTGCTAGGACTTGGCCCTTGGAAGAAGGTTTGGAGTGGTGGTTTAGAGAAATACAAATACCCTTCCTGCTGCTGTGAGAGAGGTTGACTTGTATACACCATAACCAAGCCGCATCTCTTACACCATCCGGACGACTTATATCACCACTCTTATATCCATATCATCCACCAGATCAACTCCGTATTTCACAATGTCTCTCCACTGTAAGCTCCCATCCCCTCCAAACATCATCCGCCCTCTTACTAACACCACCAAGACCTCCCTCCCGTCAAGCCCTCCGCCATCGCACTCGGCACCTTCTTCAACCACGGCGTCGAACTCGTCGTCCTCACCCCCGTTTTCGGCCAAACCTACCAGCGCGCCAAAGCCTCCAACACCAAAGAAGAGTTCATCAAGTCCAAGGAAGCCAGCGGCGCCGCCGTCGCCTGGGGAACCTCATTCGTGGGCTCCGCGCTGCAGAGCTACGGCGTGGGCGCGCTGATTAATGCCACGGGCACGCTGAGCTACAAGGGCGCTGCGTATCTCGGTGCTTTGATTTTTGCTGCCACGTCTGCTCCTGGTGTAAGTGACTGCCTTGATGGAGTAGTAGTAGTAGTTGTTGTCCATGGGTGCTTATTAACGACTTCGCAGGTCATTGCGCAAATCTTCACTGAGAAGAGACCTCTTGATACCGTTGGCGTGAATCTTGCTGCTAAGCTCTTCGAGACTGTTGGCCTGTCTTTGGTTCTCACTTGGTGGGGAACTAGGACCAACCCTTTTGAATAGACTGGATGGCTCTCATTGATAAATTTCCTATGTCTCGAAAAGCAGCTTGCTGAAGTCGGCTTGTAACTGTACAGTTAGGAATCGAGCACGAGGAGGAGGGTTTGTGCGATCTTGTCAACACTACCATCGGGCATGATGGGCCTTTCTCATCTGTATCAGAACCAACCTAGCCATAATAAAGAATCATAATCATATTGCAACATGCCCCAGGAAAATTGGATAATTGTCAATGTCTGTCTTGTATGTATGCCACCACCAAGGCAAAAAGAGAGGGGCTATAATGGCTGTAGTAACCAAAAGACTTTCCATTGATGAAATGCAGTACGTGTAGTATCCCTGAACGCCGCCATGCCCATCTGGTCACCTTTCAAGCCAATCCGTCTGGTATGGTAATAGTATACACCCAGATTAAAGCACTCCCCCCCACAGCCTCAACTTAGACACACCTGAACAAATCACCGGCCTCACGTCCTCTCATTTCTCTGATTCGCCCTTTACCCAGAAGCTCTGCTTGCTATACTCCTTCTGCAAGAGCTTGACCAATGACGCATAGCTCTCGCTGTACGCCTCGCCGCTATCCTCATCATCGTCCTTCTCAGAGTCCTTGGCGGGCTTCTTCTTGCCCTCCTGCTTCTCCATGATCATGACGACACTGGTCGGGCGCTTGGTCTTGGCCGCGGCGCCGAGCTCGGCGCGCGACGAGACGAAGATGAAGGGAACGTTGTGGTCCTCGCACAGTACGGGGATGTGCGAGATGACGTCCATGGGGGAGATGTCGCCGGCGATGATGACAACGCCAGGGAAGGAGGTGTAGCCGGGGGCAGTGGGAGGCGACTTGCGCAGAGTCTTGACAACTTCCTTGACACCGCGCTTGAGGGTGCCGTTCTTGGCCGCTGTAAATTATGGCTGTCAGCAACCAACCCTTGCTCTGTTTTTACTACGAGTTTTTTGGTGTGGGCAAAAACCTTACCTTTTCGGATGGTCTTGCAAATCTTCTTCTGGCCCTTCTCGTCCGCCAGTGGCACGGCAAAGGGAACAACCTTCCTCTCGAGAACCGTCTCGTCAGGCTTGTCCTCGTCCATATCAGAGGCGGCGTCCTCCTCGGCCTTCTTCACGGCAGCCTTCGGGGCGACATCCTGCTGGAGCTTCTCTTCCAGTGCAGCGACCAGCTTCTCCTTCTTGTCCTTCTTGTCCTTCTTCTCCTTCTTGGGCTTTTGAACACCAGACTCCTCGCTGCGCTTCTCCTTCTTCTCCTTCTTCTCCTTCTTGTCGGGCCGTTCGGCAGCCATGGTTGCTTCTAAACGCGAGGTAGAACGGTCGGGAAAGATGACAAAAAAAAGGGAGTCTACTACAGTCTTGAACGCCGAAAAAGACTCCGTATGAATTCAATGGATCAAGAATTCGTTTTCCTGCTACCGCTGTGTCAATTGAATCTTTTGCGCACTTTGGTCGCGTGATTTCGTTGGTTGTCGTCGTCTCGTCCTCCACGGATGGTAGGCGCCTCGAAATTTTTCCTACACGACCGAACTTTTTTCTCGGTGAGGGGAGCTTCCGAAAATGCTCGGCGTCTTGTAGAGCCGGTTCCGATGGTGAAGACCGAGTCACGTGACTACCAAGTTAGCCAATAAGGTTGGTTATGATTTGATGACCCGAAAAGTGAGAACAGCAGCAGTAGTACCAGGTTTTATGTAGAAGACAAGATTAAATGAAGAATTGAGGCTCTAGACGATGCGATTAGAGTGTTGTGTATGGCCATACCTTTTTAGCATTAAAAATTTACTGAGTGTGTATAATCACAAGCCGTTTTCACCATTGAGGCAGCAGTCACAATCAAGACGCATGGCAAAGGAATCGAGTCCCTAGACTATAGGCGGGTCGATTTCAAAGGTCGAACCGTGTCTATTGCTTCCTTTTCTAGGCACTGATGTACACTGGGTCCCATGGACCACTCCAATCCAATAATCCTCTTCCAACACTTACTCCTCGTCGCCGAACTCAGCACGACCGGCCTTTGAGTTGAGGTAGTGGTTTCTATCCGTGAATTAGCATTGGTTGTCGCAAGCCCAACGACTGGCGCATGGCATAGAAAGGCGTACCGCTCGGTGGCCCAGTCCATTAGGTAGTAACCAGCCACCAGGGGGGGAAGCCAGTAGAAGATCTGAGACTTGGTACGGCGGAAGGTGTTGAAGATGGCATCGTGAAAGGAACCGGCGAAGGGGTTCTGGCGGTTGGCGGAGAGACCGTAGGTGACAATGCCCTTCTGCTTAGCACCGCCTGTATCGTGTGTTAGCATGTGCGTGACTCTTATGATCGATATCCCTTCATCGCCTGTCTCTCGCCAATGGCCGGTGTCCGCGGTGCGTCAATTCCATCGATTCGCTCGTTCTAAGCCATTGACGCTTCAATGGCTATGCAGCACAGCCCTCGTCATCCCTTCTCTTTCGCGCACATTCTCTATCCTCGGCTCGATTCGGGTGATTCCTCGACAAGAAAACTACTCACCAAACTGGCCCCAATCGCCCATCCAGCTATGAAAAAGATTAGCATTCAGGATCAATCCACCGAAGAAGCATTTGGGAACGAGCCGACAACCAACGAGCCCTAGCTTTCCTCATCACAAGGAAAAGCCGCATCTCGGTGGCACGTCAACCCATCGTCCTGGTGTGTACATACTGGCCAACCTTGGGGTTGGGTGCGCCGCCTCCCTGAAGAGCCTGAGTCGGTCTCATTGTGGCCGATTGCGTAGGATTTCGATGCTGCGATTTCCTTTTGTTGCAGGAGGATTGGCAGAATGAGGTTGTTCGGGTTCAGAATCGATGCAAAACCAGAGGGATGCACTCTCTCGCGGATCCAGCCGAGCTTGCCGAAAACGGACTAGCGCCAATGGGACGGAAAATCAACCATAGGGCGGGACAACCTCAGAGCTCTCGAAACTGCCATCGACTCACGAGGTGCGCCGTGCGAAGGACCCAGCAAATAACCGTTTTTTAAAAGGCACGTCGTGGACTCTCCTACAGCTGAAGCTCAAGATGGCAGGCGCGGCGAGGTTTCTGAACTTGATGTACCGGATGGCCGTCCCGGCCTCTGCCGGCGCATTCTTGGTCACCCAGTCTATATACGATGTCAAGGGTGGAACCAGAGCCGTCATCTTCGACAGATTATCTGGTGTCAAGGACGAGGTTTCGAGTGAGGGAACACACTTCCTGATCCCCTGGCTGCAGCGGAGCATCATCTTCGACGTGCGGACGAAGCCGCGGAACATCGCCACGACGACGGGAAGCAAGGATCTTCAGATGGTCAGCTTAACGCTGAGAGTGCTGCACCGGCCAGAAGTCAAGGCCCTGCCAAAGATTTACCAGGTATAGCTGCCCTTAGGAATATAATTTGGTGCATAGCCAAGCTGCGGAGCTAACTGTATTATGTAGAACCTGGGCGCCGACTACGACGAGCGAGTCCTCCCCTCCATCGGCAACGAAGTCCTCAAATCCATCGTCGCACAGTTCGACGCAGCAGAGCTCATCACCCAGCGTGAAGCTGTCTCCCAGCGCATCCGCAACGACCTCACTCTCCGCGCCGCCGAATTCAACATTGCCCTCGAAGACGTCTCTATCACTCACATGACCTTTGGCCGCGAATTCACCAAGGCCGTCGAGCAGAAGCAGATCGCCCAGCAGGACGCCGAGCGAGCACGCTTCATTGTCGAGCGCGCTGAGCAGGAGCGCCAGGCAAACGTTATCCGTGCCGAGGGTGAGGCTGAGAGTGCGGAGACGATTAGCAAGGCGATTGCCAAGTCGGGCGATGGGCTGTTGCAGATTCGAAAGATTGAGGCCAGTAGGGAGATTGCGCAGACGCTGTCGTCGAATCCGAACGTGGCGTATCTGCCTTCAGGCAAGCAGGGTGGTGCTCAGTATCTGCTGTCAGTAGGCAGAACTTGAGCTTGTAAAGATGGTTTGAGGGGTTAAAGGGAACTCTCCGCTTATTGCTGGGACATAAAAATCATACGACAACCTTGTACTTTTAGTTGGGCAATCTGATGAAATATGCCACATGACAAATCATACACACTCTGCATTATGTGAACTTGGCTCTTGGAGAAGTGCCAGGGTTTTGCTGGCACTATGAGAGAGACATCTAGTTTGAGCCCGTCTTTGTATGAAAATGATTACTATTGACGCCTTGACGCCAGGATAAAATAGCTACTAGTAGGCATCTATGGTCAAGACATGCAAGGCAAAGCTTCGTTGTGCCTAAGCTAGTTTATACCGGTTTTCGATGAAGTCCTCCGTCAAACCTCCATTATCGCCTTGTGGGGGCGTTATCTCCCCATTCGCAACTCGCCAGCCCTTCCTCTGCATATCCTTCCATATGTCCATAATCCTCAGCCTGACCAAGTCGCCCGCCGCCCTAGCATCTTCACCAGAATCATGGCCCAGCACCTTCGGTCCCGTTTCCTGTTGAATTTTGCGGTTCAGGTGCACATTCATGAGCGTCTTGAGGCCGTAACGATAGGGGAGTCCCATTTTGTGGGGGTATAGCAAGACGGTGTCGATGATGGTCGGGTGGATGATGCGAACTGCGTTGAGGTCGTTCTCGAGGCCATGCCCGATGAGTGGGGTAGAGGGTGATATGAGGGAGAAGAGAAGATCCCGAGCAACTTCAGGAGATGAGACAACCTTGAGTTTCTTCTTTGATTTGAGCTCGCCGTCCTCGCTTCCAGACTCCTCGCCGCTCTTAGACGGCTTCGGATCGTCGTCGATGGACCAAGGCTCAGCCTGAGCCAGATCATCCGGCCAGACTCCAGAAAATCGGGAGTTAAGATCTAGAATTTCGCCAAGGGGTTGAACAAGGACATCGAGCAAATCCTCTCCGGTGGGCCACGATGTTGCTGTCAGTCGTACTAGTTCGAGTCCATTCACAGTATAGCACATCTCGCAGTCAAAGCAAACAGCTCGACCTGCAGGTACCGAAAGATTTTCTGGTGTTTCGGCAAAGTTGAGAACGGCAGCCAGTCTCTTTGGATCGCTTGCTTTGAACACGTGGTGTTCGTGGGTGAAGCATCCCGCTGAATCGCCGACCTCTTGGCCGCAGCAATGGTAGCGTTTTGGCACTCTTGTCCTGTCACCGGGAAGCTTATCAGGAACATAAGCTTTGCCCCAGTGAAAATTGCAGGTCCCTCCGGTCGTAAGAGCACCATCTTCTTCTCTCCGTCCGGGGAAGACTTGGAACCTCTGCTGGCAACGGTCGCATTTCTCCCACCCCTTGGCCGCCTCAAGCCCATCCCGAGCGGCCTTGATGTTATCCTCAGAAGGCACGGTGGGCACATATCCGTGATTGTTTAGTGTGTCGATTGGTGTCAGAATGCGTTGGAGCAAATGGACCTCTTGAGCCTCGGTGAGGCCAGTCTCGATCTTTTTGGACTCGCCATCAATCATGTCGCTCTGTTGATGCTTCTTCTGCGCCGCCTGCACTTCCTTGCTCCTAATTTCTTTCCACTGAGTGACGGTTGTGCGCTTATACTGCATGACCTTGTTCTTCATGACGTTGGTGTAAACTGCTGGCTTCTCCACAGCACAAGTCTGTTCTTCGTCGAGGGCTCGAAGGATGAGCTCCTGATCGGACAAGACGAATTTCTGTTCCTGATCATTCGCATTCTTTTTCAACTCAGTATTCAGGCGTTTGAATTCCTGGTGAAGAAGTCTGAGGAGCTTCAGTCGGATTTCATGACTTGCGGGTGAACTCTTGAGCAATCGAGGATTCAGTGTCTCGGCCTTCTTGGGCTTGAGAGGTACAACAGCCTTGGAGCTGGAAACGCTGGACTTTGTAGTAGATGGCGGTTTCTTGGAAGCTGAAGTAGAAGTGATAGAGCCTCTGGTTGACTGATTTGATGAGGCGGCCTTCCTTATCACTGGCGGAGGTGAAATTGGTCGCACTGCTGTCTGCGGTTTTTGAGGTGCTCCCCGTCTTTTAATGTCTGCCGTGGTTTGCTTGGTCTGTTTGGGCGCATCTACACCAGCTTTCGGCTTGGAAGGCTCGGTAGATGAAACTGGACTGTCGGCTGCATTGACCTTCAGGCGTTTTCGTGGGCGATCCTGGTCTGATGATGGCGTTTCTTCATTCTTCTGTGACTCACTGACGCGCTTGTCCTCGCCATTCGTTGGCTCAATCTGCGGTTTGTCGCTCTCATGCCCGAAGATGCATTGAAAAGCCGTGCAGTTGTTTCCAGCAGGACAAGGAATATGCTTCAGGGACAAGCTCATCATGTCCGCGACAACTGTTGCGAGCTAAGACAATGTGGTCGAAAGGCATATATAGGCTATTACGAAAAGAAGATTGTTTGGTGTTGAGGACGAAAAGGGACCACCTAACTAACTATCGTGGATGACACGGCGCGCTGTGGATATGAGAGGTCAAGGTGATACGACAGAGACCTTGGAGCACAATGGATTAGGAAGACGGTGGAAGTGCTTTGTGAATGGGTAAACAATGGAGCTTCGCGTTTGGGGTAGTTCAGTGTTTGATCTTATGACGGAAGAGTAGAGAGCAGCTCAGCGGCTCAGCAGTCACCTGTTTGTGTTGTGAGAGCACAGGTTCATGTTTGGAATTGGTGTTTTGATGAAGCACTGCTCGGTCAACAGGTGTTCTGAGCCCCCTTTGTTAGGCTTTGTTACAGGGGCTCTGCTGCCGGCATTTAGGCGCAAGGGTGGGTGCCGAATCGCCACAGGCGGCGGTGTGGCGGCAGTGTACGGTGTACTCGGAGACACTACGGATCACGCTCATCTTACAACATGTCATGCCCTTTTCCACATACATGCCATACTACTATCAAGAGACGGCTGTCAAAACCATATAGCCTGGCCATGCTTCGTACATCCCGCTATATGGCATGTCTGGACAAACATTGGCAACGACGCCTTCGGGCTTCAGCTGTCACACGGACCAGCAGGAAACGTGCGGCATTCAGGCGGCCGTGACGAGACATCATGGTGTTACACAGCATTAGCCAGGTTGCCGAGAGCAAGCATTCAAACACTCCTCGTCCACTGATTTGTGCCCGCATACCAGCCTTCACCCCCTCATGTGTTCGCTCCGTTTCTACTTCATTCTCCCTTGCCCTCTTTGCTTTCATCGCATTCCCTACAAAGTGAATGTCCAGCCCAGCGAGTATCCGGCACATGCGCGCTCTTTCGACTGCAAACACCCAGCTACGCTTCATTTGATTACCAGAAACGGCCGTCCAGTGCAGAGTCTGGGCCAATCCTCGCTCTAATTGGCGTCATATACATGTTGCTGTCAAGCCCTCTGCTATCTTGAGATTGTGGTCTCTAGTCATGCAAGATCCTAGTGTTAACAGCGGTAGACGTGCATACGCTCGCCCGCCAGCCTTGCCGATCAATCTCGTCACTGTAAATAATGCTGGGTCACTCCCTCACCAAGCCCGAGAGGCATCAAAGAATATATTCGCTAGCCATGGAACCTTGCTCGCAATACTTCTTCGTCATGAGGCGACCATCCAGAATCGCTGGCTAAAGAAGAAGAAGAAGCAGAGACTCAAAATTCTGCTGAGCGCCTGGCCAGATATGCCGACGATGCATCGTCCAGACTTCGATGCTCATCGCAAAAGGCTCAATGGATATCAAGATCGTTTTATGTGGCCTTACATCAACCAAGATGATCTCTTGAGCAACCACGCCTTACTGCTAATGCTCAATTCACGGGGACGTCATCCTCCGTCAGCTTTCGCCGCAGCTGATAGTGAGGCCATGCACTTGGGCGCTTCGACACTACAGATCCCGACTGTGAGTTTAGGCGGTTACACTATGATACTGAATGGTGCCGATAACCCCGAAGACTATGGTAAACTATTACGCTGGGAAGATCACCCTGAAAGCTTGGACTGGGTGTCTACGCAGAAACAGTTTGAACCTATGTGTGGCTTTTATGTTCTCCAAGCACAAGAAAGGGTTTTGGCCTTTCTGGTGGATTGTTGTCGGCAGATACTCCATGATATTCCAGAAGAAAAACTAACTTCCGATGCCTTCCCTATACAATCAGAGCCCTGTGTAAAGACCGAGGCCGAAATAGGTGGGCTTCTATCTCTGGCAGTGATGACAGCAGAAGCCCCCTATCGACTTCCAGCAAAACTTGACCTTGGGTGGATTGAATCAATGCTCAGGGCTAAAGCATCGGCCGCAGAAGACCACATATGGGCCATGCGAGAAGATCCAACATACTTCTCACACTACGTCCTAGAGGCCAAGGATCACTGGCGAGTAGCAGTGAAAATTCTCTATAGCGACACACATTACTCACTCAACGCAGCCGAAGAGCATATATTTTGGGCTCGCGTTATCCGCTCCACCGTCATAGGCGCCTATGAAGATCTCGATATCTTCACTATGCTTCACCAACAGGCTCAGAAGTTTAAATCGTTGGAGGCCAAATACGCTGCCACCGCTTCTCCTGCTACAGACTTACCAGATGAGTTGCTGACAGCGCTTCTCAAGTTCCGATACTTCCTCAATAGGGCGGCTTGCCGTCAACGAACAAAATTGCAGGATGAATCTATTGCATCGCCGCCGTTACGGAAGTTTATCGGTCGGAAGCGGTCAGTGGGGCCGAAATCTGACTTCAACATAAGCCACACTGCGAAGTACCTGATATGGCTCCTTTCTCAGCTGTGGATAGAAATAGAGTCGCCGTTGCGTATGCATATGGTCATAGATGAGCTGGAGAAGTTACGAAATGCTGAGCCAGAAGCACGAGATTGGATCACCTTGCCTGTGGGTCGTGTTATTGACAACCTTTCCATCATAGAGGAGTGTTTGAAACAGCTCGAGTTATACCAACCGTGGGTACGAAACTTTGAGAGTATTGCGGTGGATAAGAGAGATACGCTCGAAAAGGATTGTGACACGGAATGGACAGAGACGTTTGGCCCAAGTTGCGAGACTTATTCAGTCCCCAGCGAGAGCTATTATCCAGCTATTAAACAGGGCAATCCTTCCAACAAGAGGTTTTTTTATCCATCCGATAAACGCCGGACCAAAGAGAATGTGGAAGCTATGCAGCTTGCTGAGCGCAATCTGGACGAATTTTGGACCACCATCGACCGGCTATTTTGTACCAAGGATGGTGAGATTGGAGGAAAAGTCCTACACCAGCTGCTGTCGCAGCAACGCCTCCTGCAACGCACACCTGATTGGGTTGATGAGCCGAACGTTGCAACTAAGGGGCAGAGCAGACAAAGAGCTTTGAATCAAGATGCTCACGCCATCTATAAACCCTTGTCTACGCTGTATTTTGGTCAGAACTGTGCGAGCGATGTTGGCACTTCAGAAAAAGCCACCATCCCGGTACGGGCGAAGCAAAAGACAAGAGGATTAGCTCAAGATATTGGTACTGAGTCCACCACGGACATTATTGCAAAGGCTGTCCCTGAACCGACGGTCATCTCTGTTGATGCACGGGCACTAAAGGTGTTCCGTACCCTCTTCTTCAATGCGGCACAGACTTCCTCTCCCGGAGAGGTTGCTTGGAACGACTTCCTTCATGCCATGGTATCAATGAACTTTGTTGCAGAGAAGTTGTACGGGTCTGTCTGGCAATTTCAGATTGCGGACGGAGCGGGTCGGAGTAGTATCCATTTCCACGAACCACACCCCACGGGGAAGATACCGTTTTTCATGGCTAGGAGTTTTGGACGGAGACTAAATAGGGCCTTTGGGTGGGTGGGCGAAATGTTTGTGCTCAAGGACAAAGCAAATAAAGCAAATGGAAAGGCTGTGGCTATGGATAAGGCTGCTTAAAGGGGCCACACAGGGTCACTGACAAGTGAGTATCTAACAGGGGCCGCAAAACACATACTTGCCACGGCTAATTCTGATTACCACAGATTTCTCCTATGTATCTCTCGTTACGACTCTTATTCAACTGGTTTACATTCTATCAGCAATCGCCTATTAGGGCGTCGTTGTCTTTGACAGTCACTCTTTTTTTGTCCCCCGCTTGACAGAGCAACTGTTAGCTATCGTGCTTTTGACGGATTCGCATTCGCTTCCTCTCTCTGTCTATAGCCTAAAGTATGAATACTAGTCCTTCGTTACATGAAACGATACAACTATGCCGCATGTCAATTCCGTTTCATTTCGTGCTAGCCACAATGATAAGCCCCAAGTATCACCACGGCAAAGAAACGACGCAGGTGGTGGGCAGCGGAGTCTTATTAGGTCCCTATCACCGAATCAGCCGGTCTTAAATCCTTTCTTATCCGGAGCATGAGCCCGGTTTTTTCGGCGCAGGCCGATCGCCACAATGCGTCAGCCTTTGCTTGTTCCCCATTCTGGAGAAAGGTATAATACTTCAGCTTACATGACATGTAAGATTTTCGAAGCTAGAGAGTCTTGGCCGGCATATTTGTACCCCCGTTTCGTTGAAAAGAAATCCAGTGAGGCTGATATGGGGCCTCGGCTGCAGGAGATGCTTAAAAATGTGGCAAGCATTAGCGCAACGGGCCGGACCCAACCAAAAATCGGCATCCTCCTGAAGGCCCTTACGAGTGACATGACACCGCACCCCCCCATGTGCTATACGTAATGCTTGGTTTGAGATGCTGGGTGGCTTGAATAAATACAGACCTCTCCTGTCGCACTTCGGCAGACTGCTGCCTCCCTCGCGGAATCTGCATACTACTCAGCCGACTAGTCTACGCACCTCACTCACCATGGATTATGTCGGTGGAAGCCCAAAAGCGGACCATCTCTGCGTTCTTGTTCATGGGGTAAGATTCCCAACGTCTCTGGAATAAACCTCGCAACTTTATATCATGGCTAACGGCTGGTGTTGTTAGCTTTGGGGCAACCCGAACCATATGAACAACATTGCCAAGACGCTGCGCGCGCAATACTCTCGAGACGAGCTGTATCTCCTCCTGGCGAAACGGAATAGCGGCAGTTTTACGTACGATGGCATCGAGTTGGGCGGCGAGCGAGTTTGCGCCGAGATCATCGAGGAGATGCAGAATATCGAAAAGAACGGAGGCAAGGTCAAGAAGCTCAGCGTCGTGGGATACTCGTTGGGAGGCTTGGTATCCCGCTACGCTGTGGGGCTGCTCTATGCAAAAGGCATCTTGGACACTGTCGAGTGCATGGTGCGCGTCTCCGGCCCTTCTGTCACGAAAGGCGGTTGCTGATATGGAGCAGAACTTCACCACCTTTGCCTCTCCCCATCTTGGTGTGCGAACGCCCCTGAAAGGGTGGTACAATCACCTCTGGAATGTTCTGGGCGCAAGGACCCTGTCCATGTCAGGGAGGCAGTTATTTATCATTGACCAGTTCCGAGACACCAACCGACCCCTACTTGCTGTCATGACGGACCCCAAGTCCATCTTCATGCTGGGGTTGCAAAAGTTCCAACGGCACACCTTGTACAGCAACATTGTCAACGACCGGAGTGCAGTGTATTACACCACTTGCATCGAGAAGACTGATCCATACAACAACCTGGACCACATCAAGGCCAATTACCTGAAGGGGCAGGGAAACGTCATTTTGGACGCATCCAATCCTATCACGCCCCGAATCAGACCTAGGGAGCCTGCGTCATTTTCATCACTTACGACAACTGCTATGCGGTGGCTCAAGAATGTCCCGTTCATGGCCACGATCACGATAGTAGTGCCGATTGGCATAATAGTCTATCTCGTTAACTCCGCCATTCAAACAGTCCAAAGTTCCAAGCGCATAAGGCTCCATGAGGGCGGTATGGCTGGCTTCAACGTTGAAGAGTATAGGGTACCCATTCTCATAAAAGAGCTCCGCGAAGAAGTCGAACATGCGTATGAGGCGCTTAACAATTCCCAGAACCAAGAATACCTGGGGGTTGAGGATGATGACGATGACGTGGCCATGAATGCTGACGAGAGGAGCACAATGGTAAGAGAGCGGAGGCTCTCGATGCCGACACAGCCAACCTTGGCTTTGGCGCCGTGTCAGTTTGAGATGATCCGATCACTGAATACGCTCAACTGGAGGAAGTATCCGGTCTGGATTCACAATCATAGGCACTCCCATGCCGCCATGATTGTCCGGATGGAGAGGAAGTCTTTTGACGAGGGTTGGCTGATTCTACAACATTTCGCAAACACGGAGTTCTTGATCTAAGGATCGATTAGATGTATTATTATTGTTGTTATTATTATCATGATCTAGAGTCGCGGAGGAGATGGAATCTGGTACAGGGAAATGCCGAAACCCGTTTCGCTTCGGATATATATAGGAGTTTTGAGACTGGCATGCATGGAATACATTATTGACCGCGTTCAAGTTGAGAGCTGTACGGAGTACGGAGTACTCGTAGACAAACTGAGGCCCAAGCTTCGAGCTTCACATGCCGATGATCACGGATCAGCAAAGTCACGTGCAGCCGCCACCCCCAGATTCAGATTGGCGCACTGCAGCTTTTCCCCTCACTACCAGCCAATCACAGCCTCGCAAGCCAACTGGGCGAGCACCATAGAAAAGTTCATCTCGTGCTATTGCCATCGCAATCATTCGATTCGGTTCCTCACCAGCCAGAGGTCTTGGATTGCCCTCGTCCTTTCCATCCTCTTCTTGGCTGCTCTCCTCACTTGTCTTCTTCCTTTCGCAGGCCGCCATCCTCTGCGAATGTTCCTTCGTAACAATTGATACGAAAAGCGCCGAGGTGCTGACTGAGAGGCACCGAGTCTTGTGCGGTTCCATGACATACTCCGACGTCTCCGCCGAGTGAGCTCTAGGGCTGCGCAACTGTACATATCAAGGCACACATACACAACTTCCATCTTCTCTCCTGGTCTGGCGACTCTATCATCCACCATGGTTCTCACGCACACCACTAACCATACTTACTCCCACCCGTTTCCGACTGTCACCCTCGCCTACTTCCTGCGCTACTCCTCCCCGCAGCTCAATCCGTTTGCCGCCCATGTCCTCAGCACCGACACAATCTCGAGCCATCTCGATCCCCAGACGCAGCGTCTTCACACTACGCGCATTCACCTGAAGAAGAGTCGAATGCCAAGCGCCGTGTACAAGCTGCTGCCCGCCAGTGTGTCCGGAGGCGGCTCCGGTGGCGAAAAGGCATCGTATATTCTCGAGACGAGCGTCATGGATATCAAGGAAGGATGGATGAAGACGGAGAGCCGCAACCTGAACTTCACCGGTGTGCTGTCAGTGGTTGAGAAGCAGCACTTCAGCATCCCCGCCACACCGGAAGCCATCGCTAAGAACGAGACCGATGTGAAAACCACCGTCATGTTCAAGTCGCGGCTCGGCGAGAAGATCAGAGGGAAAATCGGCCAGGCTCAGGGAGACGGCGGCTGGCTGCCGGGCCTCATTGGCGGGTGGGGCGCAAAAGGCATCCAGCGCAGCATTGAGAGCCTTGCCTCTACCAAGACCATCGACCAGCTGAGCAAGAGCCGTGACGGCATGCGGCTCGTGCTTGAGCGGCTTCGCAACGGCGGCGTCATCAGCGTATTGGAAAATCTACGACGAGAGCGCCAAAGACAGGCCATGACGATGTAACGGACGAATATAAATGTACCAAAAAAAATCCCATCCCCGGGCTAACGGAAGATGCTGGAACCGGATCGCATTGGCGCACCAGGGCGTCTTATGACTGATGGATCGTGTATCCCTATTTGTATACCACCACTTATATCTTTTTTTTTCCTTAGCAAGGCGCTATGTTGTACTTTTTAACGGCTTGGGGGATGGGAGTCATTGACGCTCGGCATGGAATGACTGGACTGAGACTTGTGTTCTATGGAAAAGTTGGTGCGTGGTCACGCAACGGAACGCGTGGCATCCCCTCTCTTGTATTGAGTTGAGATACTCATGGGTGAATGGAAAAGGTGTTTAGGTCATTATTGCATGGTATATGTCGTGACCTCAATTTGATACTGCCGGATAGATGACTCCAGGAACTATGACACTTCCTCCGAGACATCCTGGATGAATCCACCCCGGTTTGCTGCTTAGCTCCTATCTACCCAGGCTTTTACAACGACACTTTGCTTCGAGCATACGAGTACGGAGCACTCATACAACATATGCACCGTACCAGCACATTCGTGTTAGCGTTGACAAGAGTCGTCGGATAGTTCGGTTAGGGTTACGGTCTCATCTCCCCCGGATCTCACCCCCAAGTACTCCGTACTCCGTACATACAGATCAGGTAGTAAAATCCTCATTGTGGCTTGCATGGATGGCAGCAATCCGTCTTCCGGCTCGACAGCGGTGTTCCCCCGGCCGCCGCAGTCGGTGACGGGATCTAGGGAGTGGGCCGAAAGGGCAGCGGAACAGCGAAAGACGATCCGGCGGTGACAGCGCATCTCCGCTAAAAGAGCCAGGGTCCATAGGTAGCAAAAAAAGGGCCCTGGAACCAGAATTGCTTTTTCAATATGTACGTATGGACGATCTTTTGCACTGCTTCCCCGGGTTTACATTTAAAATTAATCAATATCCTGGGATAAAATAGAGACTGAGAAAAAAAAAACTACCGGAGACCCGCATTTTCTACAGCCGGGCATCGGTACATTAGCTGGGTCCCCTCTTCTTCCCCTCATAGGCATAGGTAGGACGTCTGGTCCGTCCAACAGCGAGCGACTCTCCGTTTCTCCCGATTCGATCCACGAGTAAAGCGCGGATTATCAAAGACCAAGCAAAGCACTGGCTAAAACTCGGTAATTCGGAGGGTCCCAGCTGGGCTGCTTCTCGGTGTGGGGGGTTCGGGGGGGGAATTAGACAAGACGCTCACTGCTCTAGTATTTGCAACCAAACCTTGCCCAACCGAACCGAACAGTTACTACTAGATTAACAGTTTGCTGCTACTACTTACTACTTACTACTTACTACATCCTCCGTACTATTTGCTACCTAGTACTGCTAAACCAACTAAAGCCTCCTCAACCCCCTCGAAATATTGGCGGGGCAATGTTCCCCGTCCGGTCTTCACGACCGTCCTCGACGATTATCGCCGCCCAAAAGCCCGCGGCCAAGCAAAGCGCAATGCCGGGTCCGGGCGAGCCCATCTCCGTGCTGTTTGTCTGCTTGGGCAACATCTGCCGGTCGACCATGGCCGAGGGTATCTTCCGCGACTTGGCCCAGCAGCCGCCGTACAAGGCCAAGATTGGCAACATTGACTCGTGCGGCACTGGTTAGTAGTGTGGCGTCCGGCCTGATCTGATGCATCATGGTGGCAGTGGGAAAGAGAGTGTGATGATTGATCGATTGCGTTTTGCAGCTGCCTATCACGCCGGCGAGGCGCCGGATCCGCGAACCAGGTCAACGCTGGAGAAGCACGGCATCGAGGACTATGACCACTCTGCTCGTCGCGTACGTCTGCCAAACAGCGACTTTTTTCCTCCTTTTCTTCTCGTCTCTCTCTCTCCTTTTCGCCATTCACGCACGACTAACACAAATCCATCTGCAGTTCCAGAGGAGCGACTTCGAAAAGTTCAACTACATCTTCGCCATGGACAAATCGAACCTATCAGACCTACAACGCCTGCAGCGCGAAAACTCCGACACAAAAGCCAAGGTGATGCTATTCGGCGAGTTCAGCGGGACGAAGAAGGCCGAGATTGTCAGCGATCCGTACTACGGCGGCCCGGAAGGTTTCGACAAGACGTTTGAGCAGTGTTCGAGGTTTGCCAAGAACTTTTTGAAAGACGTTGTGGGCAGCGAGTAGAGAGAGAGGGAGAGAGAGGGAGAGAGAAAAAAAGGGGAAGAAGAAAAAAATTGAGCAAGCAAAGGGGTGCAGGTGAACCGAGATTTGATACCCAACACTATTATCACTGGGATACACATACAAGTACATACTACATACATCCACGCCATACAGAAGAGCTCTGGGAAGAGTGGTTTGCCAAAGAACGTTTTGAGGAGAACGCATGTGAGACATGAGCCCGCCTTCTTGTATCTCTTGCGTCTCGAAACTCGTCGACTTCAGCCCTATGACATGTGGAGCCACTAAACAGGCGGGGGGGATGTTGAGAAAAAAGCAAGTTTTCAACCCGGGCGTCCGGATGGCAGGCCAAGAGACACAGGACGTGGTCTTCGTGAAGGATGGAAAAATTCGTTGTTGAGGGGCCGGCCTAGGGCTGGAGATGGGACTGGTGGTGACGCATGTGTTTTGGTGATGCAGTAGTGATGTTACCTTAGGTAGGACTAGCTGTTCTAGTCTGCAGTTCAGGCATGTAGTGCTTCTGGTCGGTGAAGTCACATTATCAGAGTTGACGGTTTCTTTCCATGTTGCTGTTGTCACTTCAGGTCAGTGGTGTCAGGAATCCCGGGGCTGAATGTAACGGCCGACCGGCGCCGGAGAAAGGAGGAAATATGGCCCACGGCCTCCCTAACGGACCATTTAGTGACTATAGGATAAGAACCATGATGCTTCGTGGCTCTTTTGGCAAACTACTAGATATCTACTACTAATCAAAATGGCAACGTATGTGGTTCGGAGTTCCATCGTAGCAATGTTTCCGGACAGCACCGAGCCTACTCCGCACTCCGCAGCAGGTTTGGTTATTTTGCTCCGCCACTGAGCTCCGGGACGGATAGGTCACACTCCGATGCTTTTCCCACCAGGTCAAGCATTAGTAGACGCAGTCATGGCAAAAAAAACACCGGAAGATGACGAAATGAGACGTATTGTTCCGAACAAAGACAAAGAGGCTCTTGGCCCCCAGGGGGCTGAGGCTTATTGCGCGCGGCTAACGAGACTCAATCACAGCTTCGGCGCCTGCTATTGGCCGCCCGGCAAGATCCCAAACCGGGGCGGAGGCTCAGCACGCTCGTTCGTGACCAGCGAGAGCGCAGAGCGCAAAGCATGAGAGCTGGTGTGGACACAGGGAACAGTGGGCTCAATTCGACGTGGCCAACCACGTCCCGTTCCGTTGATGCAGAGATGGGATGACATGGCTGTCCAGCAGTTTGAGGTAGCAATAGATATGGAGGTGCGACACTGACCTTTTCCGCCCGTTTCCCTCGTTTCCCTCTTTTTATATAGTATCGTGAGGGGAGCCCTTTTCCTGTCGCCCTTCATTCCTCTTTCGCCAGCAGACTATCTGTTTCCGGCGTCAGTCAGTCCGCTCGCTTTTTTGCTTGCCACTCTCGACGGGTTTCTTTGTCTCTGCCGTGATAGCTCCACGTGCACCTACCACCACACACCACCACATACCACCTACAGGTACTGCGAAGTACTGCTACTGTTACTGCTGCTGCTACTGCTGCTGCTACTGCCACTGCTACGGCAATCGAATCGCCTGACATAAAATCCTCGAACCCCTCAACATTTCTTCTCCCCCATCAATCCCCCGCGAAATCGACGCCATCCAACGCAAAACCCCCTTCAACACGCGAAACCATGGCGGATCTTCAGGGACGCAAAGTCTTCAAGGTCTTCAACCAGGACTTTGTGGTTGACGAGCGATACACCGTCACCAAGGAGCTTGGTCAGGGCGCATACGGCATCGTCTGGTGAGTGAGCCAGCAGAGCATAGCACAGCATAGATAGCATAGCTTGCTTTCTCCCCCCCCCGCTTCTGCCTATTTTCTACCCCGCCATGATGTGAAGCTGACGACGAGCTCTCTCGACGCGATAACAGTGCTGCCGTCAACAATCAGACCAACGAAGGCGTTGCCATCAAGAAGGTTACCAATGTTTTTAGCAAGAAGATTCTCGCCAAGCGCGCCTTGCGCGAGATTAAGCTGCTGCAGCACTTTCGCGGCCATCGCAACGTGAGTGACGACATAGCAAGCGTGACGCGCCATAGATATCATATCGCACATCAATGGCTGATGATGGTGCTGTTTGCAGATTACCTGTCTCTATGACATGGATATTCCCCGGCCGGACAATTTCAACGAGACGTATCTCTACGAAGGTCAGTTATGTAGATCGCACTGAGCAGCGCTTCCGGCAGTGTTCCGCGTCTGCGAAAACGTTGAAGCTGACTTTGAGACGCAGAGCTGATGGAGTGCGATCTGGCTGCTATCATCCGCTCTGGCCAGCCTCTCACCGACGCCCACTTCCAATCATTCATCTACCAGATCCTCTGCGGTCTCAAGTATATCCACTCGGCCAACGTCCTGCACCGCGACTTGAAGCCCGGCAACCTGCTTGTTAACGCCGACTGCGAGCTGAAGATTTGCGATTTTGGCCTTGCGCGAGGCTTCTCCATCGACCCCGAGGAGAATGCCGGATACATGACGGAATATGTTGCCACGAGATGGTACCGCGCTCCCGAGATTATGTTGAGCTTCCAGAGCTACACAAAAGCTAGTATGTCCCCCGCAAGCCCTTATCCATCATCTCACAAGCACCAAATGTTCCCGACTCTGACACGAGTAGTTGATGTGTGGTCTGTTGGCTGCATTCTTGCCGAGCTTCTCGGTGGTAGGCCATTCTTCAAGGGCCGAGACTATGTCGACCAGCTTAACCAGATTCTCCATATTCTCGGAACGCCGAATGAAGAGACGCTCTGCCGCATTGGCTCTCCTCGGGCCCAGGAATACGTCCGCAACCTGCCGTTTATGCCCAAGAAGCCATTCCCCAACCTTTTCCCCAACGCCAACCCCGACGCTCTCGACCTTCTCGACAAGATGCTCGCCTTCGACCCGTCATCTCGTATTAGCGTTGAGCAGGCGCTTGAGCACCCATATTTGCACATTTGGCACGATGCTTCTGACGAGCCCGATTGCCCTACGACATTCAACTTCGACTTCGAGGTCATCGACGAGGTTGGCGACATGCGCAAGATGATTCTGGATGAGGTCATGCGATTCCGTCAGACTGTTCGGACCGTACCCGGTGGTGGTGCTGGCCAAGGATTGCCAGGCCAGCAGATTCCAGGACAGGTGCCAATGCCACAAGCAAGTGGCCAGTGGACGGCCGAGGACCCCCGGCCACAGGAATACATGGGACTCCCTAATGGGCTTGAGCAAGATCTTCAAGCAGGCATGGACCTCAGAAGGTAGGCGGGTGCGCCGTGCCCGAAATATCTGTTTGTTGGCGTCAAGGCCATCTTTGGAAACACAGCGATAAAAAAAAGTCTTGCCTGTTGAAATTGAAGAGTCCTATTGGATATCCTTGAAACTGGTGGGGGGATGAAGCGGTGGATGAAGGGGATCCAGGGCTGCAACTGACAAGGTCAATTAAGACGGCGACATAATGAGAGAATACGGGACTAGGGGGCAAGAATGCGCGAATGATGAGGATACTACCTAGTGACGACCTGGAGACTCTACTTAGAGCATCACGTTAATTCAGAAAGAATAAACAAGCTCCTCGCTTTTCCTTTCGTATTCCATCTGATGTCACTGGAATCGTAAACGAGATAATATCGTCTTATTTAAGTAGCCGCCCTGTGCTACCCTCATAAGCTACAGACTTCGTACACGAGGATGACACTCCACCAGGTCAGATATACGGCCGCATTTCATTTCTTTCAATTTCCGTAACCGCCCGCTTTGCATAGGACTATTGGATTTTGAACCATGGCATGCGTCACTGTAAGATGAAATATGCGGTCATTGTCCTATCTTTAAAATCGGATGATAGATGCTGAACTGTACTCTCTAGGTATTATGAGGGTGGGTGAAGATGAGCTTGATGGAAAGGGTAGTGGAGTCCTAACATGTGTAAAGTGAAATTGAGTCGCTTCGGGATGTAGAGATATCGAAACACAAAATTCGCTTGTAGAAACCACAAGTCTCACTAGGTTTTGGTCTTTGTTTGAATAAATCGTCTTGTCTTATCTTGTCTTGTATGCGTATGTATGTACAGTCTATATGCTACCTATATACAATTCCCTTCGACTCCCTCCGATCCTTGGTATGTAGCGAGAAATCAAGCATTGTCGCCTCCAGACATTAGTGTCCCCCTTCCCATAAACACGAGATCCGTAAACAAAAATCATTGTTTTTTTAATAAAGTAAAAGAATGGTTGAAAGTGTTTAGCCGAAGAACCAGTACGCAGCGGCATAGCTGGTGCTATCCTGTCCAGCGGCCTTGGCACAGCCGTGCGGGTTTCCACCGGCGGTCTCAACTCGGTAGACTACCTTGGCGCCCACGGAGCCGTCCTTGGCATTGAGCGCAAGCCATGCGACGGCGCCGGTGCCCATCGGGCCGGGGTCGGCGCTCCCCGGGGCGGAAACGCTGGCGGCCTTTGCGGCGACGACGTTCAAAGCGCCGTGGTTGAGGTCAAACACGGGAGAGCCCGCGGCGTTGAAGAAGTGGTGGCCCAGGAAGGGCAGATCTAAGCGGCCGGGCAGACGGAGCGGCGCATCGCGGGTGAAGGGGTGGGTGAGAGAGGCGCCGGGGGAGGAGGCGTCGACGCGGCCGGCGGTGGAGGAGTTGAAGTTGAGGGGGATCTTGTGGTGGTTCAGGGCGAAGGCGGGCAGCTGGTTGAACTTGGAGAGGGTGAGGGAGTTGTGGCTCTGGCCGGGGTAGAGCTTGGTGATGTCGTAGAACATGGCGATGGCGCCGGTTGCAGCGGGGGTTGCGCCGACGGAAGCGCATGTGTAGTTTTGAATGCCCAGACCGAGGGCGATGTATTTGAGGGTGAGGTTTGCAGCGGGAGCAGGGAGTTCCTCGGCTGTGAGATGTTGTGGTTAGCAATTGGGTCCTACGAAGGTGGTTGAGGAATGCGATTGCGCGTGTAAGAGAGAAACTCACCACCACCAGTTAAAGGCAATGTGGGAACGATAGGCACCTGGCAGCCTGGAGCCGACTCGGCGCCCTTCTGAATAGGCGAAGCAAAAGAAAGGGCCGCAGAGGCCAACAGGAGCATAGATTTGGCGAACATGATTGCTTTGGTGAAAGAGTAAATAGGATAATGCGAATGAATTGGCAGATGATGGCGCGAAACAAAGAAGGCTGGCTGGTCGCAATTATAAGCGAAAAGCGGGAGGCTAAGAAGGCGGGTGTGTGTGTGAGACGAGAATAGAAGTCGGGTTTGTTTTAGTGGGTGGTGGTCAATAAAGTGGCCGGTTGGTAAAAAGTACCCGCTCGGGCGCTTAACAGGCAATCTAGTGCAAGAGATGCGGAGGGCTGCAGAAGTCCAGAAGAACCGTGATCAGGTCTCAAGTCCACGTGGTAATGGAATGGGTTGAAGGCTGTAGTAGTAGTAGGAGTAGTAGTATTGTGAAGAGAAGAGGCTGTTGCTTGTTCTGTCCAGGTGAGTGAGTGGAGGAGGAGATCGAGGCTCTTATATCCTCCTCTTCCGGCTCGAAGCTAATAGTAGTGTTCCATTATTACACAGCGTTTGTTTCAACGGGCACTATAATATTAGCTACTACTAGTTGCTAGTTGCTCTCTAGTTACTATTAGATTAGCAGTTCGCTCTGGATATTGGCAGTCCCGGATCGGATGGCCGTGCAAACGGACCCTTGGTCAGTCAGTCATGCAAGCAAGGGTGGGCTGTGCGCTTGGAGATGAGATGAGATGGTATGGTATGGCCACCCTCCCGGTTCCCGTGCCCTTGTTCGCATGCGGAAGAGGAGACCCCACAAACCACAAACGCCTCTGAGGGGCCGTGCTATCAAAGACATCCATCTCTTTCGCCTGTGCGAAGAAGTCGGGCCGGATGTGGCTGCATGTGTCTTGGGCGTGCATAGGCAGGCAGTAAGACAGTAAGACAGTGGATATCGTCATTCTCTTGTTGTCGACCGACGACAATCTGTAAGCAAAAATGCCTCTTCAAAGGATCAGCTAACCCAGTTCCCTATTTACTTTCGAAATGAATTTGGTCTGCTAGAGTTAGTCAAATGCCCATTAAGGCATGGCGCCGCCTTCAACTTTTGCTTGTATGTAAGCACTGAGTGTAAATATAGAAAACAAATGGACAAACTATGTGGATCAACGACCCATGAGCCGTTTGTCGGAGATCAAATTTCCGGGGATTTGTTGTCAGTCGCACCAGAAAACGTGATGAGTAAAGCTCGAGACTAAGCTAGGTTATAGTTAGATGTCATGTTCTAATGATTCTAATGTACAGCATGGGCCATCGTGATGAACATTTGCCCGGGTCATATTACTGGCAGAAATGCAAACAATGTCACACTTGCGGCTTGCAGGACAAAACCTTGAGAGAGTTCTATTCTACGAGTACAGCCGTATAATGCGACGGTCGTCAGCTATAACTGCTTACTCGTACATAATGCTCCCCGGTACTCAGGCGATCGAGCGCGCGCGGGATCAATCTAGAATCTGGAGTTAATAGTGGTTGGACCTATCCCAACGGATGAAAAGCAGCCATCTTGTCATCCATCTCAAGACCCCTTGTCCGCAAAGGCCGTTAGTCGCGCTTATGGTGCACTGCCGTTGGCTGGTTAGCGACAAATATAGCCACAACGACAGGGATAAGCAGAAGCTAGTAGTTTAGCTGGGCTGAGACGCCCCAGCCTTGCCTCTTTTTGGTTGTTTGCCACGAAACGAAAAGGTTGGGAGTGTGATGGTGGAAGAACATCGAGTGTGCATCGTAGTAGTGTAGAAGGTGGCTAAAATGAGATGAGATCGTTTCCGCGGGGGAAAAAACGCCACATGGTGGTATCATGTTCTTGATTGAAGAAGCTGTACTTCGTACTTCCGTACAAAGTAGTATATACAGCAGGCAAAGACATGCAGCATCACACAGCTCACACAGCTCACACAGCTCACACAGCTGCTATGGGTCACATGGAGGTTGGAGACTGCCCCATTCGGGAAACTGTCACTGCCATTTCATTAACCAGTCTAATATAGCGAAACGGCCCTAGTTGTTGGTAGTATTAGTTGTTGGACAGCAGTTCATCTTTAGGGCTGACGATTCATTTAGTATTTCTATTCTTATTACCAGATCTGACCGACGGACTGATATCATGTATGTCTTGCGGTCTGTGATTCAAACTATTACACTCGAGACATAGATAATATGTATAAGCAGTGCTCGTGGCGGGTTCGCAATGCTAGAAGGTCTGCGTTGTCTTGTCCGAATCGTTCGATATGCAATGCGCAAAGAGTGTACCTCAAGATTGTCTCACCCATACAGCCGGAACAATCAAGCATTGGTCCACAACATTAGACGTTGAGACATGTGCATATGCATGTTGGTTGAACAATTGCCCGATTGTGGGGTTGAAAGTCCCTGGCAATGAGATGACCCAAACTGCTGGTAAACGTCCACCATGGGAGTTATTCTTAGCCCGCCGCTTGCCTAATTTCCATTAATATAGAGCACAATTCGGAAATCCCATCTTCCGTCGAGAAGGATGTCTTAGTCTTCACTAGTTATGGGCTAACATCCGCATTTTCCGTTGGTGACATTTTAGGCTGTGCTGACGGGGGCATTGCATCGAGAGACTGAAATAGTAGTGAGCTGTTTTTCAAGCAAGTTGTTACGGTTTGTTTTGTTTTGTTTTGTCTTGTTTTTCATCTCTTCCCACCGTCGTTTGTTGGTCATGGATTGCAGGTTTGTCCGTTCCGCTCGGAGCGATTAGTCCATCCTTCTACATAGGTCGCTTCTAGGAGAAACACCCTTTTGTCTTCCGTCATGATCAACACTTTCCATGACTTTCTCAGCTGTCGTTCTATTGTCGTGCATTGACTCCTAGCTGAACAAACGGCTCGGATCGTTCTCGAGTTCGCCACTGCCTCCTACAATACTTCCAAGATACGGACGGCAACCAAGTCATCGAGGGGGCTCGAGCCCAAGACAGCTCAATAATTCAACAAAGCAAGCAAATGTTTTCTTCGTTGCCAAGAGCTATGAAACGTGAAAGCTGGAAGCCGTCGGCGGCAAGGAGTCGCTGTGGCGTAATCGCGGCTTGCGTTGTCCGCCACCAACAAACAGCTCCCAAAGGATTCCCTCGCGGCTATCATGCTCTTGGTTGCATATTATTCAGCTGCCATTTTTTGTGGCTTTCAGTGATAGGTTGACAGCCGCAGGTGAGGCTTCATGCATGACGAGAAGTCGTTGCATCATGCAAGGCATGTTAACCAGCATGCATGCATATGCCATTCATGTAAGACATGGCAAGCAACAAACTCTGAGCGATGACCAAGGAGTCGCCATGACATAATTCGATCTCTGGCTGCACGACTTCTTTTCCGTACTAACAGTCCAAACAAAGATCCCGTCACCAAGCCCGACTGGTTTGCGAATACCCTCCCTCACAAACATGCGCTGTTGGCAGACGAGGTCATGGCATTTGGATCATTAATTGTTAATTTGGGTATCAAGACGCATCCTCTTCAAGCACTAACCAACCCCAGTCGCCAGAGCCATGTTTCTGAGAACACCAGTGTCAGATTGCATTAGGTTCTCCTCTTGCCCCTATTATTGCTGGCCGCCTCCCCTACGCATTTCCCCCATCCTCTGCTGCAAAGCGGCCTGCTCCCTCTCAATCTGATCCAGTTCCAAGATACGCTGTCTTCTCGCTTCTAGCTGAGCATGTTGTTCTGCCAAAGCCGCTATTTCATGAGCGCTAGGCTCGGTTGACGGCGTCGGGGTGAAAGGTGTTGGTTGCGACGAAGCTAAGGTGTGCGAGCCGGGCATGATCGATACACCGGTGTCGGGTCCTGATTCCACACTTGGTGAAGCTGGTGCTTGTGGTGCAAGCGATATCTTCTGGACAGGACTTGCTACCTGCTTTCGCGGGATAGGGGAAAAAGATGCCAGGCGTGGCTCACCGTCCATCTCGGCTGGTCTTGTCTCTGCCGGTAACTCGTTGTAAGGAGATCCCTCTGCATGCAACTCTGCAACATTTAGATACTGGTTCCAGGTATTCCCAGCCTCGAGCTCTGCGCTTATTCCCCTTGGTGATGGGCTATGCCTCGGCAACTCCACCTTCTCACTCTTGTCCAATGCGATCAAGGCTGCTGGGGGTGGTGTTGGAAAAGTCATCTCGGAGCCTACGACGGTCGGAGATGTGGTGCTGTCCGGCGGCATCTCATATCGCGCCCCCTGATCCAACTCAGCCATTGCAGGATCAGGCCCTCCTGGTGTTAGTCCTGGAGTCTGGCCGGGCTGAGTGCCACCATTCCTTCGTCCCTTCATCGACTGCCGCACGTAGAAGAGGACTATTCCACCTAATACTAGAACGCCAAGTGTGACGCCTATCCCGATGCCTGCCTTTGCCCCCGACGAAAGGCCGTCATCAGGGGTAAACTGGGGCGAGCTTGTTGGCGTCGTAAACGTCCCAGTGAAGGACTCTGCACGCGCTACCACGGCCTGTGCCGCCTGCTCTATTATCCTTGGCGGCTGGACTGTCGACACTTGGTGATCCGTCGGGTTGGCCCCGGCATAGAGAGGATGCGTTTCAAAGAGTGAGAGATCGCTTTCGGCCCAGCGCACCTGAATCATAGGCGCCGTCGTAGTGTAAGAAACGGCCATGGAGATGTCCCGGTTGGCGCAATAGAAGCCACTTACACGGCATCAGCATTCCCACAAGTGTCTCGAAGGGTCTTTCTACGCTGACTTGCCTAGGTACGCATTGGACTGCAGTCTCAGTCGGCTCGACTGGTGGTCCTTGTCTACTGTCCCATCGCATACATCCAGCTGTGTACCCCGAAGGACATATCGCGGGGGAGTAGTATCCCACTGACGACGTCCAGTACTCATTCCACGCCGGCGGCGCACAATGATCTCGTATCTCCTTCTCCGTTTGAAATTGGTCCTCGAAGAAGTCAGGGCCGCAGGGAAATGAGAATGGTGTTGTCATGGCCGCAGCCGGAGTGGTGCGCCTGTGTGCTAACATCGTCCTCGGCTGGGGCCCCATAATGGCAAGGTTGCTCTTCTCCAAGGGTTGCGCTGGAACTATTCTTCAAGTTGAATATGCTGGGGCCTGAACCGCCAAGATCACAAAAGCAATTGATTATGAAGAAATCCTAGAAGACAAGGGAGAAAGTGGGCAGGCTGGTGTATTCAGAAACAAGCCGGATAGGGCTGATCCCAGCAGCTGAACGCCAAAATGGACTAGAAGAGCCAGCCAGCCATCGTCGGCTGTTTGCATGCATAAATACATAATCTCTTTATTATGAAGTGGCTTTCAGCTTCCATACAGATTCGGCAACAAGCAGCACACCAGATTTTCTTTTGGATCTGATTCGATACCTGCAAGGCCGGTGTTACACATAGTGCCTCAAATGAGGAGGGCGCAGAGTGCCAACTGGAATAGGAAAGGAATGACTCCTAATTTGGATTGCTGGAAAAAGAGGGTGGTATTTTTCGCATTATACTTTACGAGTATACCTAGATATTCGATAGTTTGGGCGCGACGGTATGTAAAAGCCATAGATGATGCGAGGAGCTGGACAGGCGAAGATCACTGCAAGCCGTTCGGGAGTGATGGCGTTTGAGGTTGATCTGCTGAGGCTATTGGTACTTCGTAGATCCAGAATGATACCTCTACTCCGCACGAAGTACATATGACATCCTAGTAAAAAGCTGTGGGTTCGTGGTACCTGGTTGACACCTTGGCATGACGCCGGCTAATCGAACGACATAGGCACGCTACATGCGAAGCACAAAGTGTAGTGTAATTCCAGATGCGAGTTCTATATTGAAGCAATACTATTAAAAAATAGAAGGTTTTCCTCCAGTAACATACATTGTAGATATGTAAAATCCCATGTCAATCATATCCTTGCAAAAGCGTCTTCCCCAAACCCAATTCATGCACCACGTCCCCTGTAACTCATCCTATTTACATATCCTAAAAGCATTAATGACATAGCAGCGTGCAGGCATTATTCAAACACCTCACGATCTCCTTTTTCTGTTATTCCAATTTACAGAAGGAATGCCAACACACCAGCGGCAGCGGCAACCAGCTCAACGTTGCCGATGAGATGACCGGCGGCGTTGGTAATGACTGGAGGGGAGGTAGCCGCGGGAGGAGTACGGGTTGGCGCAGTGCCCACAGGACCAGTGCCCACGGGAGGAGTGTAAACTGGCGGGGTGTAGACTGGTGGGGTGCCGGCCGGAGGCGTATAAGCAGGTGAGGACTCAGCGGGAGGAGTATAAGCCGGGGAGGACTCGGCGGGAGGAGTGCCGGCCGGAGGGGTATAGACGGGGGGGGTGCCGGCCGGAGGAGTGTAGATGGAAGTGAATGTGGGGATCTCAGATGGACCAGTTGGGTAGATGGTAGTGGTGACACCGCCGATAGGGCAGTTAGGAACACCGGGCGGGCACGAGGTAATGGTGTACGTCTGAGTGGTGTATGAGGTAGCGCTGGCAGAGGGAGTGGGCTGCTCAGTCTCGGTGATAGGGCACACTGTGGTGGTGATGGGAATAGTCTCGGTGACGGTGGTCGGTTTGTTGGGGCAGTTGGGGATCTCAGGACCACAGTGGGTAATGGTGTGAACCCTGGTGGTATAGATGGTCGACGTGGTGTACTGTGGAGCAGTGGTGATGTGAGTCGAGGGGCCGCTGGTGGGAGTCTCGGTGACAATGCAGACGGTGGTGGAAACAGGGATGGTCACTGTGACAGTCGTTGGCTTGCTAGGGCAATTGGTGACCTGAGGGGGGCAGTGAGTGATGGTGTGAGTTGAAGTGGTGTAAATGGTAGAAGTGGTGTAGGTGGGAGGAGCAGTGGTGGTGCCGGGGAGCTCAGTAGCCGAAGTCTCCGGAGGAATAGTGGTGGTCTTGGTCTCGGGGCCAGTGGGATAAGCAGTGGTCTCGGTCTCAGTAGTGGCAGGACCAGTAGGATGGGCAGTGCTCTCTGTGGACTCGGGAGGAGTAGGGTAGACCGTGGTTGGTGTCTCCGTCTCGGTCGTGACAGGACCAGTAGGAGAGACGGTGGTCTCGGCCTCGGTCTCAGTGGTAGCAGGGCCAGTGGGATAAGCAGTGCTCTCAGTGCTCTCTGGAGGAGTAGGGTAGACTGTGGTGGGCGTCTCCGTCTCGGTCGTGGCAGGACCGGTAGGATAGACAGTGCTCTCCGTTGTCTCAGGGCCGGTGGGGTAGACGGTGCTCTCTGTGGACTCGGGAGGAGTAGGGTAGACCGTGGTTGGTGTCTCCGTCTCAGTGGTAGCAGGACCGGTAGGGTAGACGGTGCTCTCCGTAGTCTCAGGGGGGGTAGGGTAGACTGTAGTTGGTGTCTCCGTCTCGGTCGTGGCAGGGCCGGTAGGGTATACAGTGCTCTCAGTCGTCTCAGGGCCAGTAGGATACTCAGTGGAAGTGGTCTCCTCACAAGTTGTCGAGTCCTCAGTGGTAGTTGGATAAGCGGTCTCAGTAGTCTCGGGAGGAGTAGGATAGACGGTAGTCGGGACCTCAGTTTCGGTAGTCTCAGGGCCGGTAGGATAGACAGTGCTCTCCGTGGTCTCCGGACCAGTGGGGTACTCGGTAGAGGTAGTCTCCTCACATGTGGTGCTATCCTCAGTGGTTGTGGGATAGGCAGTCTCGGTTGTCTCCGGGGGAGTAGGATAGGCGGTAGTGGTCTCAGTTGATACGGTAGGTGTGGGATATGCAGTAGACTCTGTTGTCTCCGGAGGCGTAGGATAAACATCCGAAGTGGTGGTGGGGACGGGGTAATCAGTTGAGCTTGTCTCCTCCTCACAAGAAGTAGTGGTCACGGGAGGGGTGTAGGTCGTGGCCGGACCGGTTGTGTGAGTGGCCGTGTAAGTGATGCACGAACAGGCTGAGCTGAGCTCCTGGACGTTGCAGTTGGTGAAGTCGGTAGGGATGGTCGCGGCAGCAGTGGTGGTGCCGGCAAGCCAATCGAAGCAGGCAGCAGGGGCCTTCTCCTTGAAACGTTCATCGATCAAGTTGCGGTAGCAGTTGTCTTCCTCGCAGTCGGGATATGACCAGGCATTGGCCACGCCGACGGCGACGGCACCAATAATGAAGGTGCCCTTCATGGTTGCGGCACACCAGATAGAACAAGCTCCTTCTCGGTGTGTGAAGGTATCAAACGAATGACCCAACGATATCGAACAGCAAGCACAAGCACAATAGCGACAGTGGGTTCAGCGAGAGACTGATAATGTTGGGATAGAGAGGGAAGAAGATCGGAGAGACGGGGTAATGGCCTGGGACAATACCGTCCTTATATCTTTGCATCCTCCTTCACGGTCCGGGCTGCGGCCATGTTACTTTGGGTATGGAGTCACTCGGTACTCCGTACGGAGTACATACTACGGCGTATGCACTCGTGCGCCAAATACGAGATCCTGAAAATAACCCTGCATGGTCGCGATGCCGACGTTGCCAATGCACAATACCTCTGTTGGGGGCAGGACAGGACCCTTGATTACCGTACCGCCGCCTTCGCCCGGGTGCCTAAGGGTACATACAGAACAGGTATCTGCACGATGTGAATGCCCGTAGCCGGTACATGGTCCGTCGTAGGCGCCCCCATTACGCATGGCCCAGCCGGTCAGGCAGCGTAGTGGGACGTCCTTTGGGAGAGCGCCAAGCTGGAGGTTGAGAAGAGTCGCAGACCGGAGGTTGTCTTGCGCACGGCGCTATTGTCAGTGTGAAAGAGGCTAGCATAGCGCTGTTCGGTTCTGTTCGCTTCTCCACCAGGCCCCTGACTAGGCCTCTTTGGCGCTAAAACAGCGTCTGGTGCGGTGTTTCCCCCAACGCGGCTCCAGGGAGAGGCCCTGTAGTTCTGCTGGCTGTGGTTGCTCAGCTTTTTTTTTTTTGGTTTTTGGTTTTTCTGTTTTTGCCCTTTTCGGCTTCGTCGGCGGTATCTGTTCGATCCTGATCCTGTTTCGTTTTGCTTCTTCTGTCCACATGCAACATGCAGGCACGTCGTATGTTCCTGACGCCCTTTTTTTTCCTTTTCTTCACCAGGACTTCGGCCGGCTGTACATACTCGTACTCCGTAGGAAGTAGTGGTAAGTAAGTAGCACGGAAAGTTGTCTAACTTACTAAATAGTCCCCCATAGTATCTACCGGTCCAAATAGCCCGGTGGGACGGACATCTTGTTCTCTCCGGAGTTTGAATCTCAAGCTCCACAACTTCAATCTTAGCTCAGGTTATGCGAACACTGTTGTCTAATCCTTATCAAGAAAGTAACGCCCTGATTGGCTGTTGATTGCGTAGACTGTTCATTAAAGGGGGGTTCGGGATAAAAAAGAAAATCGACGCGGATTCATGCCTGCAGGAAATGATCAACAGCGCCAGGTCCGCTTTGCCCTGGTCGAGTGGTCCGAAATTAGAAACCAATTTTAGAAACCAATTAAGCTTCCCCTCTCTCCGCCTATCCTATCGGCGGCTCGGACATCGTGCTGTGTGCTCATGTACTCCGTACTTGTTGACATCGAGATGGCCAAGCGGCCAAACGACTTGAAGGACCTGATCAGCACACCGCTGTGGCGCTCGTGATGAACGACGCCGTTCCTATTCGGGGAATACGAGAGAGTACGCGTACGAGGCCTGTCGTCGTCCGTCAATATGCAGAAAAGAGAGACACGGGAAGCGGTCGTTTCCCTGTGCGGCGCCGCTCATTGCTGAAAAGAAACAAAAATGCGGCTGGGCTCGTTTCCTTTGGGCCGCCCTCTCTCCTCGGCGCATCGCTGAGCATTGCTCTCAGGTCATCATGACGTCGCAGGCGGTTGGCTTGACTGGCCAGAAAGGGCTCCCAGCAGTGGCGACAGACACAACCGGGGAGAACGGGGGGCCCAAAAAGTTCGCCCATGAGCACTTTAGCATGGCGCGCGAATTGGTTGGCTGTCGCACCCGCAGCAGTGGCTGATGGTGCGACTCGGGTGGCCACCCGACTAACAAGGGTCTCTGGTCTTTTGTCTCTGGCGCATGGCCATGGCGCTGATCCGACAGGGGTCTTTGGCGATGAATGAATGGCGGGAGAGGGAGCGAGGGAAGATATTGGCATCGGATCAGTATGGTTGGGCTGTGTTTCTTGATGGTGGCATGGCAACGACAATGAATGGCAGGCTGCGCTGGCCAACGCATCCAGCAAAAGAGTCATTTCGCAAACCTGCATGCACTAAGAATATTCGGCCATGAGTGAGTCTGCATTGCCACTCGAAGCCTGAAGACAAAAGCCAATCTGAGTCACATGATTCAACTCCTGGCTGGCCCGAGGCAAGTTCCTCCCTCAGTGAAACGTTTCTTCCGGCCTTCTGGACGTTTCCTTCTTTCGGTGGGGAAAAAAGCAACATTACCCTAAACGTCATCAGACACAACGAAACAAGGCAAAAAAAAATGACTCTTGTCCATAATTTTTTTCTTCCTTGCTGAAACTGTTGGTTGAACTATCGATCAATCACCCGGGAATACTCTGCCAAGATTTCGTTTTTTCTTGCTAGCCACTGACTACTGATTAGTACTATGCAGTGACAGCCAGCCAGCAAAGCGTTGGCATAAAGGCCTCAGCTGCAGAATACGAGGTTGCTCAACTTCGTCTTGCATACCTTGCTTGGGCACTACCTCGAAGTCGCGCAAGTGCCTCTACTACTACCACGTCAGATGCGGTCATTGGGGCGGAAGTGATTCCTCTCTTGGTTGCCAGGTTGCCAGGCTGCCAGGATCGTGATGACATGAACTCAGTCAGACCATTTGGTGTTGCACGAAAGAGCTGACCAAGCAACGGTGCACCCCGCAGTCCGTATTCAAGCATGGTAAGAGGGAGAGAATGTCGACGAGTCACAAAGTGAGGATGGCTACATATTGCATATTGCAGCCGGGGAGGCTGTGTGCTCCAAATTGGGAGAATAAGAATAGTATCAATTTTTCGTATTGAACAGGAGGGTTGCCCGTTTATGAGCCGCATATGCACGCAGCTCATTCTCAATGCTTTGTTATCACCTCCCATTCGAGGGTTTCCCCCAGGCCCCCAGGTATCCCTCCCCTCTCCACACCTCCATCCTGCTCATCTGCCCAAAGTTCTCCGATCTTGGCATCTCTTCTTTGTTGCTCTTTGTTCGCCAACTCGCCAACTAGCACATGCCAGAGTCGGGCCTTACCCGCCTCAGAATCAGGCATGACCTGGGCTGACAAGCCTGGCTGGCATCTCTCATCGGCTGCCTCGCCACCTATGGCCTGGTATGGCCTGCTATTCTTGTCTGCCAACTGCCACGAGCTGGAGATCTCGTAAATCTCCGATGGTGGATCTAATGACCTTTCTGCGGCTGGAAATCACAGTACGGATTGACGAAACTACTAGCAGTAGAGGGAATTAGCGAGATCGATTATTCCGGGGCTCCTCCAACTTGGACACGAGTTCTATATTACCGAAGCAAGCTAACATGGTCGGCAAAAAACATTCAGGAAGAATTAGCGAGAGCAGTTTACAAAGTACGGAGCACATTGGGAACTCTCCTAGCGGGGAGATGGATCCCCCCTCCTCCTACCTTGTCCGATGACACTATCGAGTTGAGGAGGTCAGAACATCTGCTGTTCTGGCCCAGTCAACATCAGCATCAACATCATCAGTTCAGATCTAATCATCACACCCAAGACTTAATAGCATCATATATCTTGCCGGCTTCCATTAATATCACCACCTCGTCAGTGCCAAGTGCCTTGGCAAGTAGAACGGCAAACAAAGTGGTCAAGGCCACCCACTCCACGCCGATGATGCCGACTCGTTTGCCAGGACCGGCGCCGAGGTGCTTCAGCCGCGAGTAGCACATACATACTAGACGGCGACTCCGCCGCACAACGTCGGGCGGCGAACTCGGGGAAACTTGATGACGACGAAATGCAACTGACAGTGGTGGTACAAGGCATGGCCACCGTACGCCCGCTTCGGTGCCAAGTGGGGGATTAGAAAAGATAGACCGTAAATGACATAGATACCCTAATAGGTGGCTAACTGGAACTTTTCTATCGTATGCAGCATTGCACGTAATGAGAGCTATACCAACAAGAGTTATTTTTAGCATTTATAGTTACATATCTATACCAATGAGAGCAATCTGTAGTATCTGGAGTTGGTTAGATGTTTCGCTGTCCCTGTTTTATCGTCACCCGTTTGCAGAGTTACCAACTCTGGCACCAACAGTTCACAAACAGGGAACTATTGGCCGAGACCGCTTTCACGTACAACTTGTGTGTAGCCCACCTCCATTACCAAGGTGGGGCAATCCTTCTCTTCTTCCCCCGAGCGTTGAAGCGTATCGTCTCGAATTACTGAAGCCCACCCCCTCTGCAAACTTATGCCATAGACATGTGCATCAATAATCGAGCAGAGATTACTGTGAAGTTTCTCATGTGTGACAGTTGGAACTGTGTTTCCTTGATGGCTTTAGCAATCTCAGCCATGGCCTCGGCCATGTTCGTCATTTCTGCCTGAACCCACACAAAGTGCTGTTTCTCTATGTCATAAATAGCCCTGGCCTGGTTCTCGAGCCTTTTGATGTGCCCAACGAGATCTTTTTAGGCGTTTTTGATCTCCTAACACGTGTCTTAATGCAAAAAGCAAACTTGTGAAAGTGGTCTGTATGGCCACAGAACCGATGCTGATAGAGTTGGTCGAGGGGGAAGTGTTGAGCGCGAAGTTCGATGACATCTTTTTTGCACAGCTGAAGCAATGTTCGTGAGCAGGATCGGCCATGGTCATGTCGCGGCCGCAGAAACGACAGTTATATGTCCTGGTGAGCGGGAATCTCCTTCTTTGGTTTGTTTTCCCAGTCTTCTTTTTTTCTCCCCTTTTCCTCTTTTCCTACCACCCACATCGTTTCCAACTCCATCATTCTCATCCTGCGATGGCCCTGGGCCGAGCATAGAACAACGTAGTTCCCCAATCTTCCCCCCTTCTGGCGATGGCTACACGGTGGAAATCGGATGGTTCCGTTATATGGTCTTGTCATGGTAAAGCTTAGCTCCCACCGGCACGACCTTGCACGACCTTGAACCTCCGATTTCTAATAATTATGGGAGAGTTTAGCTCCTGGAGTTTCCCGTCAATCAAGCCCTTCATCTCCCAGCGAACTACAATTATCAGATCAAGAGATATAAACCCTCAGGAAACACAATCGCCAGACACGGGTTTTTTTTTAACTGTGGGTCGTTTTACGACAGAACCTCATTGACAGCTCGCAAACATTCGTAGTTAGGGGGTTGACAGTCGCGTGCTCAGCCCGTTTTTGAACCGGCACCAGCAATGGTACTATTCTAAACTACCTCCTCTTCAGGAATTTACCTCTTCTTTTCTCTCTCCATTCCCGCAAAGTCATTTCATCTGCCTTGGGAGTTTCCATTACCTCCAAATCGCCGGAATGGCTTCCCTTGTATCTTATGCTAACTTATAACTTCAATTAGGCTCTCCGCACTTCCCATTCATCGACGTCAACAATTTAATGTCCCGGATTTACGAAGGCGAAGAAGATGTGGTCATCTTCTCCAGTGGCCCCCCCAAAAGCCAAAGAGCCAGGGTACGACATAGGCGCAAATCACCAAACCGGCAGCAAAGATCTATTACCATGGAGAAATGGAAAGGAGTTCCCCCTGTTCCTCGGCCTGGCGCTACAACAACACGAGCAAGTCGAGCTGTTGCCACCGCTGAGAAGACTGAGACAGCTAATATTGCCTCCGAGGACGACGTGATATAAAGGAAATGCGAGGTACTACATAGTAAGTTGGATTATAGGCACATAATTATATTGAAGAGGATTATAGCAACCAAGCGTCTCAAGCGAATCCCGCCACATCGCGAAACGAAGATGAAAGCGATAATGGCTGAATGAGATAAAAAGACTGGATTTCGAATTATAAATAGGCCACAGGGTCCAGACACATGTAGAAATAAGGTGATATAAACAAGGACTGTTGTAGACAAACCTCAAATGCAGTACGGAGAAACAACAGGACAATAAAATACGTGCCTGATGGTGTAGACATTATTCTCAGACCTTCAGACACATTGATTGATGTTGGCTGCAGTTGAGGGTGCTAGGTATATAGGACATATTTTACCATTTGATTTTTGTCCTTCGGGACATTTGGTCAATTTGAAACGATGTAAGTACTTTACCCGCTGTGGTCGAGAGTTCGAACCGTGATTCTAACAATTTCTTAGACAGAGAAGATTAGCATGGCCCCTGCACTAAGGATGACACGCTCAATCAAAGAGAAGCTACCAATTTTTTTGCCGACTCTTTTTTCGTCCAATTAGCGCCATAGGTGGGTGGCAGATGCGATGTGGTTATTATTACGCATCCTCAAGCTACGACAAGACGAATGAAAAGTCTTGTCCCAAGACCCAGGAGCGATAGGCTGTGGAGAAAGAACTTTAGGCGCGAACTCATATATAGACTGTGGAAGATGCAGCCAAGAACGTCAGTCGCGTCACCGATGAGTTTGTGGACAAGGTTCAATCAATGATTCGGGATGTTATCGACAAGGCCTTGAAAAAAGCCGCCCACGACTATTCCCACCGTTGAAGCAGCCAACCTCCAGGGTCGATTTAACCGTCGCGGTCTTAATTTTGACTCATTCGATGACCTCCTGACACATTTTTAGTCGATGCACAACCTACATCGACATCTCCTGTGGTTCAATTTTATGAAGATTATACCGGCTACACAGCCAGAAGAATATTTAACCAAAGGGGAATATATATAAATAGATAAAATATATACTAAAGACCTGTTAATTAAAGCAATTTAATTATATTAGAATAGCTAGCTATAGATTCTATATTATATGCTGTTATTAAGCGCTATATAACTTAGTAAGTTATATATTAAGTAATGCTATTGGAACGGACAAAAATTGCTACTGGAACAGATAGTCTATGCACCAGCCACGGCAATCTCCCTATAGCTCCATACACTATAAAACTAAAATACTATTACACCAATAGGTAATACAATAATACATCAAATAAAAGGTCTTCAGTATCCCTTATATCTTCTCTTTACAAAATCTCCCTAAGCTGACTATTCTTTTAGCTGTACACCAATCTCGTCTTCAATCCCTAGGTCGCCCTTTCTCTCTCTCTCTATAACTGCTGTATTGGTTGTATAACTGTTGTATATATTATGTAATATTAACTCTCTCTCCACTGCTGCTGCTGTTGGAAGTTTCTGGTAGCGTATAGACTATCTGTGCGAATAGCAAATTTTATTTGTTCCAATAGTATTACTCTTTATAAATACCCGTATAGTTAAGCTTGGGTCATTTAGCCCTGTAAGTTACTGTTTTATGCAGAGAGACAACTAGACAGTACACTTTTATTTCCAATATAAGGTATACTAGTCTTTCGATAGGTCAGAACATCCTCCCCCTTCTATATCCCTTCTGTTTCCATAATGAGACTCTACCAATAGATAAACGCATTACTATACACTTTATATCCTGGACAGATTACTGTCCGAGTTTAAGAGGTTCTTAAGCTGTAAAAAACCGATATAAACAACGGCATAGATTTTTTTGACCGACATTTTTAATAAGCAGGTGAGAATACAGGGACCGCAATATATATATAAGTAATGCTAAGTTAGAGAATATCTCCAAGTCTTCCGTGGCATCGAAAGCCTACAGGCCGATCGAACGGGAAAACGTCCAGCAGCCCCCCTCTCAGATATCTCCAACACCACTATGGAGAGCCGCCGAAAGACAGCGAAGACTAAGTAAGTGAGACAATCAATAAACTATTGGTATATGAATAGAACAGGTATAAAGGACAGAAATTTGCTGGGTTACTCAAGAATGGAATGTGTTTGGCGAGATATAGATAGGAGGGGAGGGGGGTCAAAGAAATATTAATTGGTAATAAGGGTTATCTATAGTAATAAGAGCCATCTATAGTAACGAGGGTTATTAAAAGTAACGAGAGATATCTATAGCCATAAAAGTTATCTATAGCCACAATAGCCATACTAGACGCTATATATTTTTTCTGGTTTGGGATATATAGTTAGGAAATATCGGCAAGATTATAGCATACCACTCTTGTCCTGTTTCCTTAGATATACTAAGATGTGTTTTGTGAGGCCATAGAATTTGCTGTACGTTGTGATGCGTTGATATATCGGTAGACTCTTATTGTGGAAACAGAAAGGGCAGAGACGTGGAAGGATATTCTGACCTGCTGAGAACCCAGTGTACCCAACATCAGTAACGATTCTTTGGGCCCCGCTCATGCGAATTCTAGGAGCCAAGAGAGTAGATATTGCCAAATAAATGCATTAATTCACGATATGGGAAGGGGGGCGGGTGTGGGATAGAAAATGGACAGATTCCCGGGGTCGCTGGGCCTGTCTCGGCTGCTGGTTTCCCCCTCTTTGCATATAGAAGCGGGCAATCTTGTTTCTGGCGGGGATCTTGAAAGAGAGGCTCCATGTCTGAGCCGAGCGTTTGGTCGGTCTGATAAGGAGGACCCTTAGAACTAGAAGGAGACATCGTCCTTACCGACGCACATTTCCGAAGATATGTTGGCTTTATAGGACCTTAGCGATAGGTAAAGGATTAGCGTTATCCATAGTAATAAAGGCTATCCGTAGTAGGAAGTGAGTAAGCCTCTCTGAGGCTTTCGAACAATGATTCTTGCTAAAACCAAACACCCAAAAGCTAGCTGCAAATTCCGTGCTGCGTGATTGCCAACTCATTCTGATGTTAGTGATATAGCAAGCGAAACCTCCGCCAGAGTCTAGGTCCGTCTCTGAAAAGATTCCGGGATAAAGGTTATGCTTGGTGACTGAGAGCTGGCAAATGAAAGTTGAGAGCTAGCTGCTGAGAGTTGCTGAGAGCTGCTGGTGACTGAGAAAATTAGTAGGGGAGAGTCGAGGTTGGTGCTCGGGGACAGGTGAATATGAAGGAAAAGCTAGTCACGTGCGATGAAAGCAGGCATCAATCAGTGATAACCCCTTTCCTCTACTGGTTGACTTTGGAACTGGACCACTGTAGATTATATCGAATTCACCATGGGTTGCCTAGTCTATAAAAATAGTTGTACATTAATGTTCATGATCACCTCTAACTCATCAAGCTGCTTTGGTAATCTCTACCCCTGCCGTGGCTCCTAGAAGTCGTTTGACGTCCTAATGTCGCGTGTGAGCAATGAGTTGGGTCAAAATATTGTCAGGAAAACTTACACCGTAGATGGCGAACTGGCCAGCAGTCAATGTGCCAACCATGAAGAGACGGGCACCGATGCCAGTGTAGGAACCACGGAAGCCGAGCTCACGGCCGATCTTGATGAGACGAGAGGTAGTACCCTCACCAGGCAGGCCCTTGGTCTTGTTGATCTTGGAGAGCATGGTGTCGGCGGGCTGGGAGACAAGGGCGGCAGCGAAACCGGCAATCAGACCGGAGCCCAGGTTGACAGTGGTTTGCATGCCATCAGACATGTCCTTCTTGGGGAACTGGCGGAAAATAGCCTCGGAGACCTTTTCGTACACGACGAACTTGGCCATGGTATAGGGGACCCTGTGATGAGTGTGAGTTATGTACTTGGGGCGAGAGTATTGGTTCGGTGGGGACTTACTGCTTGAACAGGATGGGGCCGAAGCCAGCGTAGAAGGCACCAATGCCCTCGTTCTTCAGCATCTTGCTGAAGCCGCCAATGAGGCCATTGGCATAGGTGGGCTCGGAGACCAGACGGATACGGGTGGCCTCAAGAGGGCAGAGGGCAATGTCGGCGAAGAACTCGGCAGCGGCAGAGGAAGCCAGGTAGATGGCAGTTCGGTTGTTGGAGGCGGTCTCGAGGCCGAGCTGGTTGATGAACTGCGACTTGAAGAGCTCGTAACCACCGAACTTCAAGGAACCCTGGAGGAAGTAGCCGGCGAAGGTAGGGCCAGCGCCGGTGAGGAGGGCGCCAGCACCCTCGCTCTGGATAACCTGGCGGAAGCCACCGATAAGACCGCGGTTGTAGGTAGCTGGGTCGAGCTGGATACGGGTCTTGACGCTGTATCGCCGCGGGGTTAGCAATCAGAGTTCTCATGTCCCAGACACAACGGTGGGCAAGTTGCCAATGTATGGAGAAGCGACCCGCACTTCTGAAGACAGCAGAAGCTGGGGAAGCTGGGGAAGCTGGTGGACATACACATCAACGGGCGTCAGCGCACCGTGGGTGACGGAGCAGCAGATTGCACCAGCCAGGGCGAAGCGGGAGTAGAGAGCGAGGCCCTCGGGCTTCGCGGGCTCGGCCTTGATCTGAACTTGTGCGCTGGCCATTGTGATGACTGAAGCCGAAAAAGACTGAGTGGGGAGGGAGATCGAAGCTGAGGGTCGAGGATTCGACGTGGAGAGGGATGAGGTTTGTCTGGTGACGATTGAAAACCTGCGGTTTTTGACCTTGAGGTCTTTTCTTGTAGTCTAGCCAGGGGGGTTGCCAGGCCTGGGGCAGAAAAAAAAATTATCCATGCGATGTGGCCTCGGGAATACTCGGGTAACAGAACTCAATTGGCTGCTGAGTGGCTGCGCATGAGCCATGCAGGCTTGGCACGCACCAGCCACACGGAGGGACCGCTTTCAAATGTGAATGTGATATCACACAGAGTGACTTTCTCACAGCAACATCAGCGAAATTGGTAAGAGTTGGTTTTGAATACAGAGGGCATGATTTCCAGCTCATCCTTACCTGTCAGAGAGCACCCCGTCGTTGTGCGAAGTGCCGATGTGAGCGAGTACAAATTGTGGCTGGTGTTTTTCGGCAACCAGCGGACCACTCATCTGTCCGGCATCACCAACGTGGGGCTTCCGTTCGGCCCCACGGATCGCCCAAGCGGCAAGCACATGTTCCCCTTTTCTCACGCATTTCACTGGTGATGCCTTCATGTTCATTTTCGATATCTGGACTGCTGCAATATAGCCCGTCGATTTCAGGCTCAGAGAAGGGTCCTTTTGAAACCCACATGTGAATTAGAGCTTTGTGGCTGTTCATCCCTTTGTCTCTGTGTGAATTACCCTAGCATTAGTGTTCCTATTTATAGAAGGTCGCAACTTTCATCGTTATAGTGGCTCGACCAAGTTACGCCATTCTCCAGCAGGAACATTCAGAATCCTAACTGGAAGTGTATTGCCACCACAAATTCCCATATTTAGTGGACATGCTGTTTGAACATAGAATCTATCTATTAGCACACGACAGCCACGTGTCTGGTTCGACTGATGCCAACACAATGCGGATGTTTGTCCCAATCACTGGCTATCCCGACCCAGGCCAAGTTCTATATGGGTTGTCGGTTCTCAGATGGCCGGCGCTTTCCTCCCGTCATTCAGACTGCTTGTATATTCTTTTATCTTGAGTTCTAGGAGAAAATTAACGATAAGAAGCCTTCAAACAAACGAGCGATTACGGATGTTAATAAGGTGTACAAACCTTGACCGCAATTAAAGAGACCACGGCAGATCGCATTACTGCCTCTTTCACTCTCAACGATGTGAGCAAGCTGCTGGTAGCCCATCAAATTATTGCGACTTGGCTGGGAATTTGAAGTGGTAAAATGTTCATGCCTAGTAGAGGACATAGTAACTATGTTTTTTGCTAGTCATTTTCTCCCTTTCTCTTTTCCGTGTCACAAGGTTACATTTGGTATTAGAGGCGAACTGGTGATGCGGACAAACGAATCCGCGTTTGCGTCTAGGAATAATGCATGACCTTTCTCCGTTTTCTTTCCCTCTTTCTCTCTCCTCCCTCCCCTCCCCTCTAAGGCACCACTCTTCTCCCCTAAGGCATCCTCGTCCTATTTATTCCGTCTTCCTCTCTCATCTTCATTTCTATTTTCCTTCTTCTTCTATATCCTTCACCCCTTCCCTTTTCTTCTTCTTCTCCTCCTCTTCTAAGGCAACCTCTTTCTCCCCTTCAAGCAACAACTGTAATTCTCTATCCCCACCACGACAGAGTTTAACCAGATTAGTTGCTTCTTCTCTCTTCTCTTCCCTCACCAGTACCAGCCGCAAGGGAAACACAAGGGAAAAGATAGACTTGACTCTGTCAGCGCTGATGGCCATCGCCGTAACTTCTCAAGCCGGGCATGGCCCCTCTGTCACCGTTGTGCCATCATCGTGTCGCAGGCAGTAGACACATGGGATCGATTTATGGTTCAACAAGGTGAGGAGTCATTTTGTGTCTCCTGATTCCCATATTTGTGAATTTCGACTAACAAGACCTGTACAGAAGATGATGCGATCCCTTTGCCTCGTCGGCGAGCCAGTGTCTCCTGTCGAGCTATCTAAGTACAGATTATGATTGGGGAGGAACCCGATAAGTACAAGCCTACAGGACCTGTAAGAAACGAAGCGCGAGATGCAGCCAGACGCCAACGAGGCGAACTTCGTCGAGACAGTCATGCGATTCGTGCATTCATCCCGATTACAGACTATATCCCAGCACAAGCAAAGTTCTATGTCGGCTGCCGGTTCAGCAATGGGCGACTATATCCTCGTGTAATCGAGGCCTCCAACGTCTTTTTTATCCGGAATTTTAGGCAAATATCGATGAGCAGAAGACTGCGAAGGAGCACCTTGCAGAGATTACTGCAGCATGCATCCTAACAGCAGCAGAACGGACCACAGCAATTTCTCGTTGTCACCAAACCAAAGCATATTGCGTCAACACTTGCTCTTTTTTCCTCTGCCAGAGGACAAATGACCATGATGCTCTACTGCAGCATGCATCCCAACAGCAGCAGAACGGACCACGGCAATTATTGCATCAGATGCGATCAATAAATGCTCAGCTTCTCACCCTCTCGTTGTCACTAAACCAGAGCACATTGGGTCAACACTTGCTCTCAATTTTTTCCTCTACCAGAGGACTAACGACCGCGATGCTCTGCAAGCGATGCTCAATGCGATTGAAGAGGCCGACCACAAACAATGAGTGAATATATGAATTCCTCTTGTTACTATGAATTCCTCTCAGAAGGTGACTGGGGCAATCGTGAGGGACCCGATTTTAGTTCCTACGATGACCTATTGCAGCACATTTGGCCAGTACATGATGTCTCTACCTCAATCGACCATGCCGATATCAGTTCTGCGGCCACGGGGATCATCTGTATCAATTCGTTTCCTGCAATAATACATTCTCGACCGTCAAGGAGCAGGGCGAGCACATGAGCAACCACGTGCGGAGCATGGAAAAGAGCTCCTTGGATGGAGATAAAGTGTGTCACTGCTTTCTTTTCTTTTGATGATCTATTCCTCTTGTCACCATGAATTCCTCTAATTACCCTTCATTGCCTATTCGTTCCTTCACTCTACTGTTCAAGTGACTGACCTCAAATGACAGACTTGAACTCTATCCAACCAAAAGAAACGATTTTTATGATAGATATGAATGCGTGAACTGCATTGCTATCCCGACGCAATATGCCTCTTTGGCGCCTGGCTGCATCTCGCGTTTTATTTCGTGCAGGTCCAGTGGGTTTATATTTGTCGGGCTCCTCCCCAATCAGAATGAACAATTTGCTCTTCAATTGACTGACCTCAAGTGGTAGACTTGGAGTCTACTCCTGGGTGAGATGCAACGAGGATGAAACTCTTGCCGGAATAACAACTACCCTCCTAGCCTCGCCATGCAATTGGACATATTCTCTGTTGTGCACCCTCCAGGGGATTTGGGGACTCCCACTGGAGAGCAGTATGAGACGGCACGACCTGGCGGGAATCGCAGTGGAAGGACTCAAGGTATTGATGAATTCTGGACAGGACAGGAGCTGGTGCAGGGAAAATGCGGATTGGTCGAGAGGAGCAAGTCAATGTACCGTATATAATGACTAAACAGAAGATCGATAATATCGAATTAAGTACGAAGTACTCCGTACATTTAGACCAATAAACCGGGAGTGACTGCAAGGTGGGACAAGGGTCCACCAAGCTTATCTTATCTTATCGGCTTCCGCGAAAGCTTCCCAAAATTTCTTCGACCTTGGTCTCCGCCACTACCAGACAGCAAACAAAACCATTGTGGCAGAACAAAGTCCAAGATGGTCAAAAGAAAGGTCGCAGCGCTCGAGAAGATTGATGCGGACTTGTAAGATCTCCGTATGAGAATTCCCGATCCATACTAACAGCATCACAGCGCGAGTCTGCAGTATAAAATCCGCCGAGATCCAAAGTAAGCTTCCGCAGCCTCTGAACATTCACCGGTCGTCGCTCACCTTTTAGGTCTTACAAGGATGATTTCCTGAAGCAATGGGAGCAGTATGAGTCTCAGCGCGAGATTTTCTTCATGTCCCCGACAACGGCCGTGGCCGACTCGGTGGAATCCTTCCACAACATGATTGATCTGATTGCGCATGTCGCCGACTGCTATCCCGAAGAGACTCGGACATTTCCAGATGATTTGAAGGCTATTGTCTCGCAAAATCATGAAATGCTGCATCCGGAGTTGAGGGACAAGGTCGTTGGGAGCCTAGTGTTGCTGCGACGCAAGGAAGTCATCGACTCGACAGCTCTGCTAACCACCTTGTTCCCGATCCTCGTCTCTTCGCGCAGTAAATCCATGCGCGAGATGCTCTTCCAGAAGATCCTCAGCGATATGCGCAACTCCAACTCCAAGTCCATCAACCACCCGCTGAATCGGACGATCCAGACGGTGCTGTACAATCTTGTCACAGCGGACCGTTCCTCCCCACGAGCAATCTGGGCGATCAAGCTGACACGCGAGTTGTGGAAACGTCAAATATGGACAGACGCGAAGCCGGTCGATGTCATGAAGGAAGCTTCCTTGTCCGAATGCGAAAAGGTCATTATCGGAGCCGTGCGGTTCTTTCTGGGAGGCGACAAGGAGCGCGAGGAGCTTGAGGACGAGAGTAGTGATGAGGATGTGGACTTGAGCAAGATGCGGCATCAAATCACTATAAACAAAAAGTCGAAGAAACAGAAGGAGGCGTACAGAAGGGCTGTCGACAAGGTTAAGAGGAGTGAGCGAAAGAAGTCGAAACCTCATCCTCTTAATTTCTCGGCTTTGCACCTGCTACATGATCCTCAGCACTTTGCGGAGGAACTCTTCTCAAAGCACTTGCAAAATACGAAGAACAAGCTGTCTTTGGATACGAAGCTCCTCGTCCTACAACTGGTGACCAGATTGGTTGGTCTGCACAAGCTCACCCTCGTGCCGCTTTACTCCTGGTTCATTAAGTTTCTCACGCCTCGACAACAATCTGTCACCTCAATCCTGGCCTCTTTGGCGCAGGGTACGCACAACTTGGTGCCTCCGGATGCTCTGGAACCCTTGATTCAGAAGATTGCAAATGAATTTGTTTCAGAAGCGTCAGCGTCCGAGGTTGCTGCAGTTGGATTAAACGCAATTCGGGAAATCTGCGCTCGACAATCCCTTGCCATGACCGAAACTCTGCTACAAGACTTGGTGCAATACCGGAAGAGTAAGGATAAGGGTGTCATGATGGCCGCGAAGGGTCTGCTGTCCCTATACCGAGAAGTCGGCGCCGACATGCTAAAGAGGAGAGATCGTGGCAAAGATGCCACCATGGGTTTGAGCAGCGGCTCGTTGAAGCAGCGGAAGTTTGGAGAGGAAGAAATTGGCGGCATTGAAGGTCTGGATCTACTAGCCAAGTGGAAAGACGAGCAAAAGAGGAGGAAGCGCGTAGAGAAGGGTCTACCAGAGGATGGAAGCGATGATGATGATGATGAGAAGGACGAAGAGGACGACTTTAATTCCAGCGATTGGGAGGTTGGCTCTAATGACAGCAGTGACTCGGGGGATTGGATCAATGTCGAACATTCTGATGACGAAGAGCCGGTGCCCAAAAAGCGGAAAGCAGGCGATGATTCTTCGGACGATGAGGATGAAGAAGATGAGGAAGGCGAGCTAGAGCGCATGACCAAGCTAGCCACCACGACCGTCTTGACGCCAGCAGATCTAGCGAAGCTGCAAGAACTCCGTACAGCTGCCTCCGTGCAAAAGGCCATGGGCGGCAAAGCCCGCAAACGACAGGCCCAAGACAACAGCAACCGCCACACAGACGATGGTCTCACAGCTGAGAACATCGAAGCCCCAGCACGGCTCCGCAAGCTCAGCAAGGAAGAGAAGGTAGCTCTAGCGAAGGAGGGCAAGCCGGACCGCGAGGAGCACAAGAGCACGCAGGCCATCCGCAAGGCGAAGAAGGATGCGGCGGGCAAGAGTACGAGCAATAGGGAGAAGCAACGCAAGAAGAACTTTTTGATGACGCTGGGTAAGGCGAAGAGTAAACAGAAGAGGAGTTTGGTAGAGACGAAGAAGGTGTTGAGGGGCCATGTGGAGAGGAGTTCTCGTGGCGGACGAAGAAGAAACGGTACTTAAGATGGGATGGAGGTTTGGGGTTAAAATACGTATGTATGATGAGCTACTATAGTATTATAGGCCATTATTTGAAGACAGACATGCTAAGAAGCAATTTCTTGGATATTACGGTGCATCATATAATTTCGTAGTTGGAACAATTCATGCAGCTCGTGACAAATTCATTATATACAGCATACGGACTTTCTAACACGCCAACGTCGAGAAAGCTGGTATCATTTCAGCGATTCGTAGATCGAAATCAAACATATCTCATCTCAGCTCAATAGCCTTAGGTGGAACGTCTTAATGGACTGTTTCCACCGTAGGCTTCTCATCACTCATCTTCTCCGCGTTCTCCTCATCCTGGCTGCGCGCCTGCATGCCAATCTCAGCCTCGCCAAAGGAGTCCACAACATCCCTGTAAGCAGGCACGAAGTTGACGCAAACCGCATACGACATTGCCGCAAGGAAGAAGCACATGGGCACGACCATGCTGATTCCACTGCCGTGCCTCTCCGCGGTAACAAAGGTTAGTGGCGGGACGCAGGCTCCTCCGATGACACCGCCGATGATCAAGCCGCTGCCACGCTTGGTGTGTCTGCCGAGGCCGCGCATGCCGAGGGCTACGATGGTAGGGAAGCAGACGGACTCGAAGAAGAGGACGACGTAGAGCATCGCGATGCCGATGTTGCCGTGTTGGGTAATGGCCGGTGCGATGAAGACGACGCACATGCTGATGAAGGCGAGGAATATCCATCGGGGCTTGATGTGTCGCATGAGAATGACGCCTACGAATCGACCGATTGCGAATGCTCCCTGAGCTCCGGCAAATAGCTGGGAACCGACACTGCTTGAAGTACCGGGTCTGGTGGCCGTGGCATAGTTGATGAATGAGGCCGCAATGGCTACTTGGGCACCAGTATAGCAGAACTGAGCAAGGGCGGCGTGGAAGAGTCTGTATTGCTGCCAGATTGGCTTTTCATCGGCGCTACCACACGTTTCCTGGACCTGGAACTCCATGTCTGCGAGAAGCATTAGCAGGATGGCCACTATGAGATACGAGAGTGCGCATTAGTTGCGCTTACCGGCATCAGTAATCTCAGGAATCTTGGCCAAAAAGAAGAGACTGGCCAAGAGTAGGACGAAGACAACGATTGCCAAATAAACCCATTGCACGTTTTCGAGGGCATGCTCGTCGCTGAAGTTGAAGAAGACATAAGAGCCGAGGAGGGGAGCAACAACAGTGCCAATGCCATTGAACGCCTGGGAGATGTTGATACGAATCTCGGAGTACTTGGGCGGGCCACAGACTGCAGTCTCGGGTCAGCGAGGTGTGAAAATTAACCATGGTGAGGACAAATAGGGAGAATCGTATACCAGCGATGAAGGGGTTGGCTGCTGTCTCAAGAGAACCAAGTCCGTTGCCAATGACGAAAATGGATGCGCAGAATCCACCGAACGATTTTGCCTTGATGCAGGGGATAGCGATCACGGCGCCGAGGGCGTAAAGGCAAAGACCCCAGATGAAGACAGCTCTATAGCCGTAGTGACGAAGAATCCAGGCCGCATGGCCAAGGGAGGCGATCGGATATGCGCTATGCTTCGTATTAGCAAGCGAATGAGAAAAACGGCACCTAGCCAGGAGTCGCAGCCTACCCAAAATACGCGGCTTGCAGGCCAGCGGAGCGCGCCTGATCGATGTTCAACGTGTTCTGGAAATGCTTGTTGAGCGTGTCGAGCAGTCCGTAGCTGAAGCCCCAGAGGAAGAAGAGGACCGTGACGAGGGCAATCGGGAAGATGGACTCGCGCAATGTGAGTTCGGCGGCCTTTGTACGGCGCTTGTCGTCGGCCTTGAGCGTGCGGTCCTTGAAGAACTGCTTGATACCCATGATGGCGGATTCAGGGTCTGGCGGCAGAGCAGAATGTTGTCGTGAGGAGACCCTGAGAGGCAGGACAGAGGGAATGCGACCCTTTTTATTTCAATCGGCCGGTTGGCCCCTCACTCTGTCACATTATGTCTTGCTTGTCTTGCCTTGTCGATGTGGATATGTTTCTCGGCTGCAACCCTGGTTCGTTCTGCTAAGCCTTTACCAATAAAGAGCCGTCGGCATATTTGTCAATCCCCTCCATAACAAGGGGAGGAGCAGGAGTATTAGTACTACATAGCACTACTAGTAGTATGACTACCCCAGGCCACCCTTTTGTTTTCAAGAATCAAGGGCGTGCTTTTGGGGGCGATGCCCTTTCTCCGCGTTTGATAGATAAATACCCGCAGGCTATCCGATACGAGGCGGAAAAATTGCCTGTCTTGGCTTCCCCAGATGTTGCCCCCCACGGGGTTTGCCCCATCACTCCCACCTCATTCGCTGCTTCGTCCACATCACGAATCATCTAACCATTCTCTCTGAGCGGCTTGAAAACAAAGAATGGGCCTAGCGATGGAGACGATGGGGTCGAATGCAACGGAAGAAATGACCATGACTGATGAAGCCCCGGGATTCGCTTGAGGCGACGATGGGCACAAATGGAAGTCTTGCCTGTCGGTAGTCGCCCAAACCGTCTAGTCTAGTGTTAGAAGCAGTGGAAGCTTCCACGATGCATAGATGCTTCTACAAGTTTGCGCGGGAATGAAACATTGGCCTTGGCTGCCTCTGCCTCTGACGCAGCATCTGGAGATTCAAGCCGACTCTAAGGTCCCATGGAGGTAATTAATAATAAGCTTGCATTAAGCCTATTTTCTGCCTCGTATTTCTTCTTCAGTGTGGGTCGAAAACTGCCGATCCATTTGCGGGGTTGAGCATCCGCCATTTGGACGAGACGCCACAGGGGCATCAAAACGAGTTCGCGCCGAGCCACCAGATGGCTTGCCGAAACGTGGAAGCTTTGCCATTTTCGTTCTGAATATTCGTTAAACTTCTGAGCTAGACGCCCTTCAATAGAAACGCCGTCGCATGTTCGCCAACCTTCCCATCTTCCGTCGGCTTCTTTATCGACGGCCCCACTTTCCCGGTTCTCAGCTCCGGTTCCGGCTCCGGGACCCCGGATACTAGTGAATCACTACCGGTACTGGACTACCCGTCTTCTGCACTCTGTATAACTCGCTAGATAGAGAACTAGGAACTGCTTGTCATTTAATGGCATAGATACTGATTATCTAGATGCAGGCAGCTTCGTGAACACGGCTGTTAACTCTTGTGGCACCAGCAGCGTGATAAAGTCCATTCACATCCAGCGCCAATCATGGTGAGTATTAGAGACACTGATGATTAAATATAAAATTTGCGATAAAAACTGGGTACTTCGTAAGCAATGTTCAATTGTTTTTCAGAGGGCGCGAGCGGGTGGTGTGAAACCAGCTTTAGGCCTCCCTCCTTATTCGGCCCAACACATGTCACACAGCCCCCTCAGCCCCTGCTGCATGTTCAGCTGAGACTGTGATCCTGAAAGATTTCGTTCGCCAGCTTCGTGTCCTGGGCCCTCTATCTGCCTCCGACGTAATGCTTTCATTTCTCCTCTCCTTTGACGAAGTGAACTCTGATGAACTATTTACTAGAGAACTTGTCCGGATCTAGTTTGTTGCCGCTATCGGGGGCTGTGGAAAAAGATCCCATTGCTATAGCCATGTTGATTATTCGACTCGTTTTCACCTTCTGCTGAGGGTTGGGTGCCTACATATGCTTCTCCAATGATTCCGCGAGGATATCGCCTGGTCGCGGGGCTGAGTGACCTAGCCAAGTCTGCCTCGCCCTTGGCAAGGGTTATATATGCATTAATAGTATTTACCATCTTTTCGTTGCTCACATTCACATATTTTCAGTATTGTAGTCCAAAAAGGGCCCTCCATTCGCCAGCCTCGTCTTGCGTGGTTGCAGAACGTGACGATTTCCAAACAAAGCCACCACCATGCTTCACCGAACGGGCGGCTACGATTCTTTACGTCCCTCCTTCTATTCAACATGGCTGAAGCAGCGGTTCTTTTCAGGATCAAACCTCCTCAAAACGCTGATGCGAACTGCCATCGCCGCTTTGATCTATATTTTTCTTGCCCACTCAACGATTTTGGCGAAAGTCATGGATGCCCAAAGTGCCGGTTTGGGGGTTCTGCTGCTGCCCCTTAATGCAAGACTGGTGGGAGCCGGCCTGGCTATCCTCTCTGTGGCCATGATTACGTTTTCGTACACCTTGCTGCTCAGGAGAAGCTCACTTATGGCAACGACATCTTTATACCCACGGCGACCGATTGAAGCAAATGTCGGAAGCCTGCTGGATGTCTCATGGCCCGAATCAACATCATACAGTGAAGTTAACCAAGGCCCGCAACAGCCGGTTTCAAAGGCGGCTAGCCCAAGTGCATATGCGATCCAGATGCTTTATATCGGCAAGATGACTGAGGACGAATCAAACGGCCGTGTTGCAAGAGCTCGAATGGACTGTGCAGCAATACCACAAGGCGAGGAACAGGAACGATCACACTGGCTCACCTCCGGATCGCCTCTTACCAAGAACATCGTCCAAGTGATGATCTGGGAATGGGTGTCTCTCTGGCTGATTGTATTCCTGATCCTGGGTACACTGTTGTTCAACGGCTTCTTCACTAACAACCTGAACCCAGACAGCTTTCCCCGTCTGACCGTCATGGTCATCTACTTCGTAGCCTATATCGTGCACTTCTGCTACGTATGGCTCGTCTGCCTCCGGTTTTTCCGAAATGCCTTAGGCGGCGCGGCCTGGAGCCTTCTAGAGCGCTCCAAGTTCGTCGTGGCGGAGACTACCGAGCTGCAAGCTCACCCTCGGGACTTATATTTCCAGTTCAGAAGCATCGACAAAGCCAACGACAAATTCGTTCCCACTACATTCAGTGCTACGCTTGGTAACCCTGCAAAGCTGTCCAAGCTCACAGCCAGAACTGGAAGCACAAGTACCGGCACTAGGACTATCGTGGAGAATGATGACTCGGCTGAGCTCAACGCGGCGCTCGCAACGATCAGTTCGTCGCAGAAGACAGAGCGCGACACGGCGACTGCAGCATCAGCACTGGCGCTGGACCGCTCCATAGCTAACGTTATGGTCATGATGAGCGTGACGCTCTCATCAGGCTTCGCGGCGTGGACGTCAACGCAAATGACTGAGAACACCCCGAATAACACGGCGACCACGCAGATAGGTTCGCTTGCGCTGCTGGTCTCACTGTCACTGGGCGCCACGGCTATGTTCACGTCGGCAATACAGTTGGAGATGATGGAGAATGCGTTTCGCAATATTTTGAAGCTCAAGGAGACCAAGATTAACGGGCTGGCGGTGGATCATTACCGCAAGAGGCGGAGGGAAGAGGGTACCAAGCTGAAGCCTGTGGCGTTTACGATGGACACGGTCCCGCTTGCTGAAATCGGCATGGGGGACTTCTTCCGGAGCAGTCGCTCGCGCGGGTGGAAAGGGCTACTAGGTACTCTTGTCTTCGGGCCAGCGTACGCGATGTTGCCGCGAGAGGGTGACCAAGAGAGAGGTTCAGCTGAGGTGGACTTTGATATCGTGGCGCGGGTGCGGACGGGACGTATTGTTCTGACGACACGATCGACAGACAGGCACGCGAGGAATAGAGATGGCACCAACGTTGAATCGATAAACGTCTGTCATATTGCCGACGAGAGATATGGAAAGGAGAGCTGTTAATTAAGGTCGATGATTGTGCTGCTCTTCTAGCAGACAGGGGCTGACCTTCAAACTATCGCTAGACTTCACAAGACTGCACAATACTTCATCATATACTGGCAGGCAAGGAATATGCTATTCTTTGGCATCTACGGGTTGATCCACTGCTGGCCTGAGATGTTGGTTCGACATTAATCTTCATCGTAGCCGAGGTGCTGATGCCACTCGGGCTGCTCTCTCATGACCATTATCGATCGACCTCGTCTTGTATACCCCCTGTTGGTAATTGTCAAGAATCCGCACATGATCCATTTGCTAGTCTTTCTGTATCTCGCCAACTTGACCAAGCATAGCTAGGTCTCAGTAAGAAGCCCATTATGCCTCCATGTTGCATCGGCCCGTCTCCCTTCCCCCTTTCTCCCTCTCCTGAGTCATGAGCTGTCTTTGAATGGTAGACTTTCTAGAATGCACTCCACCGCGTCACACAAGATGTGATTATGCAAGGACCACGCCATCTTGTCAAACTGTTACCCTAGTGTAACACATGTTCGCAGCGTTGGCCCGATGCCAAGGGAAAGGGAGTGTGAGATCTGTATCTGTCTTCTACCAGTCCTTCCCGTACGTGCCGACACTACTACAAACGTACATAGCAAACATGTGTCCACGAGTCCAGTCCGCGCACATGTACGCACAAGACAGCCCGCGATCCAATCGCCATGGCTTCGATCTCGGTGCGCGTCGCCCTCGTGCAATGGCCCTGGCGCCGGGATCTCTCTGACGATTCTTCTTTGGGGAGGGATTGCGGGTGCGCGTGATTTGTCTTTTTATGTTAGTGCTCTCTGTATTACCCTGTAATGGCCTAGAGAGAATAAACTCTCTGGAACTTGGAAACTTGAAATAGGACATAACGGGACAAAGGCATCCGAGTGGGCATGATGGCCACCACCTTTGGCATGTGTTGAGGTGAGAAACTAGGCGATGGTGGCAGTGATATGAATACCTGAAGTCCGTTCGACGGCTAAACTTTCCTGGAGCGAACTATGAGAAAAGTCGTGATGTTGGTCGTCGCAACTAAGAAGACTCTATGAATGAATGGCATGTACCTTGAGTTACATCTCGTGTGCATGACTTTTCGTATGAGTAATGCTATTCACACAGATAAAAATTGCTATTCGCACAGATGGCTCATGCGCTACCCAAAATCTCTGATAGCAGCAGCGGCGGAGATAGAGTTAATATTACAGAGTACACAACAGTTGCAACAGTTATATAGCCAATATATCGGTTACAGGGAGAGAGGGAGGGCCACCTATGGATTAAAGACAAATTCGATGAAATGGTGCCGATAATATAGCTGGAAGAATAGTCGGCCTAGAGAGATTTTGTATAGAACTGTTAGTGCAGTATGTTAGTTATGTGGTGTAAGGAGCTGTGGGGAGATGTTTGTTGGTTGTGCATGGACTATCTGTGCGAATAGCAATTTTTATCTGTGTGAATAGAATTACCGTTTCGTACAACAATAGTAATGCTTTTGCTGGAGGGAAATATATGCTGGGACGCCAGATAATGGCGTCATGTCTTTGATTTGTGTTCCGATTCTATTGTTACCAGCTGACGAGTCCAGCAAACGGACTGGTCCAATATGAAGGCCAAACCATACATCTTCATTCATTCAAGCCATGCGTTGCTATGCCAGCTGCCGGCGGTTGGTATTCGGTAAGAGCCTCGATTTCGGCCCATAAATTTCTTCTACTTGCTTCTCTTGAGCCTTTCCAACTTTTCCCTTCCTCATCACCACTCGCCCGATCCATTGCTGCCAGCCCTTCAGACTTGCTTTCCCACCTCACCATGACACAAACCATGAGAGTTGCTGTCATCGGTGGTGGCCCAGCAGGCCTCGCTACGCTCAGGTTTCTTGCCAAAGCACATGAATTCTTCCCTATTCCCCCTCTTGAGGTTCGCCTTATTGAAGCCGAGGCGGAAATTGGTGGCACCTTTGTGTATCGAGTTTATGAGGATGCTGAGGTATGTCGGGCCCTTCCACACACTCTCTCGTCGTCTCCATACAGCCATTTATTCTTACAACATGACTTTCGATAGATGGTGTCATCGAAGTATTTGACTGCTTTCTCCGACTTTCGCCTCCCGCCCGATGCCCCGGACTTCGTGACTCCCCAGACGTACGTGCGATATCTCAACGATTATGTCGACGCCTTTGATCTCCGAAGCCACATCGAGCTTCAGACTCAAGTAGCTCGAGTTACCCGGGGCAAAGGCGGAATTGGACATGTTATCGAGATCACCAAGACAGACGGTCACGTCTCAGAGTGGAATTGTGATGCCGTCGCTGTTTGCTCGGGTGTACATGTGTGGCCGAAGATTCCCAACCTACCTGGAATCGAGAGAGTCCCTACTGTGCTTCATTCGTCAAAGGTTAAGACACGTTCTCAGTTCGGCAAAGACACTAACGTGGTCGTCCTTGGCTGTGGAGAGACTGGCATGGACATGCTTCACCTCGCAGTCACGGCTCCTACGAAGTCGGTCACCCTGTGCCATCGGGACGGCTTCTTCTGCGCACCAAAGGTAAGCAGCAGGCCTATTTGCTATTTCATCAAATCTTGCTCGCTGATTTGCTAGATTATACCAATACCCTCGGTATTCAACAGAAAGCTCCCAGCTAGACCCAACAAGCCGGTCGACACCTCCGTTGCCAGTCTATTTGATACTGCATATGCCCATCCCATGCTTCAGAAGAGCCCCTTGCTTTGGTTTGCCTATGATCAATGGATCAAGAAGGCACACTGGCTTATTTCTGGCACTGAGGAAGGCCCAGATCAGTGGGTTGGTCATATCAGCAAGGAAAGGAAGAATGTCAACTCCAGTATGCAGCCATTGGTCCTGGTTTCAGCCTCAGTACTCATTTCTTTGAACAGTCTTCCTTTGCAAGTCCGACCGCGCCTTGCCATACTTGTCCGCGGGCCATCGATCCAAGTCATGGTTCAACCGTATTCGGGCAGCCATCATCAATGTGCCAATCAAGCCCAACAATGGCCGCACCATCGACGTCAGGCCATGGCCCGTGGAGATCGACCAGGAGGGGCATATGCACTTCGAAGGAAAGGACTCCAAAGAAACGATCAAGCCGGATGTAGTGATCTTCGCCACAGGATATACCACAGAGTTCCCATTCCTGAACGGCGACTACCCTGAGCTTGATCAGCTCAATGTCCGAGGCATCTACAAAGGCGGAGATGTATCGGTTGGCTATGTTGGCTTCGTCCGACCGGGTATCGGTATGCATCCTAGATTCCTCAATTCAAGTCTCATAAATAACCTCAGTTTAAAGGTGCCATCCCCCCACTAGCAGAGATGCAGGCCCAACTCTGGGTCCTTCGCCTCCTTCAGCACCAGTTCCTTGATCAAGTTCCCCTTGGTCTAGAACCCAATGCTCTCGTGTCCTACGAGATGGACTACAAGTTGCACCCACGTTGCAGCTATGACTTCGCTGTAACCAAGAGAGGAGTAGATCACGAAAGCTATGCGTACCAGTTGGCATTAGACATGGGATCTGCACCGAAGATCTCGTATGTAATAAGCAAGGGATGGAAGATCTTCTTCACTTGGGCCATGGGGTCCAACTTCAACCCCAAGTTCCGCATGGTAGGTCCGTGGAAGTGGGAAGCGGGTGCGGATGAGATCATGCGAGGAGAGCTTTACCACGTTGTGAAGCGATCTGGAGGGGGGTTCTGTGAGTATCGCTAAACAGAAGGACGCCATGAGAGTTATGCTGACCACAGATAACAGATCTCACCACCTACACCATAATCCCATTCTTCATCTTCGGTACGATTAGTCTGGTTCTGTATGCTTTTTCTGCTTTGATCAGCCTGCCCGTGAAGCTGGGGCAGTGGCTATCGAAGCCGCTGAGGAGACAGGGGCACAATGAGCCCATGGCGTGAGACTGACAAGAAAACTGGAGATGACTTGAACTATGTATAATGGGAATTGATGAGGAAAATTCACTTGGCCTCTCTTCGTTCGGCACTTTGGCTTGGAGCCGAGCAATAAATGACTTACTCTATACTACTCCTTAGTCTAAGGATAGGGCCCGAAATGAAGCTGAAGTTAAGTCAGACCACCTATTTTCCCGCCACCCCTAGTTTCCCGCCACCTTTATCATTCCAATTCAACACCAACACCACAACATCGCGATCGCGTTCTTTTACGCCTTTCTATCGTTTTTTTTTTAATAAAAATATTTCTATTATTACAATGCCCAAATACACGGAAGAAAGCGTTCAAAACGCGCTTAAAGAGATTAATAATGGCATAAGTCAGCGAAAAGCTTCACAGCGCTGGGGAATTCCACGAAGAACACTCCAAGACCGATTAAACGGTGCTATACCCCAGAAAATTGCCCACGAATCCCAGCAAAGGCTTGCCAAAGAGCAGGAAAATCATCTCTGCCAATGGATTTTAGACCAAGCTGCCCTAGGGTATCCCCCAACCCATCAACAGCTTAAACTTTTCGCGACAAGGATACTTGAAGCTGGCGGCGATACAGAACCACTCGGCAAACACTGGGTTCATGGTTTTTTGCGCCGTAATCCGGAAATCAAGACATTAAGAGGCAGGTCAATGGATTCAGCACGAATTAACGGTGCTTCAACTGAAAAAATCAAGGGATTCTTCGAGCTTCTGAAGCTGCCTGTAGTCCAAGCTATTGGCCCTGAAAATCGATACAATATAGATGAGACGGGGATTCTCGAGGGCCGTGGATGCAATGGCCTGGTACTTGGGAACTCACAGAAGACGGCTGTTATGAAGAAACAGCCTGGATCGAGGTCTTGGACCACGATTATTGAGTGTATCTCGGCAACAGGCCAGGCTATTGAACCATTGGTTATTTTCAAAGGAATAACCATTCAACAACAATGGTTTCCCTAAGAACTTGATTTCCTAGCTAATTGGAACTTCTCATCATCAGAGAAAGGTTAGACTAGCGATTTAATCGGTTTAAAATGGCTTAAAGAGGTCTTTATCCCCTAGACTAAGCCAGCACGAAAAGGGAAGCGACTTTTAATTGTTGATGGCCATGGAAGTCATTCTACTAATGATTTTCTCTATGAATGCTATCAGAATGATATTTATCTTCTATTCCTGCCGCCACATTCTTCCCACGTTCTCCAGCCTCTTAATATCTCGGTTTTTGGGCCCGTGAAAAGTGTATATCGCCGTGAGATTACACTTGTTGGATATAACGATTCTACACCAATTGGCAAGGCAGGGTTTCTTCGTTGCTATGCTTTAGCAAGAACTGCAGCTTTAATAAGCAGGAATATTAGGGCAGGATGGCTTGGATCAGGACTATGGCCAGAAAATATAGCCAAGCCGTTGATGAACCCTATGGTTATGAATAACCCAGCACCACCACGAACACCAGCTGTGGTCGCAACCCAGAACATAAGGGAAACGATCAATCATAGTCTTCTTCCAACACCACAGCGGTCTAGTCAAGTCCGGGACCTTATTCGCGATGCTGCAACAGATAGTCCAGTTGACAAAACTATGCGGCTTTTATTCCGGAAAGTTGGCAGGGGTCTAGACCAACAGAACACTAAGCTTGCAGCGGCTGAGGCCCAGATTAAGCATCTTCTGCTTCAAGTTGACCATTTGCGACCACAGAATAGACAAAAAGTTAATAAAGATCCTAATAAACGGTTCACCCGGATCAAGGAGGTAATGGAGACCCGTGCCAAGCTTAAACCAGCTATAGTTGCAGCGTCAATAGAGAATTTCCAATTTAAAGATATGTGCTTTGAATGGCAGCTTTAGATATATCGGAAAACACTAAAATGTAGATATCTTGACTTTATTATTGTGTTGTAATTGATGGTGTTGTGTGGTGTTCCAATTCCTCTCTGGATGGCGGGAAACTAGGGGTGGCGGGAAAATGGGTGGTCTGACTTAATTCCCAACTTGGAAATTCGGTGAGATGGTGAACTGCAGTGGGGCTGCCAGAAAACGCGGGGCTCACCGAGGTGTAGCTCGGCGCTTTCAATAATTTTTCCTCTTGCTGAGCAGAGACTTCAGCAAAACCTACCCATCCCTCCACCTTGTTGAAGATGTCCAGAAACACGGTCCAACCCAATGGCTGGGTTGGAATAAGGCTGCCAAATGAGGTAACACGTGTCCTACAGGTAGTCCCCAATACGTGCGTCACCGTCTTCCCCCCCGAGTTCTTGTTGGCCTTTGCGATTGACGCTGTTCCAGCACAATTTCTCTGGGCAAATATGGCTCGTTCCCGAGCAATCTCATAATCGAGCGGCCGTTCCATCTCACGTACGAGATCCAGGACAAGTGCGATGGCGAATCCTTCTCGAGGCTGCGCGTCGTCCCCGGGACGGAACTTAACGCCGACAAACTGGCCGATATGAGCGCCACTGACCCAGCCGAAGGCGACGAGGTGATTGCGCCAGCCAACGGGGAGGAGCTCACGCTAGTAGATGAGAGCGGCACGGTCATTGCGCGGTCGAATCGCGAGATCATTGACGACTCTGCGCGCCAGACGCTTACTGGGGCAGAGATCGAAGAGCTCAAGCGCCAGGGCGCATCGGCGGGCAAAGACCTAATCACGAAGCTGATGCTTTCACACACGGCGCTTGACCAGAAAACGGCGTATTCGTTGGCCAAGTACAAGCTCCTCAAGGAGAAGAAGTACATGCGCCGGTTTACGGTTCTGCCGCTGGACGTTGCGCAGCTGGGACAGTGGATGCTGGTGGAGCGGGATGCTAGCAAGGTGATGGAGATACGTCAGGAGATGATCGGTTTGCTGGGATGCTGGGCCGATGTGCACTTTGGGGGACTGCCAATTGATGGAGAACAAGGCCCACACGGGGGGAGGTGGCTGGCGGTTGATGATACAGGCGGTTTGTTGATTGCTGCAATGGCTGAACGAATGGGAATTCTCCACCAGGCGCCGGAGGAGCCAGTGAATGGGCAATCGAAAGAAAATGGGCATGCTGCAGATGTAGCCAGGGCTCAGGGTCAAATGAATGGCGAAGAAGCCGGAGAAGCATCTACCGAAGCAACGACAGAGCAACCGAACCTATCATTACAAAGAAACCCACGAAAGCGACCTCGTCGAGACGACCTTGACGACCACTACGCACTCACCAACACCATCACAATCATCCATGCCAACGCACAGCCAAATCTCTCCCTCCTCCGGCACTTCGACTTCGACGCCAGCGACCCTAACCCACCATACCCTTACCACCCACTCTTCACCAACCTCCTCCCCATCTCATGGCTCCAACTCCTCGACCCAGAATCCGACCCAACTTACTCCGAAACCCCTTCCGAAGTTGAACCCGATGTCCTCGCCTCGTGGAAGACCAACCGCCGCGCCAACTACCACCGTAAGCGCCGGCGCTGGGCCCGCACCCGCCAAATCGTCGACACTACCCGCTCAGGTGGCTTCTCCGGCCTTGCCGTAGCAAGCACCATGGATCCCATCTCCGTCCTACGGCACGCCCTTCCGCTCCTTGCCGGCGGCGCTCCTGTGGCCATATACTCCCCAACCATCGAGCCCTTGACGCAGCTAGCCGACTGCTTCAGCATCGGCCGGCGCGGTGCATGGGTTTCGAATCCGCCCCCTGAAGCCGAGGGCAAGACGGCGGCCGAGCTGGAGAGCTGGCCCGGAACACCGGAGTACCCTCTCAACCCGGCGCTGTTGATTGGCGCAATGGTGCAGACGAGCCGGGCGAGGAGGTGGCAGGTCCTGCCGGGGCGGACGCACCCGTTCATGACGGAGAGGGGTGGCTCAAGTGGCTATGTGTTTACAGGCTGGAGGGCGATCCCGGCGGAGGGTAGGATAGCAGCGAGAGGCAAGTTCCAGAGGAAAAGGACAGACGCATAAGGAGTTCTTGGCGATGACTATTGGATAATTCAAGAAGGGTGTTTTGCCCTTGGATTTTCAAGTTGGACTCGGGATGTTGATGATACCTCTGAGCCTAAATAGAATGAATTGAAAAGCCCTCCTATTGGGAATCGAAGTTGCACACTACATCCAACATCTGCCATTTTGGAAGTTTTATATCATGAAAATGCGGATGGTCTAATATCGTCACGTAGCCCCTTTACAACGCCTTACCCATGAACTTTCTCTTCGTGAAGCTCAACCACCACTTGCTCGGCTTGGACTCATCCTCCTCATATACCCTCGCCAGTAACCGACTCGCGAGTTCTTGTCGCACTTGTGACATGTACATTTTCAACTGCTCTGCGTCCTGTCTGTCTCTCGGGGCCTCGTACATCTAGATATGCATCATTAGCCCCCCCCTTTTTTTCGTCTCTTAATAACTAAAAATGGCAACGAACCTGATTCAGGGGGAATCCAGGATCTCCGGGAATAGAAAAATTGAGGTCCAGAGCCAAGTTCATGACATCCTTGCCAGCCTCGCGGGCGCTAGCATTGGGCCTGATCTTCTGCAGACAGTCGCTCACAAACCAGATGCCGTAGACGAGGAGGCGATCGGCGGGGCCTTTGATTTCAAAGTTGCGGAAGAAGGTGTTTGCGCGGAACAGGCGGAGGACCTCGTCGAGGATGTCATAGCTCTCGCTCTCCACGTCAGGGGACTCGTGGCCGGGCAGCGGCGGTGACGGGAAGGGGAGGACGTAGGCGGGCCCGCGGGTCTTCGTCCGGAGGGGGAGGATAGGGAAGTTGCCGATGAGGCGAGGCGGGTTGGGGTCGGAGTTGAAGTCGGAGTTGTAGGCCTGCGATGAGAGAGGGAGGGAGTGTTAGCATGGCGGTGATTCGGCGTTGGATACAACACAGCGAGCTGCCGGTTGCATGGGGCGCAAGACACAGAGAAGTGGCGGGCTGGTATATGTATATAGGGACATATAGGGATACCGCGAGTCCACAGGGTTTTCCACATACCGGCATCTTGAACAGCAATGGTGCGGCTGCTCAATGAAGCTGCGATGATCAGGCTTGAAGGTACGAGGTGACGACGGCGCGGTGGTTGGCGGGGCTCCCCTAAGCCATGGAAGCTGTCGTCAAGGTGTGGGGGCCAGGAGCTCTGGATGAGGTAATCTTGATGCCTCGATCTCAAGGCGTAGTTCGAGCTAAATCCGGAAGCAAAAGCCCTACACCGCCACGCCGCCACACCACGTGGACCGTTTTCTGCCATGAAGGATTTTCCTCGGCTGCCTGGCTCACGTGATTTCGCTCATCGATCGCGCCGCCTTTGCCACACCGAACGCGCGCCCTTGTGACATGACAATGAAATGCGCCAGGCTATTTGAAGGTCATAGTCGCACCACCTATTTCTTGTCTGCCTGCGCGTTTAGAGCAAACAATCACACCTGTTCAGAAACGATCCCTCGATCACACATCTCACCTCCGCATCCAAAGTCATTGACCTCTTTTTCAATCAAAATTCAGACTGGCTGTGCGCTCTTTGCCGCCGTTGTTCATCTGACACCACAGTGGGGGACCAGGGCCTGGCGGTAAACAGGGGTGCGCTTTGTCGCGTCCATCGTCCATCGTGGGGGATAATACGGAGTACAGACTGACGGACATATCGGTCATTAATAGGTAAGACACACAATCAGTCAGCCCTCGCGTTGGAGTTTGTGAATCGCATTCTTTGCACTTCCTTCTCTGTCACCTTACGCGATCTGTGATTTGTCTTGTACTGACGCTTTGTGCAGTTCTTTTATTCTGCACCTGCGCGCAAGGGTCGACGACATGACCACTTCTGGCCCCTCCATGTCCTCTGGCGGCAAGAAGTCATTGCCTGCCACTAGGCCTTCAACAATGCAAAGGCCTCGAAAAGCACGATCATCACCTTCTTCGTCGCCAAATCTAAGCGCAAGACGCACGCGCCGACCTGCAGAGGGCTCGCTGTTGGGCATCATCCGCCAAAATGCTGGAACGGCTCTCTTCGTACGCCCAATCTGCTGGACAGATCTGCACATCAGACTGCTCGGGGCACAGTTCCATGAGTTGCCTGCTTGCGACACGCCCTTACCTTGCACTGTGCCTGGATCTCCGCCCACGCAGGGACACATGCGGCCGTCACGGACCATTACGACCTTGAGTGATGCTCTAACGGAGATTCTTCTACCCTCTTCCATGCACCCTATCCTGAGTTCTAACGCTGTCAATACAACTCTCACGACGCTGTGGCCCACAGCGTTTGGCAAGCCGCACCTCCTCCCCGAGTTGCACGTTTACTTTGGAGGCAAGGTGTACCACGATGCGGTGCGCGTGCAGGCTATGTGGAACTTCCCCTCGGATGCTTCCAGATGCTCCTCGCAGAGTTCCTTTAAGACCGTATCAACGCGACCTGCCGACTCAAATGCTCTCTTTTCATCAAGTCCGGCAGTTCATAACCCAGCAAATCTGCCCATGCTCTGCTACATCGGGAAGAACCAACTAGCATCAATACGAAAGAGTCTCTTTCGCGTTGTTTCGGGGCCGGATAAGGGCTGCAACAGTCCTGTCTTCCGGATACAGATGCTTAGGGCAAAGTTGCTCGTACCGGAAAACTCGGATCGGGATGCACATTTTGTCGGCATCTTCCTGGCCATGGCCCAGCGACATTTTTACACGGTACCGCCGCCATCGCTGCGGAGGGAATCACAATGGACGCCACGGAAGGGCAAACCACCTCGCCCAGATTTTCAAGACCTGAAGTTGAGGATCTTGACACATGACAATGACACCTCGGAGTTTCTGGTTTACACGGGTTATGTGACAGCAAAGTTCTTGGAATGGTTCCATGATCCAAACGACGCTCCCCGTTGTGATGACGACACGGACGTGCCAGGGATCAAGATTGAGTACACAAGAGTGCCTGTATGGCCGATACTCGGCCTCCGAGAACGACTGGGCAAGGCTTTGGGAGAGGATGTTGTGGGCCAATTTGACCTGAATAGCATGGAAACATGGGAGGACGATGATGTCGAGCCCAAACCCAACAGTGGCAAGCGAAAGCGGGAAGCTCTATCGGAAGACTTTAATGGGGGCTTCGAGGAGGAGACGGACGACGAGCCATCGCAACTTGACGGGAAGAAAAGATGTCTCGGCGAGGGGAACAGGGTTGGTGTTGTGGTATGACTATTTTGGCACATATGAGAGCTGCGCTCAATGATGCAGCACCGGATGGCGTTTACGTGATGAGCAGGCACGGGTCATGGTAGAGGGGCTACTGCATGAAGACACGTTTCTCGGGCATCATAAACGGAGCCTTACATGGCTGTGAGGGATTCATGTTTTCGGAGTTGCACAAGGGTGGTTTTTTCCGGACGGATGTGCCAATACTAGTCGTTTTAGAGCTCGACGTACATGACTGATGAATTGATCTTGTGATACCCAATGGTTGACAAAACCCAGTAGTGCCTATGTAAGAATGTGATGTTTTCACTACCATATGGCTGAACCATTGTCCTCATCCAGATACATATGAATCTCTTGAATACCACCTTCCCACTTTGTAACTTGCCCCGTGGCAAAGTGAAACTATTTGAGCCTTTTATTTCTCAAGCACAAGATTGTGTGTCCAAGACATGGACCAACCCGTGGAGGAAACCGAGAATAGAGAGGGGGAAAAGTTGATTAATGGGTAAATCAATGACAGGTTAGGGCAAGGTTGAGAATTCTAGATTCCAGACGCATTGGCTATGCCTGGGACCTGATAGTAAGCCGGGGCAAACTCAACCCGAACGCTGCAGATTGTATCGGTGGTGCCGATGCAGGTTGAGAAGGGGAGGGAATGCAATTGAATCGGGATAGTTGAATAATGTATAAATAATGTAGGAAAAAAGCCGATTAATGAAGAGGAAAAGCGTGTGGCTCTGACATGGTTGGTAGGCGTTGCTTGTTCAGAGTACAAAGTACTCCGTACTCCGTACCTAGTGGTAAATTCGCCCCTGTCTTTGGAATCTTGACTTTCCACAACTCACTCAACACGGGGATATGTGTGACACATCACCTGCATCCCGAGAACATACAATGACGCATGTTCCATTTTAGCTGCGCCGCAGTGGCTTCAAGTGCCTGTACTACTTCGTTTCTAGTAGCACTATGCCTGCAGTGTCATCGCACTACTTCCTCATTTAGGCACTTGGCCCTGCGTCCTACACACCACAACAACGTGCCTCGGCTCCAGGCCTTTTGACAGCGTCGTTTTGCTGTTGACAGCTCCCTATTCTGATCTTGCATGTGCCCTTGACGAGGCCATTACGACCCTTCAGGCTGCACCCCGCGTCTATACCCCGTGGGGAAGTGGGAATGGCATCGCTAAGACTCTGGGGCAGGCCTTAGCCGCCTGCCTGGCGATGCGGGGGAGAGAGACTCCGAAGGACGGAGAGAGCGAGACAACAAGCATCTCAATACGACTCCATGAGGTAACACAGCAGAGGGATCGCGAGCTGAGCTGAAAGACTCTCTACTCCGTATCTCAGCCATGTTGGAGCCGAGATTCCAGGCCCATGTTATGGAAAGGCTCCATGAGTTGGGATTTGTTCCAAAACTGCCGGATAGGTGGATATGTCTAGGCGAACCATTTGCGGATCATGCGGAGCCACGGACCATCCCAAGGCCATCTCGGCCGCATCGTTCATGACAATGCCTTTTTGTGGTTTAGTCCCAGCTCGGTCCCCCAGCAGTCTAGTCTCGGGGTGAGAAGAGTATCGGCATGAAAGATGGATGCATGTTCGAAGTTTAAAAAGTCGACGAGTTCCCCTAACCCTTCTACTGCCACGAGTTGACAAGGTAAACGCGGGACAGCGTCCTCCTCTCCCCTTTCCCATCTCTCGCCAAGTGCTGTATTGTGTTGGGTTGGTCGAGGGTCCTTGCTAGACGGTTCTTGTTCCGGGGCACATACTCTCACGACGACCTTGTCTACGTTCCGCCTTTCAATATGAAGTTCCTCAAGGCTCTTCCGGCCCTCCTGGGCTTCACCAACATGGCGCTGGCCGCACCAACTTCGGAGGACCTCGAGGCCCGGGCCACCAAAGTCCCCGTCAACACCGCCTCCGGAACCATCATTGGCCGCTCCCTACTAAACATCGAATCGTTCATGGGAATCCCCTTTGCTGATCCTCCCGTCGGCCCCCTGAGACTCAAACCGCCCCGGAAACTATCCAAGAACCTAGGAACCTGGGAAGCCCCTCTCCTTGCTCCTGCGTGTCCCCAGATGTACATCACATCCGACTCCCAAAACATTCTCATTAGACTTCTTGACCAGTTTCTAAAGCTGCCGTTCCTTCAGCCCATCACCGGCCAGGAAGACTGCCTCAACCTCTCCGTCCAGCGACCCACTGGCACAAAACCAGGAGACAAGTTGCCGGTCTTGTTCTGGATCTACGGTGGAGGCTTCCAGCTGGGTGCCACTGTCACGTATGACGGCGCGAGTCTGCTTACCAGTGGCATTAACCAAAAACAACCCTTCATCTTCGTCGCCGTGAACTACCGCGTCGCTGGTTTTGGCTTCCTGCCTGGAGCCGAGATCCTCAGAGACGGCAGCGCCAACTTGGGACTCTTGGACCAGCGTATGGGTCTCGAGTGGGTGGCGGACAACATCGCAGCCTTTGGCGGCGACCCAGACAAGGTCACCCTCTGGGGCGAGTCAGCCGGCGCCATGTCCATCTTTGATCAGATGAGACTCTACGGCGGAAACGCCACATACAAAGGCAAGCCCCTCTTCCGCGGCGCCATCATGAGCTCTGGCACCGCTGTTCCCGCCGAACCAGTCGACTCCCCCAAGGCCCAGGCCGTGTACGACAACGTGGTCAACAAAGCAGGCTGCAGAGGCTCCTCCGACACACTCGCATGCCTCCGCAGCGTTCCTTACAGCAGATTCCTCGACGCTGTCAACTCTGCCCCGGGTATCTTCTCCTATAACTCCGTTGCGCTATCATATATCCCCCGTCCAGACGGCACCGTCCTTCCCGATAGCCCAGAGGCAATGACCGCTCAGGGCCGGTATTACGCAGTCCCCATGATCGTCGGCAACCAAGAGGATGAAGGGACACTCTTCTCCCTCTTCCAAACCAATGTCACATCGACAGACCGTCTCGTCACCTGGCTCTCCGACCTCATGTTCCCCCGGGCTACCAGGAACCAACTCACCGACCTGGTCAACACCTACGACACCTCCATCACCAGCGGCAGCCCCTTCCGCACAGGCATCTTCAACGAACTATACCCCGGCTTCAAACGCACCGCCGCCCTCCTAGGAGACCTCGTCTTCACGCTCACGCGTCGCATGGAGCTCACCACCTCAGCGCAAGTCAACCCCACCGTGCCAATCTGGTCCTACCTCTCCTCCTACAACCACGGCACCCCCATCGTAGGAACCTTCCACGCCTCAGATATCCTACAAGTCTTTTACGGAATTCTTCCAAACAACGCCATGAGGAGCACGAGGACGTACTTTTTCAATTTCCTGTACAACCTCGATCCGAACCAGGGTGTGGGCGGGTACGCCAGGTGGCCAAAGTGGACCGAGGGCCAGCAGCTCATGTGGTTCAAGTCTGCGAACAAGCAGGCTTTGTTGAAGGATGACTTTAGGGATAAGAGTTACCAGTGGATTTCTGCCAATAAGGATCTCTTGAGGGTATGACATGGGCGATTTCTTGAGCGTGGTGGTTACTTCTGTATATAGATAGTTGCATATGTGGGTGTTTGGGCATCGTTCTATGAGAGTAGACGGGGTATATGATTGAAATGACGTGCATATTCTGTTGTTAAAAAATACATTAGTGAAACTCTTTGGTCGTGCTTATTATGACTTTTAACGTGTTGGAAATCATGAAAGATCACATCAATCCTCAACCAGCCACTCCCTTTGAACATTAAAATTTGCATTTATTTGTTGTCATTAATACATTCATGCTATTTTCCTTTTCCCTATTCTCCTACAGCTTCCATCCTTGAAGTCAGAAATATCCGTTGGCACCCAGCCACTCCTTCAGCGCCGCCGCATCACGTTGCTTATACGAAGCTCTGCCCCTAATCTTATCCTTGGCCGTCTCGAGCGTTCGGTCAAAGCTCTTGGTGTCCTTGTCCTTGAAGAACTGCTCAATCTCATCGAGGATAGCGACATCAGTGAACCGACCCAAGCTGAGACCGACGAAGCGGTCCACAACGATGGGGTTGCCAAGCTTGGCGACAGCCAGATCCCAGTTGCTCTTCAGGAACTCCCACTGCAGGGCTCGGCCAACGGGGTTGTTGGCGAGGTTGCCACCGAGGACATGCATATCCGCAGCAGGGACGGCGTTTTGAGGAGGAGATGAGTTGAAGTTGAAAGGAATGATATTGTTCTTCAAGAGCTCTGCATCATCCACGGTGGAAAGGGCACCGAGGCAGAGGAGTTTGCCGTCAATAGACTTAGTGGTGAACCACTCCTTCTTGAGGATTTCGACCGCACGGGCCGCGTTGTTGTCCAGACCGGCACGCCAAACTGCTGTCCGCAATGACGGGTGGATGGGGTTTGTCTCAGGGTTCTCGACCCAGGCGTTGAATCGCTTGAGAGCCTCCTCCTTGACCCTGTAGAAATAAGTCAGTATCACTCAAAGCCATGCTCGGTCGGAAAACTTACTCAGTGTGGCCAGAGGCAACGGCACTGCCGATCAAGCTCTTGCGAAGAATACCACCAAGGTAGTTCTCGCCCTCAGGGAACTCCCATCCGACTTGCTTGACCTTGTCGTCAATCAGCTTCACAACGAAGCTGTTCAGTCCCTTCTTGATTTCCTTGTCTTCAGCGAACACAGACTTGACCGAGCCCAGGGTGTCAAGAACCTGGCTCCAGACAAGCGGGTGGTCCTCCTTACCGAAACCCTGAAGGAAGGTGAGGAGAGCGGCAGTAGAGCCATTGCCCGCAAAGGCGAGATCAGCCGTTGAGCCAATAATGGCGATCTTGTCCTCAGTGCTGAGACGGTCAAGCTGAGTGCTCAGCTTAGCCAGCCTGGAGGGAGGGTAGTTCACGCGATAGAAGCCAGTGGCGCCGCTGTTGAGCTTATAGAACTCATCATCAACGTCACGAATGATGTCCTCCTTCTGGATCAGAGAGAGGGACGCAACACCGGTCTCGCCCTTCTTGCCCTCGAGACCAAGAGGGACCCACCAGGTGGTGGTATCATCTTCGGGCTTGACGTCGCCGGTGGACAGGAAACGTGATTGCTTAATGGAAATCTGGCCCGGCTTCTCATCAACGGTCAGGACGGGGTGGCCAATCTTGGAGATCCAAGGATGCATGATTTCGTTGATATCCTTGCCCGAGGCCTCGCTGAGAGCGTTCCAAAGAGCCTCAGTCTTGGCGTTGCCATAGGCGTGAGCCTTGAGGTAGTTGGAGACACCCTTGAGGAAGGTCTCAACACCGAGGTGGTTGGCAAGCATGCGAATGGCGGAGCAACCCTTGAGGTAGCTGATGTGGTCGAAGATCTGGTTGACGTCAAGGGCATCTCGCACAGGGACGTGGATTGGGTGGCTAGCTCGGATGCCGTCAAGGCGGAAGGCGTTCTCCATACCCTCGTTGACGAACTGGGCCCAAACCTGCCAGTCGGGGTGCAGGTGGTCAACGGCGTGCCATCCGACCCAGGTTGCGAAGCCTTCGTTGAGCCAGAGCTCATCCCACCAGTCCATAGTGACCAAGTTACCAAACCATTGGTGGGCAAGCTCGTGGGCGACGACGTAGGCAACGGAGTTCTTGAAGCGGGAGTCAGATGTCTTCTCGTCGTAGAGAACCTGGGTAGTGCGGTAGGTGACAAGACCCCAGTTCTCCATGGCGCCGTGGGTGAACTCATGGACAGCAAGCAGATCCGACTTGGGCAAGGGGTAGTCAATGTCGAAGATCTCTGAAAAGAAGTCGATAATCTTGGGAGCATGCTCGAGGGCCCATTGGCCCTGCTCCTTCAGGCCGCGAGTGGTGTAGACACGGACAGGAATCTGCTTGCCGTTGTAGTGACGGTCAGTAAGCTGCTCAATATACTCAAAGTCGCCAACAGCCCAGGCCAAAAGGTATGAGCTCATGAGAGGCGATGTCTCAAACGACACCACCTGCCATCCCTCCTTGGAAGGCTTGGTCTCCTTAACGGGCATGTTACTGAGGGCGACCTGATCGACTGGGACCTCAATCTCAAAGTCGAAGGTAGCCTTGAGGTTGGGCTCATCGAAGCAAGGGAAAGCTCGGCGGGCATCACAGGACTCGAACTGGGTGCTGAACATGTAGTGCCACTCATCGTCGTGGGGAACAGACGGGTTAGGGGTGGCGACGGGCTTGTACTTGCTGCGGTAGAAGCCAGCCATTTCGTTGTTTATGATACCCTCGAACTCGATGACGACAGACGCCTTCTTGGAAACAGGGATCTCCTGGTCGAAGGCGATGGTGGCGCGCTGGGCCTTGGTGTCGTAGGTGACGTTGGTGGACTCCCATGACTGCTCGGACTTGGTGTTCTCGATGCGAACCTTGGCGTTGAACAGCTTCAGCTCAAGGGTGTTGAGGACAATCTCCTTGGTAGGCTTGACGATCTCAGACTGGATACTGTTGAGAGACGGATATGGATGCTGTTAGGGACGAGCCGAGAGAAGATTGGTATAGTAATAGCAATAGTACATACGTCACAGTGCCCTTGTAGGTCCAGGTCTTGAAGTCCAGGTCCCTCAGGGACAGGATGTAGTGGGAGGGCTTGACATTGTCGGGAAGCACGTCGCGGTCCGTCATTTTGGATGGATTGCTTGCTCTGGCGTGCGCAGAACAAGATCGAAGGGGGATCCGAGGAAGAAGACTGGAGAGAGAGGAGGAGAAGAGGGGGTAAGTCAGCACAAGCGGAGGACAAAGCGATGGACTTATAGAGAGAGCGGAGGAGGGAGGGGCAGCTGGGCTATGCACCACAACTGGCTGAATAAGACGAGAGATGCCATGCGACACTGCCAATTAATATGTATGCACAGGGAAAATTGTCCGAGACTTGGCTCCAGGCCTGTGAGGTCTGTGAGGTCTGTGGCGGGGTTGCCTCCATCTTTCTTCACCAACTGCGGGGCATTGATAGCGATAGCGCACACCTAAGTCATGGTGATGGAGATGGTGATAGATACGAGTAGTGATGGTGATGCGGGAGCCGCTGAAACGTACCTGCGGGCGCCGGTTCGCGATGATGCCAATGGGGGACGAGGCAGAGAGGAGCGAAAAGGCCACGAGGAGCTGCGGAGAGCACGCAATGGCTGAGGACTGATGATGTCATGTTGTTGCTGCTGGTGCTGGTGCTGGTGCTGGTGCTGGTGCTGCGCAGCACTCGATACTATGTCCCTGTCAATGGTGCTGATATTCCTCACATCACCACCACCACCACCACCATACGGCCTCGAGATGCGATTCGCATTGCTTCGGCTCCGGTTCCACTGCAACAGCGGCTGCTGCGGACGCCGGCCGGCAAACCGCCGCAACAGGCAGCTCGACATGACGCGGATATATCAGAACGTCGCGGACTCTGATCACGCATTGGAAGGGTTTTTTTTGCGCCGTAGTTATTATGACCGTACCGCAATAGCAAAGTAGCACTGGGCGGGACCCCCTCCACCCCCTATAACGACCCCCTGTCAGCCGAGCAAAAGCTCCAGGGTCTTCTGTCTCCGTCTTGGGGACCTTTTGTTTGAAGAGTTTTACAATGGCTTGGACTTTTTGAAGACCTCGGCAAGCAGCGGATATATGTATATGTCTTGCTCCATCCGCTAACCCAGTTTCAGTAAATCGTCCTTTGCTGTCTTTCCTTTCTTTTTTCTGAAGTCTTGTTGAGAAGCAAACAGTTTCCCTGAATGTGGGCTATGATCAGTAAATCGACTATGTACTACTAAGGTAGTTTAGACAGGCCCTCGTCCCCGATTGATTAGTGAATAAAAGGAGCTGCTTGCTCAGCCACCTATCTATGTCTGAAACCGGCATTATCGGACTGCAACTGGGTGCATGGCCATTGTAACGTGAAAGTTCCTATTCAAGCACGGATCTAGGTGGAGTGCTTTCAGGTGTACTAGTGAATGCATGCTTTGACCCTCATTCACTTCTCTTCCTCAAGGGCAAAATCATTATAGTCAATTTCATCAGCACATTGGCAACTGTCTATATCAAGACCATCGCAACACCGAACAACTCTATGTGCTCCACCGTTTACACGGACGTGCTTCTGTCTATATAACCCAAGCATATCCAACGAACAAGGTGCTCAAGAAGAACATCAAAGACGTCATCAACGCCAACGGAACTTTTGGCCTACCTGGCATGGATAGCAAGCAAGTGGATAAGCCGATATCCTAATCGACTCAAAGATGGCACCACCATCGTCTTTCATAGAGAGAGCACAGAACAGCTAAGGCATAGTATGGCGCTTTACGACTGGAGAAAACAACAGCAGGGACACAAAAAAAATATTGTCGACAAAGACAGGATTCGAACCTGCGCGACCGAAGCCATATGATTTCTGTGTTGATGATTAGAATGTGCTGCTGAATTGAAGGTATCACTGTTGAACTCACCTAGTCATACCCATTAACCACTCTGGCACTTTGCCTGTTGCAACGTTGAGGTTTAAGCGGAGCGTGAGGGAATTAAAAGCAAGGCTTTGCTCTTGAAGGGAAAATTGGTATCCATTTTGATCTACATAACTACTGTTAATCTCACGGCCTCGAACAATGCATTTCGAAGGTACCGGAGAGGAGAGCTGGTGGGACAGGCAGCAAAGAAAATGGCGATGTCAACAATTGATCCGATCAAGCACAGTAGCAACATACAAACCACACAATGCTCACCATGCTCATACGCCTAGAGAGTGACTCCCTCGTGGTCATCTTGAACGGTGATGATTATTCTGACACTATCGCAGAGCCTCGCAAAGGTGCTAAGAATATTGGAAGGGTGGATTTCCAAGCAGTGCTGGCGATCACTGGGCAACAAACAGTAAGTACTCGCCTCAGGAGGATAACATTTGAGTGCACTACTTTTCTTCCTTACTCAAGCTTGTGAAGTTTCTAGCTCATGGACTCGAGAACACTTCGATTCTCCAAGACCCTGATTTTTTTGGGTGGATTTCAACGTGTACCGTGGGAACCCATTCTAGTTCATAAATGAGACGTTATGTTTAGGATAGAGACTGTCAATGTCACCGTTGTGCTCTTGTCTACTGTCAGCTTCTTGAATCTCCAGGTGAAGGTAGTGTCTGAATCAAATTTTGGATGATACAAAATGAGCAAGAGCAAAACAGAGAGATGGAGGCCACACTTGAGCCAAACTGCGCATGAACCAACAGTCACGTTCATTATAATCACACGGAAGATCATAGTTAGAGTATGAATATGAAAAATATGTTCTGGTTAAGTAGCTATACACAGTCTGTATATACAGCCTAATAGTTGCAAAGAATAGAAGAGATGCTATATCGACAGGAATAACTTCATATCAACAGGAAGAATTTTCCTAAGATGAAACAACGCAGAAACTACCCAACTTTGTTATCCATGACCCGTACAAGGTGGAAACAACGCTAGAGACGAGCTCATGCTTCCTCTAAGTTGAATGTGCCGGGGTGTGAGTCCAAACATTGTAGGCAATCCAGTTGTTCTGGTAGGCTTTGCATGCCATGTTACCACTTCCCGTGCTGCATCCAATGGCATAGGCACCGTTTGAGGGAGCACTAGCATAGTTGGGGCCGGATCGGGAACAGGTCTTCACGCCACAGTAAACGTAACACGACGTTTTGTAGACATAGCCCGAACCAAGATATTGCTGCGCCCAAATCTGTCCAACACTGTTGCCCGGAACAGTGCATGAGTAGGTAAAGGACTCGGAGTACGTCTCGGTAACGCTGAATGTAAACATAGCAGTGAAGATAGACTTGATAGGAGTCCAGCCCCAGTTAAATGACTGGGCATAAGACATGCTGAAACCAACGTTGAAACTCTGAGAACCTCCCGTAGGGCTGAGGCCAGTCCAGAGGCAGCTGCTAACTGGCAGCCAGTCTCCCCATGCGGACCACGAACCCTCTCCAGCGTAAGAGTCATAGCCGACTCCCGTGCAGAGCTGACGGCCATTCAACTTAGAATCACCAGCCTCGGGCAGTGATAGCTTAATAGTATCCGTGTCGACGACGCCGTAATGGCCTTCAAGGTAGATATATTTTGGAAGCGTCTTGTTGTTCAAGGCCGCTTCTTCGAAGCTGCTGGCATTATAAACTTCGAGATTCAGATTCTTGATAAGAGCGTCCTTGTCGCTCCAGTCAAGGGCAGGGCCAACGCGGGCAGAGCTCCTTGACTTAATCTTGGCCTCGGCAGGTTCGGGCTTGACGCAAGGGTCAAACTTATTCACACAGCTCTTATCCCCATACACAGTAAGGGTAAGGTTTTGAGACCCGCCCAGGACGTTGATATACTCTCCAATGAGAATAGATCGGTCCAGAGTATGGTTTGCGACAACCAGCATCTCGCTGATCAGTCGGCTCCAAACAGCAGTATTGGAGGGACCATGACGGGTGTAATTCGAGGAGTAATCCAGCGAAAGAGTGTAAGTGTTAGAGCCAATGGATAGAGGGCTTACATCCTTGTGGCCTCTGGCAGTTGTGGTTTTCTTTGGGAGGAGTTCATCCAACTTTGCTCCAAAATAGTGCGAGACGTCCGCAAATTCGGTGGAATTCCATGACCCAGTGCAGCCACAGTTCTTCTCTGTAACCACCTTGTTGACATGCAACTTGCTGATGCTGTTCTTTCCATAAAAGAACTCATGCTGGGTATCTGAGGTCGTGGCTGGAGCCTTAGCTGAAACCGCTGTTGCAGCCAGGCCAAACAGCCAAAGGGATTTGGATTGAACCATTGCAACTTCAATTAATTCAAGGAATACTGGACTAGAAGTAAAATGTCAGACTAAGGCCCGGAAACTCGTAGATGTTTTGCTCGAGAATATCTACCTTCTTCGAAGAGAGATCAACTGCCCGATAGTCAGTGATAAGAGATGATGAGGATGATACTGTCAATCACCGAGCGAAAGCAAGGCATCTTATATAGAGAATAACTCTGGCTGTAGACATTGCTACCGTTCCCTGGCAAGGGCAGTGCCACATTAGAGACCCTGCATGTAAATCATTCCGGGGATGATGACGGGGTAATGATAACGATCCCTGGTTCGGCATATACAGCGTTAACTCAATACAATGTGGACACAAGTACTATGCCTCCTAGCCCAATAGAACCATGAAAGTTGGCTCACAATCGAGTTAGTACCCGCAGCTATGGAGACAACACGTGTATCCGAGTCTAAAGGCCGATCATTAATTTCCCCGTCAATAATAATACGTCGGTATTCTATTTGCCGAACCTTGAACAAGCTCAGATAGCATAGAACTAGAACACCACTATTCTTCCTATTGTACATAGGTCACGCGATTACCGATATTAAATGCCAGCTTAACCAGAGGGTAGCTAGCCTCCATTGCTTGCTTGTGTTATTATAGTGGCTTTTTTTTCAAGTAAGTCTACAGAGCCTGTATCGGCAGTAATATGGTCTTCTCCATATGTTGACAGCTGTATATCTGGTCCTAGGTATCAGTTGGATATTGAAATAGAAAGAGTTACTAATAGGAACCTGAGATAGTAAGCAATGTCCCTGTCACGCAGTAAGAATTGCTTGTTCTATTGGAGGATCCAGATATGCATAGTATGTAGATTATTGAACCCCTCCACAGCCACCCCAGTATGTAGATCACTCAGTTATAGTAGCTATAGTAGTGGGTTACTGAAGGGACTCCAATTTCAAGAAAATGCTTTGTTGAACTTGATGCATCAACTCCTATATCGGTCCTTCAAGGATGAAATTCGGACCACTAATGCATATCCATCTTCATACATAGAGCTCGTAGCAATATGATCCTGAAATTCGGGGGGAAACACGTAAGGAACAGACATGTGCTCAACATTCATAAGTAAATAGAATCTCTTGTTAGCCATTAGAATCGACCTCTTGGTGAAATAAACTACACCGGTAACATATTGTTAGCTACGATCTGTATATTTTAGCACCTCCCTAATCAAACAACTTAATAGCGTTACCCACTCGCTAAACCCCCAAACACTATAATCAAAATCCTCAGCAGTAGGTCTAGACTATTGACATATATTAATTCCAGTGGCGCACGCTCTTCAACTGCAGGGGGCTGTCTGGGGCATAGGACGCTACGGCTGCATCCGCATAGTCGCGCTCTCTTCCATTACATAAACAACTCATGACTGCTCATACCAACGGGGCGTTTGATTAGACTCGGATTTACCGCTTTTACGACTATTTAAGCATGTTTACGAGAGTATTGTTACCATATAGCATACTCCGTAGTCTATTTGTAATACCGATAGAAGAGGCCCGCGAGTTGCCCAATATGGAAAGGACGCTCCAATTCGTCGTTGTCAGCAATACGAGGTCTCTCGTATCAAACATTCAGTTATCTGGCGAGATCCTGTAGGGAATCGTAGTAATCGTAGTATGAAAATCGGTGCCCAGTCTGCGTGGATGCCGTGATCGACGCCATCAATCGGCACCGGATGATGCCATCCTCATCGTTGATGAGAGCATCTAGGTAGTGCTTCCTCGATACCCTAGAGATTGCTATGGAGAGGATATGTGATCTGGGGTGGTAATATTTCTGCTACCACGGCCTTCATTCCGCTGGCGGACATCTGATAGTAATGAAAAAGACATCACCGCCTCCTGCTGACTAGTCAGTGCGTGGGGGCATCTGAGGCAGCTCAAGCCCGTCTTTATCTATGAACTAAAGGCAATGGTATGGGGCCATAGGAACAGGACGAAAACAAGTATCTTGCAGACTGTCACTGGGTTGAACGGCACCCCACTTCCTGAGTCGAGACTTAATTCTTGATGCTTAGCGTTGGTTTACAGAGTTTGTGCAAGACCAACACCCGGATAGAACGGACTGAGGTGTGATCCAGGATCGCAACTTTAGTCAATGAGCTAATAGTTCAATAGAAAGGTATTAGACTCACTAGACTCATTACATAAAGCTATGACGCACATAGAAGACGTGACATTCATCTCGTTGAGGCTGTATAGTCCTGAGTGCTGACATGTTCGTAAACCTGAGAGTTGTGAGAGTCTACCAGCACGCTTCTCCGTTGAAGATTCAGCATCGTCATGCCATTTGCTTCAAACAATCTAATAGCGCTATAGTATTCTCCCTATGCAGATTGCCACTCCGCAGGCGCTTCCCATGACTGACCATCTCATATAGTATATAATATATATAAACCCCTTCCCATGAATCGCCCGATGACCCAGTCCCAATCTCGTAACAATAATAACCCCCGAAAGAAAAGCCAAGCCAAAAACCAACCCTAACAAAAAACCACTCCTGCATCTCCGAAAAAGAAAAGAATAAGAAAGTCATATACAATCCCATACGCCTGGTCCAAGAAATGCTCATGCTTTCATCCCAAGACTCCCGATCTATCGGGAACACACAAAATTACAGAGCAAATTCGCACACATGCAACAACCCCATCATGTAATCGTTTCTCTCCACATCGTACACATACGGCGTGTGGCTATTGCCACCCTTAATCACACCGGGCGTTTACACACCTAAGACTCCATGTCTTCCTGCTGCACCTTGGTCGCCACCGCGTCCCACCATGGGCTATGTGCTGCCCGATCAACAGTTCCAACTTTGTCGAGAAGATCCGAGATGTGTCTTACCTTCTCGACAAACTCCGATAGGCCCAAGCTAGCTAGTTTCTCGCCTGCCGTATTCGCTGTTTTGACCTTCTCGCTGGCAGATCCAGATGCTAGACGGGCAAGAATATTGCCTCGGAGGCGCGTGAGCAGGAGGCGCAAGACCGGCTCGCGCGGTTCTGTTGAGCGGACAGACATATCCTGACTCGCTGTCAATACCTTGGTTACAAGAGCGCGGAGATGAGTCTTGGTGGCGGCGGGCATGGAACGGCCTGCCTCCAGAGCAGCCATGGCACCATCGACTGCCGTGTTAATAGAAGCATGGTTGGCCTCCAAGACAGCCATAACACGAGCGGCTTCGGTCTTCCATGGCGATCGAACATCTCGCTTGAGAAGATTTTTACACTGAAGCAGCACAGCACCAACAGTGATGATACGCTGGATCATCGTGGACACTTGGTTAACGCGGGCATGGTCGAGGTGGAGCATCTCTGGGATCTGTTGAGGGCTGATGGGTGTGGGTTGCGTGAAGACGTCGACCAACAGCTGGGCGTATATCCGAGCCGCTGTGGGCCGCGACTTGGGGTGATTAATGCCCTCGAAATCGCGCCTCTGAACCTCGGTCATGACCTTGGCATTCGCTGAACGCCATGCTGATTCTGCGACTGATAGGCTCAGTTGTCCATTTGCAATATCCTCGGTAAACCTCTTCGCTTCGTATTGGGCGGCAGATTCAATGAGCTGGGGGGCCGCAATCCTCAACAAGTAGTTGATGTAATCGCATAGCATCACATCGATAAATCTGTTGAGGGCCTCCACCCTGTCAATCAGATTACCATCACTCAGCTTGTTCTGCACCAGATCTTTGACCTCGTCGTCTCGGAACGGGGCACAGAGCTTTGGCAACAGGGAAGACATGGCTGCGAAGAATTTCTCGTAGGAAAAGTTGCCAAGGGTGTACTGCTGTTGGGCCATTTCCGGGTCGAGAATCTCGCCAATGAGATTATACATAGAGTTGCCAGGCTTGAGTAGCCGCTGCAACTTATCCTTTATGTTACTAGCCATGAGGACGAAGAATCTGAAATTTGCCTCCTCATCGCCATCATTCATAGAAGCTTTCATCTGCATATATAGCGGGCGAGAGAGTACAGTCTGCTGTTCGACGTACTCCTCGGCTGGGATTTGGTATTCTTTGTTGATAGCCAGCTCATGAACAACGATACGGTTATCCGGGAGCAACCCGTTCAGACCAGTCTTTACGGTCGGCGGCCGAGCCTCCCGGTTGCTAGCAGGCGTCGATGGAGGTGTGAGAGTCTGCGATTCATGCGATACGAGGCTTCTCGCTGTGGTCTGGGCATCGCCTGATGCGCTCTCAGTATCAGCGACTCGAGGTTTGGTATCGCCAGTCTGTTTCTTGGCCTTTCGTGTTTTCCTAGCCTCGCTCACGGCTTGGAAAATCAACTTCTTGCCCTTCTCGGCACCCGCCAATTTCTTGATTCTCACAATCAGCATGAGCTGACTATCTTGAATACTCTGGCGGTAGAGGGCAGCGGCAGCATCATCCGTAGTCTCCTTGACGGTTTGGAAGATGGCGTCTAGTTCCACAAACTGCATAAGCATGACCTCGATTAGGGCGTTCGAGTCTCTCGACTTCCACGCAATGAATGCGTTATAGAAAACGGCATAGGCTTGTGGGAGCGTCTTCTTCAACGAGGGCGGCATGGTGTACCGGTTTGCAGGCGTCAGCCAAGCCAGAATATTCTCAAAGGAAATAAGAACATCCTTAGCCTTGTCCACCAAGTCTTGTAGTTGGGGATTGTTGAGATCCGTGGCAGGTAGCTGATGGGGTTGCGAATCCTCATCCTCGTCCTCATCAGGATCATCCTTATTGCTGAGAACCTGGTTGGGATGCCCTAAGATTAAGAAGGCACTCAAGAAGGTGCGAACTGCGGCCATCTCGTCGACAGAGCCCGGATCTCCCTCCTCGAGACCACAAATCCGGAGAAGCCGAGCAGTAACAAGCAGGACATTCTCTCTCGCCAGGAGCTCGACGACGGTGTCAAATGATGTATCCCGGATTCCATCCACGCTCAGGCCCAGACCGTTGAATTCTTGGGTAATCTTCTTTCTGGCACATCCACGCCACCATGTTTGAATCTTGGTAGCTGCATCGTCATCGCTCATCTTGGGCACATCGCGTTCCTTCACCTGTGGCATGACCTCAATAGGCTTTCTAGTCATGACACTCTGGCCGCGGCTGCGTCGGGTTGCAGTCTTGTTTCGAAGCTCCTCCCTCCGCTTCTGTGCCTCAGCCATGCGCTCCTCCATCTGTGCTTTCATCTTGGCCATCTCATGTTCACGCCTCTCCTTGGTGGACTCGGCTATCTGCTTGGCCTTCTTCACCTCCTCAGCGCAGTTTGCAACAATCTCTGCCAAGTTCCGCTCTCTCGCCTGTTGTGCAGCAAGTGCACGTTCTTCGGAAGACTGTGCACGCGGTGTTGCCTTGGCTAAAGCGGCTCGTAGGCGAACCTTTTCGGCATGCGCAGCCCGGTCAGCCAGACGGGCGCGGCGGTCCTCGAGGAAGGACGCCCGTCGAAGGTGTTGTGCGATGTATTTACTCTGCTCTCCATTGCGGTGACTGGATGGTTGGATAGATGAGCAGCGGGAATGGGCGGAAGAAATGGAGTTGCGACGCGATGACGCGGCCGAGTCTCTGCGGCGTGCTTGTGAAGGTCGGTAGAAGCGAGCGGCGATGTGTGGCGGCGGCGTGAATGTGCGTCTGTCTTGTTCCCGTACATCGTCTTCACCGGGCGGCATGGTCAAGTCAAGGTCCATATCCATGGTGTCGTCAGACGGAGTGTCGGTGGACTCGTCCTCGAGATCGCGCCCAAGCTCAGTCAGGTCGACAGAGGGGCGACGCATGGTGTCGTCGGATGGAGCAGCGAGCCCGCCCATGACGGAACAACAGAGCGATGATCGATGTCGGTTGCAGCGGAACGAATACGAAGGAGAGCAGACTGCGCGCTATGAATACCCAAACTACAGCTCAGCTCAGCTCAGCTCAGCTCGGTTTTGCCTGTCGCGAGTAGTTTCAAGTCGAAACGTCGAAGGAACGCGGGTGGCGCTGCAGGTCAATCGACGACGCAATCGAGGGGTCGAGTGGCGCGCTGCCTGGGTCGCAGAACTCAAAAGAAAACACAAGAATACGCAATACTAAGCAAGCAAGCAAGCAACCACTCGCACTCGCACTCAACAAATGCCGGCCGCTGGGGTGGACAAAATAAAGGCGTGGGGTCACGAAAGAAGAGGCGGAAGGAGAAGAAGACAGAGACGAAGACGAAGACGGAGACGAAGGAGACGAACAGAGGCGCACACAATGAGCGATAACAGACAAACACACAAGACAAGACGACCCGGAACGCCCTGGCCGAGCTGATTGGGCTCTGAATCCGAGGGATGTTTGGAGGAGGAACGAAGCTGACTGGGTTTGTGAATCAACACCATGACGGATGACTGATGCGCCTGACGGACAGAACGGGTTAGGCGCAGTAAGCGCTGATGTGGGTGGTAAATGTACTGATACTTGGACGATACACATTCCAGTGCTCATTTCAGGCCTGTGGATGCATGCCAGCGCTTGAAAGTGCCCACGGCAGGCAGGTACTGTTTTGTACCCAGGAAGAGATGGCGATCGTGACATCAGGCGTCGTTTACATGAGACAGCTAACATTCCATCATGATTGTTTTAATAGCAAACAACATTGTTTGTGTCCTACCTGTGAAGTATGGTGTACGAAGTACGTTATACGATGTACCTGTACTCTGTACTTCGTACTCCATATCTACATGCCTCTGATTCTGGCGTTATTCGGACATCCTCAGGTGGTGGCTGCACCTCCCTGCATGCTTCATCATTTGCAGCACCCATATGACTAGCCCTCTTGTCGAATTGAAGCCGTCATCTTCGCATGTGCAGATCCATGGCGCTCTGTGTGAGGCTTGATACGCGCGTTGCGCTCGTTAGTTGTCCCCTAAGAGCTCATCAGCCTACTATGACACGAACTAGTCTACGTCTCGATATAGGCAGAGTCGATCATGACGATACATAATTGGACACCGTTATCATGGGTGCAATAACCCCGTCCTCCCCAAGCTTATGCATCTACTTTCTGGCCGGTTCTGATTTGTGCCGTCTTTCTATATAATAATAGTGTGGATGTCGACGTCTCTTGAATTCGGGTGGGCTTGGATACCCTACATCTCCTCATCAACTTCTGCTACATCCACGTCTGAGTGTACAAATATAGACTAAACATTTATGTCATAGATAACTCCTTATTGTCTAGTTGTAGGCACCTGCTGGCAAAATAGACTGAGGGGACTATAAAGAGGCTTCTGAGTCTTGAACAGCTTGAAAATCCGACTCCATCATGTAGTACTTCGCCGAGTTGGCCAGTGCCCTGACTCGAATGACAATCGGGAGCCATTGTCACCTGGTCTCTGTTGACGGCAATGAGATGTTTGTCAGCAACCACCATGACAACCTCAAAACCATGCCTTCAGAGTGTGATAATTCCATCCAGAATATTAAACATCATGTCAGAAGTGGGAACTTGAACATAAATTTATGCATTGTCCTCTAAATATCGCATGCATATGTACACCCACGCACCAACAGGGTTCAATCCCCCAAGCCCGTCGACCAATATGGCGCGATGCATTATCTGACAGATCCCGCTGCAGGTTTCACACGACAGGGCATGGAGCACAAGCTTCCGCTTTCGCTTCACCCTTGTCAAACTCTGATATGCAGCATGGAATGCTAGAACCATGCATGTGCATGCATGTCTGGCCGAAAAGAGGATGTTGAATGACAGGGATTTGCAACTTATCCCGTGTATTTATATCTGGCGGGTGGGACCTCAGACAGATACAGATAGAAATCAGATGTGATGAACAAGGGCCACTGTGAGTAGTAAATACTAGGTAGTAGACAGTTACTCCGTAACGAGAGCCCACTCAGCAACTAGCGATCGTCAAAGCAAACTCAGATTCGTTCCAAGATCTCTCCTTCGGTCGCAGCACTCAAGATATCTGTCAACAGAGCCGCCTTACTACGAAGGTAAACGATAAACTCCAGGTCGGACAACAGAACTTTGAGCTCCACAGGAAGTGTTCGGGGTGACGGTTCATACGTTTTATCTCCTGCTCACTCTCCCAAGACAGTCATTGATGTTTCTGTGGGAAGTAGGTGGTACGAATGACTTCACGTTGGACTTCGACACGAATCACACAGGTGCATATAGGCGCCAGGAAGCCGAGCCATACACAAGGCAACAGTTTCTTTGTCTTTTTTTGTATCCACTAATGCCCATTGATAACACCCGACCGTACCGTCGTCATTCGTTGAACGTCCTCCTCATCCCCCCATCCCCCCTCATGAGAACCCAAAGTATCATCTTTTTGACGATGAAGTTAGAGAGAATCGTCTCCTGTATGATGTTGTAGTATTGTTTGTAGTATTGTTTGTAGTATCTAAACAATATTTATTAGCACACTCGTCTCATACAATAAAAAGAGGGAAGGGTTTGGGCCAACTTACCGTCCATTGTCTCGGACTGCTGCAGAAACTCGTGGTCTGGGGAAATTGCTTGGAAAGCAGACGTTGTGAGTTGCTTGAGGTCACCTTCCCATACTAGGGCTTTGAGGGTAGCATGGAGAGGGCGAAGCGGGTGTGTGTGGTCTCTCAGTCGATAATGGACTGTGCAGGATGTTCTCAAGTCCGATGCCTGACAAAGGCAAAGACGCTCGCTCATGCCATTCTGTCATGGACACAATTGAATGGCTCTTTAGCCAGTCGATAACTGGGACTAACCGCGCCATGCGCCCCGCCAAGGTTTGCCTCGCACACGCAGTTTAGAGACAGATCCCCCTTGAAGCAGTTACAGAGGACGTCTTACCACCCTCTGACTAGCTAAATAGCAGTCCTCAAGCATCGGTGGCTGTAGGCTTTAAAGCACTCGGTCGTTGTCATCGTCGCTGAAGTCATCCGACGGACCTATGACTGTGTTGGTAAGGCATTCAAACAAGGTGGAGGAAGGGAAAGGAGGTAGAGTTACCTTGCATCCAAGTACAAGTTTGCCTGGAAGACATTTGTTGTTGTTGTTTTTGTTGTTGCTGAAGTCATAGCTGAAGCTTCAAACAAGGTGGAAGATGGTAAAGGGCTTTGTGCATGTGTAGATGATGGAAGATGATGAAGTGTGAGAGTTTTCATATGACGTGAAGTTGTGACGAATGAAAGGATGACGAAGAGAGAACAGAAGAAGGGAAGGAGGAGAGGGAGGGAAAGTGGGCGGTGGGCGTTCTTTATTTATTTCTTGCGTTTGGTGGCTGCCTCAGGTAGTTGCCTCAGGCCTAAGGCCCCAAGTCCTCTTGTTTCCAAAATTTTCTGTTCAGAAAGGGAATTTTATTTTTCCATTCCAAAGGCCCGTGCGTTGAGCTCTCGCATATCGCGGGCTTTCGTTTACAGTGATTTTTTGCTTGCGACCCTCAATCTATTCAACTTCAAATTCATCGTCTTGATCAATCCCATGAGAGTCTTTTTGGTGTTGTGGCTTGCAGGCGGGAATAACAGGGGTCAGGCGGAGGTGGCGGCGGGTCTACTTCGTAGGCTGGAGCCACTTCCTGCTTTAGGCACAGCTCTGAGACAGCTCCGAGAACATTGCAATCATCTTTTTTGTCACAACGACCTCAATATCAATCTCAAAGAACAAGAAAAGTATAATTGATGCTCTATGACTGATAAAAACTTTAGCACCACTATTCCTCTAACAGATGCTCTGTCCTCGGCCAAAATCCCCGGTCGTATACATCATTGAGGCTTCAATCATCATCGACACAAACTGGATACGGCCATCCCATTTTAGTCCCATATTGCAAGGATGACAAGAATAATTACCATAATAATATACACCCAAACAAGATATCCATCGTCACTTTTGGTTGGAAAATGCTCGTATCCCATGGTCATTCATCGTAATCCCATGCAGCCATTTACGCTTCCTGTTTCTCTGCGTAAAATGCATTAAATGCATTAAGAGCTTCTCATAATGTCAATGCAACTTATTCCAAACAACGCCTAGTCCTGCTTTGCCCATTCCATCCCACCTCCTATTTCATATCCCGATGCTTCGCTTATGCTGTCATATTAACGACTGCGCCTTTCGTGTATGCCGCTCTGTAGATCCTTTTTGTTTCGCTGCAAACTAGGGGGGCACATCTCTCAAATCAAACGCCAATTTTCATGCGTGGTGAAGACTGCCACTTCGGCGTCTCCCTCCGGGTGCTGTCATTCCCCGGTCGTGTGCCCTGTTGACCCATTCCAGCACGGTTTCGTAACACAATACAAACTGTCGGAGACTTTGGACCATGCTGATGCGTTGCCCCCGGAAATCCTCCACGGTCTTTTGAATCAGGTCAATGGAATCATCGTGTATCCAAGATATATCAATATGCTCCTCGGATTTACTTTTCGGGAGGCTCGATTGATAGTCCGGTTCGAGCTTGAATTTGAAATTCATCTCTGTATTAGTTAGGGGAGAAACGGGTTTGTCAAAATCAGCTCCTGGTGGTTGTGCGTGTCCCACAGAAGTCTTAGCCAGCCGCTGACGCTTCAGCATGTCGATCACGCTATCGACAGTGCAGAAACTCCCCGTTCGACCACAGCCAGCTGAACAATGGACAAGCATTGGGCGAGATGCGCTGTCTGCCTCCGGTTCATCGTACCAGGCCATTGGTAGGGCATCACCGGCTGCTCTACTTGACCCCACAATCGATGCTGTCTCAATTGGGAGTGCGGCACGTTGCATGACGTTGGCGAGTTCCACCAATGCGAGAAGATGAGATGGCTGCGCCGGAGTCCCAAAATCCGGCCAGGTCTGGAAATGTAGGTGTGTTATCTCTCGGATTGGGGCAAAAGGATAAGCAGAATGGGATAACGCAAATTTGCGAACAATGGCATATGGCGCTTCGGTTTGTCCTTGCATCGCCTGAGCGTTTGGTGTCGTCTCAACCGTGGTGGTCGTGTGGGCTCGCCTGCGATTAAGTTCACTGATAGAACCCGATTTGGAACCAGATCGATGCTTGTCGATATCTAATGATGCCCTCTTCTCAGAAAGAGGCTCCAGTTTGATGGGACCGAACTCGTGACCCTCCCAATAGGGATGACACTTAGTCTGGCCCCCTTCAGACTCTGCGGTCAGCATAGCGATGACACGTACATCCTGTTCCCATATGACGGTCCAGAAGTCCTTGAGAATTTATTAGACGTAGGTCTCACAGTCGGTACATTCATTACACTTACCTCAAAAGTATCTGGCAAAGGGCCCTGACTCGCGATGTATCGCTTGTTACTCCCCACCGCCGTGAGATGACTTGCATTAACATAATCACAGGAGCCCTCAGGCCGATTTTGCAGTTTGACACGTGCATGCTCAAAGGGAAGAATGTCCTTGTAGCGGTTTTTGCCACCCTTCTCAACACCCGAAAGCTGAACTTTGCCACTCGGACATGCGTTGCCCAGGGTAATCGCCGCATAAGCGTTCTGCATCCGAGACTGCTCCTCCTGTTCAATCCGCAAGAACATATCCGATACCTTTTTGCCGTGATCAGGCTTCGACGCGGCCTCGCGAAGCCACTGAGGTAAAATTGATGGTTCAAGGCCATTCGGACAGGATACGTCCTGTTGGCCAACGCCGTTGGTGAGCTCCATATTCTGTCGAATATTGGCAAAGAAGGGATTGCAAGTATTGACTGTTGGCAGTATGACGCCCCCGATAACCGGTGCAAAACCGCCTTTCTGACTTGTAGGGCTGGTTCCGCCATTCGCAACTATAGGCACAGTGTCGATGAGCTGAGGGTATAAGCTCTGGAAAGCGCTGAAGCCTCCTCGAAGGATTCCAGTATTTCCAGGATAGCCTTCGTTGGTGAATTTCTTGACCATGTTTTGAGCCGCCACAGGCTCACGCTTATCAGAAGAATCATATACAATGATCCATTCCGTGTCCCGCCATGTAGCGAACTTTTCGCCCTCTGAGCTACCTTGGAATGTCTTCAATTTCTCTATGTTGCAGTTCGCCCGCTTGAGAAGCGTGGTAGGAACACACAAATTGAGTGCTCCCTTGATTCGGGATACGCCAAAAGTTTGAGCAGCTCGCATGTCCAATAGCATGAGACTATCCTCCTTCACATTTTCTATTAAAACCTTGAGATATTCGGCAGATACCATGGATGGTTGATCCAACCGACTCGGCATCGTCGCAGCACGACATAGTCCGGGTATCCTAGGGGAGGGTAGCCTGGGCCCATGTCCCATCAACGACCGCCGAGAGTCTCTATCTTCGACTAGGCTCCGACTCGTTCGCTGTTGAGTGTGATCCACAGGCTGCAGAGACTCAAATTTCGGCATGCTCGTGGTTTGCAGGGGCATTATGGATGCCTCAGAACTCCTTTTGGAATCAGACGATACATAGGCGGAGTCGTGAAGGCTGTGTTGGTCAACATCCATCTGACTGGAGGGGGGACCCTTCATGGCGTCCAAGGTGCGTGGGAAGGAGGTGTCCGAGCCGTTGTCGCTTGCATGAGTGTGACACCGAGATGGTTGTGGTCGTATAGGTGGAAAACTGGGCGTTGGCTGGACATGGTGAGATGTTGTTGCGGGCGACTTGCCCCTATTCATACCGGCCTGCCGCTCGAGGGCTTCGAACTCGGGATTGAATTCAAGGGTAACATGTTTCGGTAGAGCAGCGGCAAACGACTTGATAGAGGATGAGGCTGGACTCGAATCGCCCCTGATCAAGCCAGAGGATTCTCGCGGACCATGAGCGGGCTCGACTACCATGCTAAAGTAGTTAGGGCTCGACGCTCGTACCTCGGGGGGTTCGGAGGGTCGGACTGGAGAGAACGTCGGAGGATAGTTCTGGCCCACAGAATACGGGGCTCCAGGCGATGCTGCAGGCGTCGTCGACTTGTTTGACTTGGAGGTGCGTGACGATTGAGACATGGAATGAGAATGGGAGTGGGAGTGGTAGTTGGTTAGTGCGGGGGATGGCCTTGGATGCGTCTTCATGGTGTAATGGACAGGCGTTCGGTCGCCGGGCCTCGAGTCGAGGGCAACCTGGACCTGGTGAAGTGGAGGAGTGGACAACATCGAGTTCGAATGACGTCGACAGCTTATAAAGCCATGACTGTAGTCGATAAGGATTAGATACCAAACAGATGATTTGAACAGCTGCAGTCTGTAGTCGGCAGTGGAGGCGGGGTGCAGGTCCTGCAACAAGAGAAGTAGTAGCAGCTCACAAAAAAAAAAGAAGCCCCGAGTAGGTTTAAAAATGGTCGACTTGACAGGCAAATCGGGGAAGAGGCGTAAGTGAGTAAAAATCGGGGTCCCAGCAAGTTGGTGGCGACGGTGCCGGAGCCACGACGGCTCGGAGATGGTGGCGTTCTTGTCTGACTGAGCACGGCCGAACGGGGTTCCAAGGTATTCCAATTGCAGGTCACGCGCGAGGGGGCACAGGGAAGAAGGCGGACGATGTTGAAGAGCACTCCTATGCAGGCCAGGCGAAGAAGACGGGAAAAAACAAAAAGCCCGGCAGACGAGCGGGACGACCAGGACGACCGGGGAGAAGAGAAACCAAACCGCAAAGGCAGGCGACGATAGGAGGGGTTCAGGTCCAGCCGTAATTGTGTTTTTTTTTTGAAGACTTTAGGGGTCTCCAGGGATGAGAAGGAGCCTGGGAAAAGATTGGACGGGTGCGGCAAAGCTCTCAAATCTGAGCTTTGAAGGAGGGATCTTGCTGGCGGCTCGTCCAGATTAGCGCGCTCAGAAGGGTCGTGGTGGTGTGGAGGAGCGGTGGGAAGTGGGAAGGGTTAAACGAAAGGGGTCTGAAGGCTAGGAAAGCCAGGTAGGAAAGGCGTCAGGGGACGACAGATGTACAGGACGGAGTACTCGTCCAGTACGGCCAGGTACCGACTGTCCAGGGAAGCGTGGTTAGCAGAGAACTGAGGGACAATGTCGCGCGCGCTGGTGTGTGATCCGCGCTACTGATATATGCGTCCAGCCTGCGCTTCATCGTGGTCGTGGCAACTCACCACCAAACCCGGCAAAACTGCTCGAGCCGATGGACCGCAGGGTGGAAGATGCGATACGAGTACAAGGAAGTACTCACAGCACTCGTACCTGGGCCTGGGCCTGGACCTGGGCCTGAGATGACGGTGGTTCTGGGGCTGGCAGGATGATGAGGTCGTGAGGTCGCTGTGATCGCGTGCGGTAGGGATCGTCACTGACGGAGGTGCTGGTTGGAACCAGGCGAAAGGAGGACGGACGCAAAGATGGGTCTGGGTTACGGTGGAGGTTCCACTTCACACCCCCACGATCCTGTCGCTACAGCACTAATAGTAGTAGTAATAACACATGGTACTCGTAGCTGCTGGTAGGCCTCATTCATGAACAGCGAAGAAGATGCAAGAGTTGTTGTTGTTGGAAATCGAGGAATCATATCTGCCAGTGGTGATGATGATGATGATGACGATAAAAGGGGAGCCGTCAGTCAAAAAGTACGTACCGACATCTAGCATCATTGGATTGGAGTCTACATGTGTACTAAGGTGCGGCACACGAAAATGGGAGACAACTCAAAAAGGGTTGCACACACACAAAGATCGGTCTGTTGTCGTCACCAATGATCTCTTGCAGATGCTTTCCTATTGACGCCTAATAAATCTACCTGCTGTACTCTGTACTCTGTACTCTGTACTCCGTACTCCGTACATACATTAGTACCCCTTGCTGTCAAATCTTTCTGCCCCAAATGCCTCACCATTTGGCCTCGACTTACTCGTCGGTGGCTAGCTATTCAAGCCACTCAGGGTGCTCTGCATGTACTTCGTACGACGAGTACATGCAGCAGTCAACACGTAGACGGCCAGCTTGCCTATAGTAATTATCCACATCTCCCGTCAACCCCAAGCAAGACAAAAAAAAGTACGGAGTATGAGTACTTCGTAGGTACTCCGTACAAAGACTGCGAAAAACGTTGCGTTGGAGCCTCCGTCTCAAAGGGCCTGAGCCAGCTCCACCGCATCGTCATTGAGGCGTCAAGGGTCCCCGCTAGCAATCGCATCAGAGGCTTGCATGATCCAACCAGAGCGCGGGAGGCGGTGCCACAAAACGTCACTGTGCCCGATACAACCTTGGCCGTCTTGAGTCCAGACTTTGGAGAGGCCCTAGAACCCATATTGAGTCTGCATCCTTGATCCATGTCGAAATTGAACGTTGCTGGTAGTACTACCTTTACGGAGTACACATTTCTTTACGGAGCAGGTTACATTTCTGTCCCTTGCACCAGCGATGATATATTGTCATTTTTTGGCATCTGATTGCTGGTGAAGATGCACTACGGAGTGCATAATTTCGTATCAATTATCCCTTCACATGGTGATTCATCTTTCGGTTCCTTTATCCCTTTATCCCTTTATCCCTTTATCCCTCCCCCCCAGCTTCTGTTGTGCATGCACTCTATGCGCAATCCGCATTGCGTCAAACAGAGACAATATTTTTACGACCCTGCAACGAAAGGGCGGGCATGACGTAAGGTGCCGAAATGACATGACGGTGGTGGCCGTAAGCTCTGTTCTGTGCATTGCACGCCTTTTCCTTTCGTCTCCAAATTCATTCAAGGGAAAAACTACGAAGTACTCCGTAAAAGAAAATGAAACGCCTCTTTGTAACACTGCAGCTCTGCTCGAGGTGTTACGACGTACGAGTAATGCACGTATGCCGTACGCCGCTGAGTCGACAAAGTCGCTCACACCGATGATAATAATCTGCTGCATCTCTTATTAGCTGCCCTACTGAATCGCAACAGGTGAACCAAGTTTTTTTCCCTTGTCTGCCCCTCATCCACCCACCACTTCTGGATTCCATTACAGCCATATATTAATCAGACAATCGTGTGTTGGAGGCCCATGGCAATAATCAGTCAAGACCGAATTTCATCGCATGATTGAATCATGAGACGGACGTTCCGGTAATTTCCACCCACATAAAAGAAGTCTAGAACCGTATTCGTCAGCATCTCGATCCTCATCTTCGGAGTAGTCCTAGTGCAAATGGTCTGTCTAGATAATAATACTCGTACTAATACTACGGACTAGATATGGACAATGGCATGATCACGTAATCGCTAGTTACTAATTTCCCCGCTGACAGGGCGGAGTCGTGGTCCATTGGATCAGCTGCCTGGAACCATTCTCCATCGACTCGCAACAATATCCCGAAATGTACTCCGTGTCAACTCGAATAGTCCATTCCAGGCTACCATCGTCGGCATTCTTCCCGATACTACTGAATTCTGCAGGATCAAACCGTCATACGATTATAGGCCATTCCTCGTGGATATCATACCAAATCCGGAAATACCCCCAAGTCCACCGGGTGGCTTCTGTTCACGATCCTGATTCAGGAGCGTCACATAGCTGTCACAGATGATACATATCCCGTGGCAGCCACTTCACAGCGTCCACGGAGTAGAATCTTGCCGAACATATACAAACCAAGGCAATTCACTTGAATACTACCTACTACCTGCAAGGCAGTCTCAAAATCAGATGTTTTGTGCATATATCAATATGATACATGCATGTCTCATCAGATATCAGGTTTTTTACACCTCAATCTCCTGCTTCTGGACCGCGAACGGGCCCATGCATCAGCCCTTTCAATAAATCATCCGAAACCGTGTACCTCCTCGGTCAAATCGAGGCGGACTTCCACCAAAAGCGGGGGCTTGCTCGGCCGGCCAGAACACGGGCCCCTCCTCCGAAGCTCACTCGCCGTTGATCCCAATCATCAGTCCACCACTCGGGCGGAGTCCTTGGCCATGCAGGTGATACGCTATTTGACTTCAGCCTCAACGGTGTCCCAAACTGCAGGTAGATTACGGTCACTAAAACGGTTGCCTCTTTCGGGCCGTTGCCTAATAAAGGACATCCTAGAGAGTAGAATCTTAAATAGGGCGAGTATTGGGCGATCGAGAAGCCTCTCGAGATAGAGTGCAGATCGGAGAAGCAACAGAGAGATGTGGCTTTCCCCCACAAACAGGGAAGGTCGGAGCGTTCCGACACCGGCACTCCGGACAGCTTCGGCGAACTACCAGATAGGATGCCGATTCCACTCTGTGAAAGAGTCGGGCATAACCATTTGTTCATCTCATGTTAGCTCCAGTACGGGATAGTTGAGCCTCCGTCTAAACCATTTGTACATTTGTGTATTTATATCTCCATGTACGAAGTAGACATAATAATGTGCCTTCACAACGTAAGTAGTCGGTATGCAATGGTGATGTCCAAGTACAGTCAGTCATCCACGGACCACAGCCCATATGATATCTCAATTCCCTATAGTTACTAACCTTCCACAAAGCGCAAGATACCGCGCCCTTTACTACTACAGGCCAGTGAGTTACGATAAAGAAAAAGGGCCCAGTTGAAGTAATAGCTTGGGGTAAAATGGGGTCATCACCAAACGGGAGCGGAGTTGCGTCCCCGCATTCAACTCCATCATAGAGCCGCCCACTAACATGACTAATCGCCATCACATTCAATATCGGATCGACTTCGATACTCCAGGTTCATGGTTCTGAATAAATAGTCGAGTTAGAAAGGGTACACTACTATCTTTTGCGGCATCACGAACTTGTGAACTCAGTATCGGGAGGCGAGTGTTGTCATAAACATCTCACTCAAGCGACACAACTGACAGCTGAAAAGCCACGACGAAATCCGGCTCTCACAATTCTCATCCGGACAAACCATCAAGTCGCATTCTTGTTTTTTTTCGACATCGAAATGTCTCGGCCTGAACGTGGCGCCACTGGCGAAGAGCGGCTGAAAGCCCGAAAAGCCATCCCGAAGCCCGTTCCCGCCTATCTCCCAACCGCTGGATCTCCCTTGACAGTTGACAAGAACCTCTACACCACGATCCAACAAGCTCCACGGGTTCTCGTCGAGGAATTCACGATACCCATTCGATCCGGTAGAGCATGGGAAGCCCCAGCCGGGTCAATCATTCAAATCAGCACCCCCGAGGGACCGCAGGTTGGTACGTATCAACTCACAACCACCTCTTCGGTTTACTCGTAGATATTGCACAAACCTCGGCAGCTGACAAGACCATTCCCCCGGCAGGTGATCTCAATATCTGGAACCGACACAACCCCCGTGAACGTTTCTGGGCCAGCCGCACCCGTCAACTCCATGCCTCCCACGTCACCACCCACGACCGCCTCTGGTCCTGTCTGCCCTACATCCGGCCCCTCGTGACCATCATCTCCGACAGCTTATCCTGGTACTGCGAAGACGAGCACGGCGGTCGCGTGCACGACCTTCTCGGCACGCGGTGCGATCCGTACATCAACACTGTTCTGTCGGGGGAGCAGTACGATTTCCACTGCCACTCGAACCTGACGCGGGCGGTGGTACCATGGGGACTGAGAGAATCGGATGTGCACGATGTGTTGAACGTGTTCCAGGTCACGGGGTTGGATGAGAAGGGGCGATATTTCATGAACCCTTGCCCTGCGGAGAAGGGGGATACGATTGAGTTTTTGGCGGAGCAGGATGTCCTCATGGCGCTGAGTATGTTTTTATCCCAACTATTCCATTTTGGTCGTGTAAGCGATGTGTTCTGACTTTTTGGTTATAGGCACTTGTCCTGGTGGCGACTTGTCCCTCTGGGGATTTGGCAGTGACAGCGAGAAGGAGATGATCAAGTGTTGCCGTCCTCTCCACGTCAAGGTCTTCCAGCTAGAAGACAAGGAACTCCTGCAGAGGGGTGGGTGGAAACCTGCTGAGCCGGCGGCGTACAAGGGCATGCATGGAGTATTCAGCCCTGTGGGAGAGCCAAGCCAGTAGCAGTCATAGACTTTCGAGCCAGTGGGATAGAATAGAACAAGATAGAGTAGACTGTTCCTAAGAACCTCTTAGTTTTTGGATTCTAAAGTATCCGATAGAGAATCCCAAATAGTAGGCCATCAAATATGTTGGAGATACGCAGAAGTCTGCTTCATGAAGACCACATCTCACTCCAGTCCCTGATGTAGTCAGGCACATGTGTCGATGGTACCACCAGGTAGGAATAGGGCGGCGAATCAATGCTTAGTTAGCACAACAAAGTCAACAGCCCATGGAGAAACAAGACAGACAACAAGGTGATCATAATGTCCGTGTAATGGTACAATTGAACTATCCTTACAACTCCAACTCCACTAGCCCAGCCCACTATTAAGCCCGAGCATATGGACACCCTTCCCCCGACGAAACACATACTTGAATCACTTCCATAGCTTGCCAAGGGAAACCTCCTTATCATCATGCTTGTTGAGAATCTTGGCTGTTGCCAGCTCAAAGTCCTCCTGTGTGACGTGAACTCTCCGCTCACGGAGGGCGTACATGCCCGCTTCTGTGCACACACCCTTCAGCTCAGCACCGGAGCAGCCATTCATTTTCTCGGCAATCTTGGTGAGATTGATGCCTCTGGTCAGGTTCATCTTGCGGCTGTGGATTCGGAGAATGTCGGCTCGGGCTTCGATGCTTGGCGGAGGGAACTCGATCTTTCGGTCGATACGGCCCGGCCGTAGCAGGGCGGGGTCGAGAATATCGAGACGGTTGGTCGCCATGATGACCTTGATGTTCTTCGTCGGCTCGAAACCATCCAGCTGGTTCAACAGTTCCAACATGGTTCGCTGGACTTCGGAATCGCCTCCTGATGAGCCTTCCACTCGTGAAGAGCCAATGCTGTCGATTTCGTCCATGAAGATGATGGATGGCGCATGCTCTCGTGCCATGATGAAGAGCTCTCGGACCATTCGGCTACCCTCACCGATGTACTTCTGGACCAGCTCTGAACCCGATACTCGGATGAACTTGCAGGCAGTGTGGTGGGCTACGGCTCGGGCCAATAGGGTCTTTCCGGTACCTGGAGGGCCATAGAGCAACACACCCTTTGGCTGTGCAATACCCAGAGATTCAAACAGCTCAGGGTGTTTAAGGCCGAGTTCGATGACTTCTTTGATCTCTTTGATTTGCTGATCCAGTCCACCAATCATGTCGTATGTGCTGTCGGGAACCTTCTCCACCATCATGAGTGATACTAGAGGATCAACGGATGATGGCAGCATTTTCTCGAGCTTGTAGCTGTCAGACAAGAGGGTGACTCGCTTTCCGGGTGTGAGCTTGGCGATTTCGACATTATCGGATACATCGACGACTGATGGCTATTAGCGGGGCGGAGGGTCAAGCGAGCGGGACAACTCACCATATTTGCCTTCGGGATGCACCTTGACGAGGATCTTCTTGGTGCTCATCACCTTGACGACCTCACCAACATAGGACCCAGGCTGTTGTAAAAGGCCCAGCTCTTCTCTGAGTAACCGAACACGGGAATTGTAGTCATTGCGTTGGGCTTCGAGACGACGGAGAGCGGCCTGACCCTTGAGGATCTCCAGCTTCATCGCCTCGATCTTGTTGAGGTAATAGTCGTCGAGCGCCATCTTGGCGGTGTTCCTACTGGGTGTAGAAGCGAGAGAAATATCAATTATGTGTAGAGTGCAGCGTTATAGCAAGGCGGGCGTTTTGGGAGACGTTGAATCGGAGTCGTGTTGGCGCGGATGGGTCGTAATGGCTTAGGACCAGGTTGAAGCTTCACAAGGCTGCAGCTCGTGCTCGTAAGCCGCCTAGCCAGACCAGCAAGCGCGGGAGCGGTTGGAGCGGAGGATTGTTCCACCGACCTCCGAGGATGGTGACTAACCAACCGAGCATGGGCCCGATGACGTCTGGCTGCCTGGAAGCTACCGAGTACTCCGTACAGCTCCACGGAGAGGATAAAACGGGCCCTATTTTGTCCCTTTGTTTCTTAGCGAGAAAATGTGGACAATGAAGGCCTTGATGCTATAAAAATCAAGCAAATAAAGTGATCGAACTTGGTTAATAACTGTTTAATGGTGATTTGTAAGACCTTTAACAGCTGTTGCAAAACATACAGAGTACGGAGGAGTGTGCGAAGCTCTGATCTGTTGATCATTCATAGGCAGCTTTCATAATTCTCTATGAGTAATACAATGAATGGCAAAAGCTCATAATAATAAAAGTCGAGTTATCGCTTTTATGGCCTCTTTTTGTCCCCGCTTGACCATTGATGCACTGATGGCCCGCATTTTCAAGATCGGCCCACCATTATCAGTGTCTGCATTATTTTGTCAACTGGCCGTAAACAATGAAGCAAATGACGTTGCATATTATCGCATGCCAAGGGAGCACTCACTGGTCACACAGCCTTGGAGCTGGAAGATCACAGGGCGAAAAAGGCAAGTCCTGTGAGCAGGCGATTAACGGCGCCACCATAACTGCCGGTCCGTTTTTTCCCTTTTTGTTCTTCTCTTTTCAACGGTTTCCTATCTAACGAAGCCAAGCAAAAGGGATATTCAGTACTATTGGGCCACTGGCTCATGTTTATTAAAGCCCCCATTCCCTTATTCGCAGCTGGAACGCGAGGGGGGGAGCAGCCACCAAAGGTCCTGTGCAAAGCCGTTGACAACTGGTCGCTTAATTTCGCCAGCAAAGCTACTCTGTTTCTTGGCTGACGGTTTGGTGCTGCGACGAGAAACATCAAATCGCTTTTTACTCGTCAACCAAGAAAACAACACAGCCACGGACAAGACCCGGTGAGTCCGACGTGCTGCTCTTCTCTTCTCTCGTTGGCTTCTGGCTTCCGACTATACAAAGTACCGTGCTCGTGCTCGTGCTCGTGCTCGCTCGAAGCCCCTCCACACGCCTCGCAAGGTTTACTAGTCCCTCATTCATCAAAGGCCAAGTCGATCGATTCCCTTTTCTCAGTAGCTTCCGTCTTCCGCCCTTGCCGTCTGCTCATACAATCGGAGCTTTTCTTTCGAAGTCTGCCGCCGCAGCTCCATCGCTGCCAGCTTCGAAAGCATGGATCCATCACATCGAGACGACGCGCCGCCAGCGCATCGCGCCAGCGTCTCCTCTGGCATGATGTCGCCTACCGATACACGAAATCCGCTGTCGAGGCACCCGTCTGTTACCGGCCGCGACGACGGCTTATCGGAGAGTTTCCAGTCCACCGACACCGTACGACGGAGGCCCGAGGGATATGGTGGGCATTCGTCCCGTTTCGCATACACAAACATGAAGCTAACAGAGCCTCTTTTCCTTGCTTGCAGGTACTATTCCGGGCGCGTCGAGCATGCGAAGCAGCCAAACCTTGGGCGAGTCCTCGACCGAGCGCAACCAGGCGAGGAGCAGCCAGCCCGCCCGCTCTAGCTCAGCGACAGGCCCCGAGCGAAATAAGTCCTATACTCGCCAACGAAAGCCAACACTATCGCGACGAACATCAGCCACCACACCACATAGAGGCGAGGTGTTTTCTGCCGACGATGACGCTCACGAAGTTAAGGCTCAGCGCGGCTTTTCCACACGTCGCCGCCCGCCACTCACCACGAACCTCACTCGCATCCAATCATACCAGAGCAGAGACGGCGACGAGACCGAAAGAGATCAGACAAGTCCTGTGGAAGAAGAAGTTGAGGAGGAAGAGCTGCCGCTGGAGGAACATGTTGACTGCGACTCTGATGGAGAGATCAGCGACGCCGAGAGCTTCACCCTCAAAGATCGACAGCAGGCCATCAACCAGACCCATCCCTTTGGTATTCGAGTCTGGAAGCCCGCATTGTACAAGAAGGATCGGTCCATCCAAAAGTTTGCCCAGGCCGATATTCACTCGTCACCTGGCGGCAGAGTGAGCAACTGGCTGTTACTCTTCAATCTGCTCTGGACGCTGTTCTTCGGGTGGTGGATGGCCTGCGTGGCAGCCTTTGGCGCCATTACATGTCTCTTGTTTTCTGCTGCTCCGAGTGGGCGGGAGTACGGACGAATCTTGTGGGGGCTGGCCGGATACCTATTCTATCCCTTTGGCAAGTTTGTCCGTCTCGAGAAGGACGAGGCATACCTACACGAGGACCAAGACGAAGGCAGAAGCATCTCCGAGTACGAGCAGTGGCAGAGCGGCGACCTCGAATACGGTCGCCTCTTCTTTGGACCCGATCGGAACCGTTCGATCATAGGACGTTCGAGGAGGAGCATTGACTCGGAGCCGAGCGAAACGGAGAGTCTTCTTGGGCGCGGACGCCGCGGCGGGACCAGCGAGACCAGCGAGCTGACCCCCCGGATGAAGAGAAGGCTGTTTGGCCGTGGAGAATGGAACATCGGTCGAGTCATATTTTTCGTCTTCTTCTACTGCCTAATTTCGCCCTCCTTGATCATTGTCTCTGGCATCTGTTGGTTCCTTGTCTTCTTGATCCCCATGGGCAAGGTTACTATGATGCTGTTTGACCACCTCAGGCGACACCCCCTTGCGCTGTCCTTTGAATCCCATGTCAGATATGCGCGAGGTGATGACGCACCAGACTCGTCGATTTTAGTTTGCACCTACCGAGCTGTTGGTTCCAAGTACTGGAAGTACACTATCGACGGAACGAACATCTTCCTCATCAACCTCATGGCTGTGGTGGTCTTTGTCATTGCTGACTGGCTCGTCCTCGACCGTATCCTCCACATTGAGATCTTGATTACATCACCGGCCTTCCTCTTCACCGCGGGGTTGCTGTCCATTATTCCCCTGGCATACTTCATCGGACAGGCCGTAGCATCCATCTCAGCTCAGTCCTCAATGGGGCTGGGTGCTGCTATCAATGCCTTGTTCGCCACAGTCGTGGAGGTCTTTCTCTACTGTGTGGCTCTTAATCAAGGAAAAGGCCAGCTTGTTGAGGGAAGTATCGTCGGCAGTATCTTCGCTGGTATTCTGTTCCTGCCCGGCATCTCAATGTGCTTTGGTGCTCTGAAGCGAAAGACGCAGCGATTCAATGCCAAGTCAGCCGGTGTCACGTCCACGATGCTGCTCTTTGCAGTCGTCGGCGCATTTGGTCCTACTCTCTTCTACCAGATTTACGGCACACACGAACTCAACTGCATGGATTGTGAAGATTACACGTTTAAGGGCATTGAACATGAAGCTACGGCGCGAGACTGCCGTCGCTGCTACTTCTCACAGGCACCAGCCCTCGATGACCGGTTCTACCTCGAGGCAGTACGGCCATACTGCTACTTCGCCGCATTCCTGTTATTCTTTTCGTATCTGATCGGTTTATGGTTCACCCTACGAACCCATGCCGCTGTTATCTGGAATGCCGAGATTGAGGAGAAGCGCCACGATGAGCCGCTTCATGCTTCCACAACCCTTCGAGCATCACAACCGTCCGTGGGTGACAGCACCACGGCTGATATTCGCGAATCTCACTTGTATAAACGCATTTTGGGACAGTCTCTGAAGCAGGTCGGCTTGCAGAATCGCGAGGATGCTACCCGACAAGGTTCGATTGCTACCCAGGACATGGCTGCAAACGGATCAACGCCACACGTTGTACCTCCCAAGGGAACTGACGAGGAACCTCGCACAACCATCAAAGTTCCGGGTCTCAGCCAAGCCGACAACAATGTTCTTGTACGTGAGGTGACTGAGATTGCTGCAACAGCTGCCACCATTGCTTCGCGTGACCGATATGCTCACAGGGCATCTACTACTGGTGTGGCAACGCCTCGGCCGCACACGTCCACTCGAACTGGCCATATCCCTGGTGTCGATGAGGATGTCGCCACGGCAGGAGCTGCAACGGCACATGCGGACGGCCACGGTGGACATGACGCGCCAAACTGGAGCCGGACAAAGAGTACAGTGATTCTTCTCGGTGCCACTATTTTGTATGCTATCATTGCCGAGATTCTGGTAGACACAGTCGACGTTGTCTTGGAAAGCTTCTCGATTGATCAAAAGTTCTTGGGTCTGACCCTATTTGCCTTGGTTCCCAACACCACCGAGTTTTTGGTAAGCAGTTTTTGACTTTGACCAGTCGATAGATGAGGTTGCTAACGTTTGTTTCTTGCAGAACGCCATCTCTTTTGCTATGAATGGCAACATCGCCTTGTCCATGGAAATTGGTTCCGCCTACGCTCTTCAGGTCTGCCTGCTCCAGATTCCGTGCTTGGTATTGTTCTCGGCACTGTATCCCAACATTCCTCCCGGTGGCGATGCCGCCATGTACACGTTTTCCCTGCTCTTCCCGCAGTGGGACTTGGTCACGGTCATCTTGTGTGTGTTCCTGCTCAGTTATGTGTACGGCGAAGGGAAGAGCAACTACTTCAAGGGCAGCATTCTCATGCTGACGTATCTGGTCGTGGTGATTGGATATTACTTCAGCGGCTATACCGAGGACGTGATGGGGATGCAGAGGTTTGATGTTATGGGCAAGGACGGTAAGTATCAGGCCTTCAAAACGATTGGCAGGTCGACGAATGGGCGGGCTTTTCAAGTCATTTGATTGACGCCGCGGGCCAACCCAAATTGTATTCATCATTGGCATTTTTTCCTTGTGCCAGTACGGCATCATTAGGGGAAGCAGGAGGGGAGGGGGGCTCTGTTTTGCAGCGTAGCTCTTGTGTTTCATTTTGGAGGTACTTCTCTTGTCATCATTGTTGGACGGGATATATATGGCATTGCTCGGGTCGTTAATAGGGTTGCTAGGATGCATGGGACTTGGTTTCCCATTTGTTTTGGGGCAGAATCATGGTTTTTTGTTTGATGATGAGTTGTATCTCTTTTGATGTGATGATTTTTTAAGGTGATTTATGTAAACGCCGACCAAGGGCACGCCTTATGGATACGCTTATCATTTTAGATCCACCTTGGGCGTAGTTGATCCCGGATTCTCGGAGATCGTATGTGGAGTTTGGAGTTGTATAAATAGGAAGCGATAGTCCCATATCCATCCATGTCCACTTGGATGACACCATCATCGCTGACACCGTATTTCGCTCGAATCCTACCTGCCCTCCTGATGACATCAAGCACTTCAATTGAGTTGGTGCAAACTCTGCGCCCGGAGACGGATGGGAACAAGCAGCAGAATCTTCAGAACGTCAGTGTGAGCGATCTCAACGCCAACCATAACAACAACTATGCTTCGGATTCCGCCATTATCGATGCGAGGGATGAGGCACCGCATGGCAGGCCGGAATTCTCTCTCCCGCCTGTCGATACAGGAAAGGATGCGTGGTTGTTTTTAATCGCTTGCGCTCTCTTGGAAGCTCTTGTCTGGGGTGAGTTCTTTTTTTTTCCAATCATGATGGTGATGCGTTTTGGATAGCATCAACTGAACATGCATGTCCTTGTAGGCTTTCCCTTTTCGTTTGGTATTTTTCAGGATTATTACCACACTCATGAGCCTTTTGCCGGCTCTTCTCAAATCGCCATCATCGGCACTTGCTCTCTGGTATGTAGCCTCATTCGCTCTCATTCATCGTCATCGTCATCGTCAAAACTCACGCATGTAGGGCATCATGTATCTCGACATCCCCTTCGTCATGGCCCTCCAGCGTCTCTACCCCAGGGCAACTCGCTTCGGCCCTACTGTCGGCCTCTTCATCATATGCGCCGCCCTGGCGCTCTCGTCCTTCTCCGACACAGTCTTGCACCTCATCCTCTCCCAGGGCGTGCTGTACGCCATCGGCGGGTCGATCTGTTACTGCCCCTGTCTGCTCTACATGGACGAGTGGTTCGTCCGTCGAAAGGGCTTCGCCTTCGGCGTGATGTGGGCCGGCACAGGCCTAGGCGGCTTAACCATCCCACTGCTCCTCGAGTTCCTCCTGGGCAAATATGGATTCCGCACAACGCTGAGGATATGGTCCGTTGCGCTGTTCGTCTCGACCCTGCCGCTGGTATGGTTCGTCAAGCCCCGGCTGCCCCCGTCGGCAACCGCGCATATCCAGCCCTTCAACCTGGGGTTTCTGCTGAACCGCTCGTTCGGGCTGTATCAGCTGGCCAACGTGGCCGAGGGGATGGGGTATTTCCTGCCGGGCATTTTCCTGCCGACGTATGCGCGCACGACGATGGGGGCGGGGGATTTCCTCTCTGCGCTGACGGTGTTGATGCTCAATCTCGGGACTGTCATTGGGAGCATTGCCATGGGCAGCCTGACGGATCGTTTGCATGTAACGACGTGCATACTGATATCGACGATTGGGACTGCGATAGGGACGTTCCTCCTCTGGGGCCTGGGGACGAATCTCGCGGCGCTATATGCCTTCTCTCTTATTTACGGCATGTTTGCTGGTGCATACACGTCGACTTGGCCTGGCATCATGAAGCAAATGAACGCCGAGACGTCTTCCAACTCGAACGGCGGTAGTGGGGGCGGCAATAAGTACGATCCGCTGATGGTGCTTGCGCTCCTTGCGGTGGGCAGGGGGCTTGGAAATATCACGTCTGGGCCGTTGAGCGAGGCGCTGATCAAGGGGACGGCGTGGCAGGGACAGGCGAAGGGAGGGTTTGGCAGTGGATATGGGGTGTTGATTGCGTTCACGGGGTCGACGGCTGTGGTGGGAGGAGCGAGTTATATGTTTCGGAGGATTGGGTGGATGTGATGAGATAGGATCAAGGTTGAATAGATGGCATGTGACGTTGGTAGAACATGAAGCGTTGATCAGATGTCAAGACGAAGAAGCTGTGATAACATGGACAAAAGAGCCCAAGATCCAACAGACATGTATTAACCGAGACAAGAAAGCAAACCACACCACTTCTAGCGCCTCTTCTTCGCAACCAAGGCTAGCCTCGCGCGGCAATGAAAAGAATAAAAACACGCCTGTCAGACGTCCATCAACACCCACCCTGCCAATGCGCCCTAAGGCAGACCACTGACAGGGTCGAGATCATTAAGATAACAGCTCTCTATACAGCAGTCGCACAAAGCAACCACCGCCATCCTTGCGGACAGAGCGAGAGGACCAGAGGATTCACTCTAGGGTGTCGAGGATAGCACTCATCAACCAGGGTGGGCTCTGTGGCTCTTTTAGGGAACCAAGAGAGAGTCGAATACTATAGAAATGATTCTCCTGCAAAGATGGTTAGTCGTGGGCTATTCGATGAGGAGGCAGAGGCTGCTGTAGGGGTGCACATACTGAAGTATTGTCGACGTGAAGAAGAAAGGAAAAAAAGTCCAAACAGAGGCGGGCGAGGCGAGACTTTATAGCCCAGATTTCCACGATTGTGGGTCTGAGTTGACCGCCCAAAAGTTTTTTGGCAGAAATGCAAAGCCCCCACTTTTGAGCCGCAGGAACGGCGCATTTTGCATCGGCAGATTTCCGAGATGCGTTTTTGATGATCCACTTCCTCCACTTCCTCCACTTCCTCCACTTCCTGCCACTTCATTTTTTCCCTTTTTGAATGGCTGCAGCAGAAGCGAAAGTGGTTGTGGATATTGGGGATCTGATTTTTCCGGCCTCTGTCTTTTCAATGGCTCGCGGGATAGGTGAGACTCCGCTGGTGAGATGAAGGACACCGAAGTGTCCGTGTCCGAGTCCGGTGAGGCCGAGATGGGCCGTGATCTTCGGGCTTTACTCGTACGACGATTTTTTCTTGATGGAGCCTTTACTTCGTTCTCGGCAGAGAGTTTGTTCGGCGATGCTCGGACTGGGAAGAACGTTTGATGCTCAACAGTGTATGTATCGCCAGTAATGCTACTAGCAGTAAGTAGTACAAGTAAGCTGATCATACCTATCACGTCACATATTACTATTTTCAGAGTAATGATTGTACAGGGGCCTAGCAGTTGCAGACTCATGATATACGAATCAACTCATTGTTCTGCCGTGTCAAAAGCTCAAAAGTTAGAAAATGAATGTATTTCCGTCCCATTCTCCAGGGTAGCGTATAACATCAACACCAAAGCATTTACACAGGACATCATATCAGGCTGTCCTATCAACGGAAACACTCGTTTCGTCACTTATTGATATGTAATTACTACTACCATTACATACCTCAATCATTCTTATACAATTCCTCATCCTCTATCCAACTCATAACCTCCCCATCCACCAGCCCTCTCACTCCCTCTCCCTTCTTCACCATCTCCCTCACCCTCGAACTACTCACACCTCCAATCTCCCCATCTTCCTGCACCAAATCTACCCTCTTCGCCCAAGCCTTATCCCCCCCTACACCTTCCAGCTTCTCTTCCCCAAGTTCCCTGACATACGCTTCCTGCTCTTCCCTGCCACCCCACTCATCATCCAACCTCATCGTAACTCTCATCTTCGCACGCTCAAAAAAGGGCCCCAGCGCTGTTTTCATACCCCCAGGGTAGTATTTGGGATTAAATATCCGAATCACCGTATCAAACCCTGCCAGGAACACTTGCTCTGGCCTATCCTGCGTACTCGTAGTATTACTAGTACGAGTATCGTCCTTGTAAAATCCACCCTCGGATATCGCCCTCGCCTTATCATGAAAATACGGCATCTTCGTAACTGACACGTCGATCTCCACCCCCTTCTCCCCACGATGCCGTAAACTCTCAAGCAAAGCCCGCCCAAACCCCTCCATCATCCCCAACCTCACCGGAAAACTCGCCGGCTTCGGCGCTTTGTCCGCATTATTCACACTCAGCAACAACATCAACCTCCTTCCCCCCTCCTCGCCTCCCGCCCACTCTAGCGCTGACTTGGCCATCTGAGCATGAGCCTTGGTCGGGGGATTAAAACTGGAATCCAGCACTATAAGTTTCCGGATGCTGGAGTTGGAGGAAAGGGGTCGTGCTGTAGGCGAGGTGTTGCTGAGGTGGGGAAGGGTGCAAAGGACACGAAAGGCATCTTGAGAGGATTGGAAGGATGCAAGGGAGCGGGAAAAGAAGTCGAACAAGTGCTTTGGATTGGACCGCATGGAGAGTGGATGAGCTTCTGCGCCCATTGCGATTTTATGTGTACGAGTATGTGTATTGAGTGAATCAAGCCATGTTGAAGTTGAATGCCGGGATGCGGGGGAACTCGGCCAGAAACGCCAGCTAGCTTACATATGAAAATCCTCACCATACCATACAGACAAGATTGACAATCGTACGAAGTGGTGTATACTTCATATATCCCAAATGGACAACCCACCATCTGACGCCCTCGCCGCAATAAATCCTTCCTTCCTTCCTAGTTGCTATGCGTTAGCTGTTGCAGCCGCGTATTTCATGCTGGATTTCCTTACCTCAAGTTTGCTCGCTGGACGTTCTACAACGATTATTGTTGTTTCATCTCACCCTCCTTTGATCTCCTCTGGCTTGTTTCAGAGAGGCTTGTACCTAAATAAATAGATTAGCCATCATCAAGCACAGTAGTCCGTACTGCGAAAGGCTTACCCTCGTCCTAATACGGCTCGTTGCTTCCCTTTTCCTTTTGCCTGAGAAGTGTATCCGCAAGCTCATTCCTGCTTTTGAGCGTATCAGGATGCTCAGCCCCTAGCACCTTGATACGCAGCTCCAGCGTCTTCTGATATACTGTCTCTGCCTGCTCGTACTTCCCTTGGCCATATAGCGCGTTTGCGAGATTATTCCAGCTTGAAAGCGTATCGGGATGCTCAGCCCCAAGCACCTTAATGTTCAGCTCCAGCGTCTTCTGATATATTGTCTCTGCCTGCTCGTACTTCCCTTGGCTATAAAGCGCGATTGCGAGATTATTCATGCTGCTAAGCGTCTCAGGATGCTCAGCCCCTAGCACTCTAATATATATTTCCGTCGTCTTCTGGCACATTATCTCTGCCTGCTCGTAGTTCCCTTGGCTATATAGCGCGTCTGCGAGGCTTCCCCTGCTTGAAAGCGTCTCGGGATGCTCAGCCCCTAGCACATTGATACGCAGCTCCAGCGTCTTCTGATGCATTGTCTCTGCCTGCTTATACTTCCCTTGGTTATATAGCGAGTTTGCGAGATGATTGCTGCTTAAAAGCGTATCGGGATGCTCAGCCCCGAGCACCTTAATGTTCAGCTCCAGCGTCTTTCGATATATCGTCTCTGCCTGCTCGTATTTCCTTTGGTTATATAGTATATATGCGAGATTATTTATGCTCTTAAGCGTCTCGGGATGCTCTGCCCCTAGCACTTTAATAGACAGCTCCAGCGTCTTCCAATATATTATCTCTGCCTGCTCATAGTTCCCTTGGCTATATAGCGCGTTTGCGAGGCCTTCACTGCTTGAAAGCGTCTCGGGATGCTCAGCCCCTAGCACCTTAATACGCAGCTCTAGCGTCTTCTGATGCATTATCTCTGCCTGCTTATACTTCCCTTGGTTATATAGCGTATATGCGAGATTATTGCTGCTCTTAAGCGTATCGGGATGCTCAGCCCCGAGCACCTTAATGCGCTGCTCCAGCGTCTTTCGATATATCGTCTCTGCCTGCTCGTATTTCCTTTGGTTACAAAGCGTAAATGCAAGATTATTGCTGTTCGTAAACGTGTCGGGATGCTCAGCCCCTAGTATCTTGATGCACAGCTCCTGCATCTCCTGATACATTGTCTCCGCCTGGTCGTAGTTCCCTTGGCTATATAGCGCGATAGCGAGGCTTCCCCTGCTTGAAAGCGTCTGGGGATGCTCAGCCCCTAGCATCTTGATGCACAGCTCCAGCGTCTTCTGATGCATTGCCTCTGCCTGCTCGTACTTCCCTTGGCTATATAGCGTGTTTGCGAGGGTAGTCTTGCTCTTGAGCGTGTCGGGATGCTCTGCCCCGAGCACTCTAATATATGCTTCCGTCGTCTTCCGGCACATTGTCTCAGCCTCCTTATACTTCCCCAGAAAGGAGTGGCTCTCGGCTACATTCAAGAGAAGCCTCCACTTCGTCAGATCATCGGTTGAATCATCATGGAATTCCAATGCTGCCAGGACATGCGGTAGATATTTTATCCAAACCATCCTAACCTCGTGCGTTGGCAAGGGAAATACCTCGTCGAGCCTCTGAATCACCGTCGTAGCAATTGCATTCACCTCCCCTTCTGCTGCGAGCCAGTTCCGCATCGACAGTCGGACAAGTCTATGCATCTGATATGACTCTTGGCCATCTTGTTCTGTAACGAATGCATATGATTTCAGCACGGCGATGGCCTCACACGCCTCTAATTCGTCCTTGCCTGGTGGTAGGAGACTTCCTGGAATGTCCTTTTCGGCGAGAAACGACAAAAACCGGAGGTATTGCGCCGCGAGAGGATTGTCCCGGGAGATGAGGCGGAACGAAATCAGCCATGTAGTGGCAATTGGATTTTGAATGTTTTTATAGCGGCCCTGGTCATTAAAGTCCTTGCTCAGCAGTTCGATCAGGCGCTTATCACTAGACTGGAAGTAATCGAGGTACTTTGCGACTGTCATCCTCGTCTTTGCCATATATGCAGATGCCTGCTTGATAGCAAGCGGCAGATCGGCCAGGAGGTCCAGCAATCTCTCTATGCTTTGCGTGTCACTTATCTGATGTGCCGGTAATTTTTTCTGTAATAAATCGACTGCTTCATCCCTTGTCATCTCCGGCAGATTGATGATGCCGTTCTGATGGATGTCTAGATTTTGTGCGACGTCGCTATTCCGCGTTGTGACCAAGATAGAGCCTCGAAGGCTAAAGGGAAGAAAGTCAAACAATGGTGTAGCCTGGTTGAAGAGTAGCTCTATGTCATCGGCGTTATCGACAATCAAGAGCCAGTCACTCCTGCTATTGCTAAGGGCTGTCTTGACGAGCAACTTGACATCGGCCTTGTCCTCATCAATCCCAGGAATCTTGAGCTCTCGGCCGATCTCGCGGAAGGCGTTCTCAAATGTAGTCGCATCCACAGCCGGAACCCAGAAGATGGAACAGTCCGGGTGTTCTTTGCGGACCCGGTAGGCCGCCTCCAGCACAATCTGTGTCTTGCCGACCCCACCGAGGCCTTCGATGGCTGTCCGCTGACAGTCATCTGGGTCTGCCCCAGGTGGTATTCTCTCGAGAACCTGGTTCAAGGTCGCCTGACGACCAACGAAGTCCCTGTTACGGCCTAACGGGACGACCCAATGGGGCACATTATGCTCGTTGGCGGGAGAGTCGCGCTTCACATCGGTCCCGTAATGGTGAATGTTGTACTCGTAGGTGTTTCCAACCTGGACATGTCCCTGCCCCTCTGCCCGTATAGCTTCAACAACATTATTCGTGCTCGGGGCACCGGAGGTTTGGCCGTCGGTCCTCAATCGAACCAGCATACACTCAAGATTTGTGAGTTCGTGTGGTTTCGCCATGCCTAGGGCCTGCGTGTCACCCCGAGAGGTGCGTGGAATCAGAAAACGACTTGAAGGTCTCTTGTTGAAATCCGGTGCAACAGTTTAGGTTTGCTCAGGCCAGCGATGAAGATGTCTGGTTGCAGAGGGTTTGGCAAGCAGTGTAGTTGCTTTGCGTCGGTCCAAGGCATCTACATCAAGGCGTATAAATGTAATATGTGATGAGTTGCAAGCATCTCAGGGGTAAAAGAGGGCTAGGAACAGTTGGGCAGTCAAGTGCGGGGGAACCACTGGAACGCCCTAGCCGTTAGTTACAGGCAGGACGAGTAGTCAGGCACTGGCGCTAAAGTGCTGGCCATCCATATGGATATCTTGATAGCTTCATCCCAGACCTCTTCTTCCATCCGTGTCCATATGGCATCATCATCATTCATAATCTGACCCGAAATGCTCGGCTAGACTACTTCATCGGAAAAGAAAGTCACCAGTGCAGTTGGGTCCAAAAAATACCCATAGTGTCCATCGAAGCTATTTGATGCTAGTACTCCGTATTTAATAGATGCTTCCTCTATACTTCTGGCACGCGAACGTTTTGCATCATTAATGACCAACCAGATTGTACGCAGACATAGAATCCCCGGACTAACCTTGATATCAAACTGTCTCCGGATTCTGCACATCCATAACCCCCCGCGAGAACCACTCCGCAATTGTCGAAAACCGATCGTCGCTGCGCTCCAGATCTCCCTTGAATAAATCATGTCTCTCTGCTCTCTCTTTCTGCCCCTCCCTCATCTTCCGGATCACGTCGTTCTCACCCGCGCACTTCGGACACTCTACTTCATCCTCACTGCCACCGCCACGGAGACATCGCTGATGGAAGCTGTGCTTGCAGAGGAAGTGCACCGCAGGGAGGTCCAGGCCTTGACCGCAGTCGGAGCAGCGCGTCGCCTGGAAAACAGCGGGCTTCGTGCTGAGGTCTGCCAACTCAGTTCGCCGCTTTTCGGTATCGGTGCGGAGTGTGGATATCCGATGGCGATTTGAGGCAATCTCCTTGCGCTCGCGTGTAATCGTATCTTGCAGGTATGGCTTAATCATGCCCATAGTCGCCACGCCACCACCGGATGGCTGTCCTACTAAAGTTTGGACGACTTGCAAAGGAGCCATGAGTCCGTCCTTGTCAATCTTGGCGAGAACCGCTGCCAATTCATCTGGCCCAGCTTCTTCCAGCACCCTAGGATCAGATGTAAGATACGCCAATGCTGCGGGATACAGCTGAGGCTCCTCAGGTCCATACTTCCTTAGTGCCTTCATCGCCCCTCGAGTGTCCTTCGCAGATGTGTAGGATCTGAAAATGTCGGACAGTAAGCCGGCCTGTTCCTTGACCAAAACGGTGCCATCTTGGAAATTGGATAGGTGTGATAGTAGCAGCACATTCGAGCTCTCCATAGGAACATGCTCTCCCTCGATGAGTTTCTTTGCTTTAGCCTCCCATTCCTCCTTGTGCTGACTTCCCTTTTTCTCGTTTGATTTGTACAGATACATCTCAAACAAAGTTGTATATAGGTCGGTACTGTGAGCTGCCTTCAGGTCATTCTCTTCAAGGCATGCCTCAAGGAACACGATAAACTCATCAGGGTGGTCAATGAAGGATGAAAATGCTGTTCGAGGCGGTGGAGGGGTATATTTTGGCGGAGGTTCATCGTCATCATTGATAACAGGTGCTGCGTCTGCCGGGGCTATTCCTGGACTTGCGGCCGGGGTAGCGGTCATATATGATGGCAGAGCAAGAAGGTTGGTGAGGTTTTGCACAGCACTCGCGGCTCCAGCAGTAAACCCGCTGTTTGCGACCACTTCCGCATTTTCCACGGGTATCACCGTGCGCCGAGGCCTGTAGTTCCCTGTGTAATAATCCACATAGAGCTTCGTGGCGTTCTTGGGACAGTTCTCGATCAGGACTCGGGCATATCTTTGTAGACACGGATACGCCTAAGACTGTTAGCTATGGACATGGGCTTAACAGCACGGGGTACGAACAATCTCCGGGTCTTGGTGCCAGATGTAGTCCAGCGCGTCTTCATAACTTTTCGAGTCCTCGATCAGAATATCCACCACAAGCTCAGTCTCGCCGTGCTTTTTGGCAAGATACGCAGCCTGCTGGTAGTATCCACCTTGACGGCACATGGCAATGGCAGTGTCTAAGTCGAACTTGAGATCTCCTGGAGACATAATAAACTTCTCCAGCTTGTTTATATCCTTGAGTTTTGCATAGCAGTTGAGCAGTAGCGTCGTGTGATCGGCCGTGGCCCTTCTATGCTCATGCAGTTGTTCCAAGTATTGGATGAGATTATGTATTCGTTGTGTGTCGAGGAACTGGTCCGTCAGCAATACTCCAATCACCTGTATGAATGAAAACATACCTTTCGAATGACCTGTGATGGCTCGGTGGCATCGATCGCCCGTATGTACTGGAGCATAGCACCGTCGTAGTCCGACTTTTGGTACAAATGATCACCAAATCGGCGGTATATCAGGCTTTGCTGCTCACTGCTCATATTCGAGTTCTGGGCCAGCTCAACAGCAAGCGGAAACATGTTCCGCTGGTAGAGCATCTCCAAACGCTGCTGAAGTGCTTTCTCGTGATATTGATAGACCTAAGAAGTTAGCAGGTAATCTACAACAGAGGAGGAGGCGCCTACCTTGCCCTCTTCTGTGACTGTAAACAAATCGCCCCAAACTTCAAAGATGAAACGAACTGGAGATATGAGTGTCTCAGTGTGACCAATTACTCGTAGGTCCGTCTCTAATAGGATAAATGTTGATGAATTGAAGAGGCTGTCTGAGGTCGCGGTACCAAATCGTCGCCTCATAGCATCGGGATCTCTGGTGTTACCCCCCGAAGGAGGGCCCGCCAGTGCAATGTAGTCGTTGTATATCGATATTAGTCGTTTTGGTGATTCGTAGGCCCGAGGAGGACCTCGCCCGTCCAGCCTGTACGTGTAGATGGCGTCGTCTCTAGCCACTACCACATCACCGGTCTTGGTATCGAGAGTCATGCAGCCTGCCGCACATCCAGAGTCCTCAATCGTCTTTGGCGGTAACCCTTGCCCCCTCTTTGACAGTCCAAGCCTTAAAATCCTCGATGTGGTAGAGACGAATAGTGTTGTTGAGCTATCATGCGTCGCTAGTTGGACGCCAGTTATCGGTTCTTCCGACTCGTATACGATGCGTTGTTTCGTTCCCAGGTCATGAACAAGGTCGCCTCGGATCACTGTGACAGCACCGTTCGCGAAGCCGACAGCAATCTGCGTGAGATCATCAAGCGCGGTGAAGGCAGATATCTTTCGTCAAGTCAGCAGCATTTCCCAGACTGACAGACAATGTACTTTGGAAACATACCGGAAACTGTCGTCTCCCATTGATGATTGTCAACGTGCTCAGGCAAGTCGGCATGTTCGTCTTCTTAACCAACTTATCCAAGGCCCAAGCCTTCAACACCGGCTCGCTGCTCATGTCCTCCTGCTAGCAGTCAGCACCCTATCCAAGGCCCCAAACCAACAACAACAATTCCGTATAGTCCGTGCGGCTCCAAACGTCTCAAGGACTCACCGCAACCGTTACCAGCAAGCTCGTTCCCTCCACCTGACGCATGTGCGTTATCCGACCCGTCTCATGCGCCTGGAACTTCCGAGCCACCTTCCAGCTCTTCCCAATGATGCTGACCCATCCATCGTTCGACCCGATAAACAGGCTGTCGGAGCCTGCGCAGACGCTGGATATCTCGTTGCTCTCGAAAAGCTGGTGGGTCTCTTCGTCAGGCAGAGAGACCTGCGAGACGTCGAAGAAGTCAAACGACTTCCACTGTAGATTGCGTTAGCCCGCATATATATGAGGCGGGTTGAAGCTCTAGAGGGCTTAGAATCCGAGCAATGCTGGTTCACGTACCGAGATGGCCATTCTGTCGCATTGGAGAGGCGGCGGTTGGGGAATCGTTGGAGCTGTTGGCGCGCGATGACGATGGCGGGACAATGGCTGGAGCTTTAGGTGGAACTCCCAGGTTGTCACACTACGAGTACGAAGTACCTAAGGTACTTACTGCTTAGCCTGGGGGCGCCACAGTGGCTAGTCATTTACCCCCTACGAGTACTTGCATGCCTGTATGCCTCGGCCTTGGGCAAGTAATGTAAGTTAGGTGTCTTTGAACTTCAGCGAAACATTTCAATGTCATGCAATACTTTGAATAAACACACAGAATTTGATGCGTAACAATATTACTCGCAATTGTCATAGGTTCAAGGGTATCACGTATGCCGATATAGAAGCCTCCACCCCATGAAGTCCTCCCAACCAGCCCAATCCTTCATATTAGCCCACCCATATAAACAGAAACCAGTCAATACCTGCCTCTCCTAGAACACCTATATGAAAACAACAGAAAACATGAGCCATTACGTAGTGCAATTCCAATTTCAATCCTCCCTTGCTGCTACTGCCACCGAGCCTTCGTAGGATACCTCGCGAGGACTAGCCAGTGCAACGCTGCCGCTAATACTGTCGGGTCTTCCATGTCCGAAGCGGCCGCTTCTAACACTGGCACCATCACCATGTTTTGTGTAGAGGCTGTTTCGCTCACTGGGGATGGCTGGTGCTACTCCAGTGGCAGAATAGATGCTGTTCCGCTCGGGACCGAGCCTCGAGGTGTTGTGCATGTTAGACGTGGGTGTCATTCCGGTGTCAATGTTGGCGCTGAGGATACTGAGCGGCAGACTTTCCCGACTGCCACCCCACAGTGACGATGGGGCGAGGGCGCGAACGGATGCATCTGTATCCATCGACCGACGACGGCGCCGCTTGCTCGACGAGGCCAGAGTCAAAATGGACGCGTCATCAGTCAGGAGGTTGTTGGCAGTGGCGGTTGTATATGTGGTCGGGTGGCTGTTCGGAGTCAGATATGCGGGAATAGCCGAGGCCGGAGTAGTCGTCGGGAACGGTTGACTGAACTGGATCGACTGGGAGTTGCTGTGTGTCGGTGCAACCGGGTGGTGCCCTCCGTTCACGGCGAGCGATTGGATGGTTGTCAAAGTCGTCGCCAGCGACCGGACGGAGGGCGCAGGGCTTGAGAAAGTGCTATCGCACCCTCTTCTGGAATCATGGCCTCCACCCATTGTGCGACTTGTGCCAGTTACAGAGCTCGGTGCGTGACTCCGCGGTGCCTCGATCTCTGTCGATGCAGTCCCTGCCATGCTCCGACCACCCGCTGTCGGCGGCGCATGGCCATCCATCGAGTAGCGCACTGGCTGTTCCAAAGATATCATGCTGCCGCTGTTGTGTGGTGCTGTGAAGGAAAATGAGCCCTCGCCATTGGGGCGGCCGTGGCCGATGTAGCCCGATTGCGGGTATGGGTTATTGAGCTTGGGGCCGCGCCTGATCTTCGTGTATCGCTTGTGCCGTTCACCTCGTTCACCATCAGAGGATGATTTGAAGTTGGTGAGTTTTTTGACCCATGTTGAAAAGTGTCTTCGCCGATGCGCCTGGCGGTCTGGAGGGGGGTTAGCTTGGACATGGCGGATTCAAGACTGAGGATAGGGGAGAGCGTAAGATCCCTACCATGTGTCTCGGGGATAAAGTCAGTCGTCGCCATGAAGCCTGGGGAAGTTGTTTCTCTGCAGGACAGTTCGAAAGTAGGCGAGGCGACAACAGAGGATGACGCTGGTTGACAGCGTCGGGTATGAAGCGCCTTGTCAGCAGACGAACAAAGGTGTGAGGGCGCGATGGAATGCAAGCCGGAAGACGCGGCGGTTCGCAGAGATTCCCGACTGCCCGAGAAAGGAGAGACACGCTAATCAAATTGGTGCTGGTGAGAGACTGATCGATACCCGCAAGGGCATCCTGGTAGTAGTAGTGGTAGTACTGCAGCGCAAAGAGGCGAAATAATAATAGCACACGTATGGAGAGTAGCGTCTGGCTTGGGGATGGATGACACCCGATGCGAGCAGGGGCACGTCACGTGACGTAAGGGAGGGAGTTATGTAACGACAGTTAGCAGCCGCCAGCGGCAGATATTGCGCTTTAGCTAGTATAGCTACGAAGAAAAGGGTAGAAAGAATTTCAAATGTGAACAGGATCTTTAACTAAGGATGAGGTCCTTTCATGATAGTACTACGAGTACTTCGTAAAGGCGTGTCAGAATGACCAGACACCACTGACACCATCCCACGTTGGGACCCTGACAATGGTGGCGCTAACGGCCTATCGATACTGCCCCCAGCTTCCAGAGCTGAACATCACGTCACAGCCATTAATCAACCATTCACAGACACACTCTCTTCTTTTCTCCTTCTCCCCTTCTCCCACCGCCTTTCTCCCAACCACGCATGATGAGGCATCATGTGCCATGTCCATCAGGCAGCTTCCAGAGGATGTGGTCGGCAAAATCAGGTCCTCAGCAGCGATTACGTCCCTGAATGGTGTGGTGTGTGGGTTGCTGAAGAACTCTCTTGATGCCGGCGCCACCAAGGTCTGCATCTCCATCAACTATGGCCGAGGAAACTGCACTGTAGAGGACAACGGTCTGGGCATATGCCCTAGTGAGTTTGCAGAAGATGGGGGGCTAGGAAAGCCTTATTGTATGAAAACTGGTTCCGTGTGACTACAGTTGCCCTACTAACCCATGATGTCAAGATACCTCCAAGTTTCCACCGAGTGCTCATATTCATGGCAAGCATGGTAATTTCCTTGCCTCATTGGCAATTCTTTCGCTGGTAACGGTAACCTCGCACCACCATCGCTACAACTCTCACGGCTCCATCTCTATCCACCATGGCCAGGTCCTGAAAAGACAAAATCCTTCTCCTCCTAGTGAGAGGTTTGAAAGCTTCGACCATGGGACGCGGGTCGCTGTATATGACCTGTTCAGTTCACTGCCAGTACGAGTCAAGCACCGTGCCACTGTCTTCTCCGATCGCTCAGGCCTTGACAAAGAATGGGGGCGTCTGATCCGTGATGTTGCGGCTATCCTTCTTGCCTGGCCATCCGATGTCTCCGTTTCCTTGCGGGAAACCAAAGAGCAGCGCGAATTGCGCCTAAAGTCGCCAGAAAATACAGACGTTGTTGCCCGTGTCTCGAGGCTATTTACCCAAGCATCCCTGGCAGACTCTTGTGACGCCGAATCTTGGGTCCCAATATCAGCATCATCTGGACACATCACCCTCAAAGGTTGCATTTCAATGACTCCGGTGGCAACGCGCAGGTCTCAGTTTATCAGCCTCGGTCTTTCACCAATCTCGAATGATTACGGAAATAACGTGCTCTATGAAGAAGTCAACAAGGTCTTCAAGAATTCTAGCTTTGGAATCATCGAGAACAGCGATGAGGGCAAAGGGCGCAATGGCGGTATCAATCCAGCAACGTCATCGAAGCTACGAAAGGGAGTGGATCGCTGGCCCATGTTCTATTTCCGGATACTTCTCAACGGCTCCCACAACATTTTCGACATAGACGATGTTTTTAGCCAGTCACAGAGAGATCTCGATGGAATTCTCAACTTGTTGAGAGCTGTGTCATACGGGTTTCTGAAAAAGCACCATATGCGCCCTCACAAGATTCAACTAGCGTCAGACAAGTCCCCATTTTCAACTGCTACAACCCGCCGCTCAAGTCAAGCGTCTAAGAGGCGCCAGGGCTTGTCAGGCAGCAAGCCATCCTCGTCTCGTGTTTTACCAAGGGATGCAATGTCACGGTCTGATAGCCCGTTCGATGACTGGAATCGAATGAAAGTCGGGCTGCGAACAGAGTCCCCGTCTGCAAAGGCTAATACTGAGTCCAAACCTAATAACGGCCCTGAAGTTACAGCAAAAAGGCAAAGGCTGATTGGTGAAGGAGGTAAACTTCTTCGCAAACCGTTTGACTTAGTTCCACTCAGCTTAAGTGTAAGACCTGAAATAGAGACTGGGCGTGGGGAAGAAGGAAGGATTTCCAACCTCCCTGATTGTACGATGGGAAGAGTGGGAGATGTTGTGATGAAAAGTGGTGAATGCTTGGGCACGGGGTTAGCGGGCACTGCCAAGAGGCGCAAACTCGGGGAGAAACCGAAGGCCGAACCAAGCGAATGGCTCCAGAACGTCCTGCGATCATGGAATAACCCCATTTTCGAGACGGCACGGTTATCCCTTCCACGAGTCAATGACGATGCTCCCGCCATAGGGACAAGTAACGGTCTACATCAATGCCGCACTCACGAAGACGGTGGAGTCAGATTTGAGGCCGCGTCAATAAGCTTGCATGGCCGTGTGTCGAGATCGGCTCTTTTTGAGGCAGAGGTTATCTCACAGGTTGACCGCAAGTTCATCCTCATGAAATTACCATTGCGCAGCATGAAGATGGATCAGGAGACCGGTAAATCATGTGCCTTGGTTATGCTTGATCAGCACGCTGCGGATGAGCGATGTCGCTTGGAAGACTTGATGGCTGGGTATTTTAAAGAAGACGCTAGCACGAGACTTCTGATGGCCATCGTCGAGGCACTTGAGCGACCACTTGTATTCGAAGTCTCGGGGCGTGAAGGTGATTTGCTTCAGCAGTATCAAGATCATCTGGAGGCTTGGGGCATTGTATACAAGCTGCAAACTCCTGGACTGAGAAAGAAGAGTGAAGACGGTTGCAAGGTGACTGTAACGGCCCTCCCACCGAGCATCCTAGAGCGCTGTCGTGGTGAGCCGCGGCTGCTGGTTGAGTTGATGCGCAATGAGGCCTGGAAACTCAACGACGAGGGCACCATCCCTCCTCAACCCCAAAGCGCGGGAAACGCTACCAGCAACGCTTACACAGCCAACTTTCACGGCTGTCCCAGAGGCATCCTCGAGCTCCTCCACTCTAGATCCTGTCGAAGTATGTTTCTCGCATGTTTTGTTACCCGTTTGCGCAACCCTTGCTAACAAATCACGACAGGTGCCATCATGTTCAACGATGTCCTCACCAAGGAAGAGTGCGAGCGGCTTGTAGGACGACTTGCGCGGTGCGCGTTCCCTTTTCAGTGCGCGCATGGGCGGCCCAGTATGGTGCCGTTGGTTGACCTTGGATCAGGCTGCCGAATTGGGGGCTGGGATGAGGGAAGAGGGACGGGTAGAGAGATGAGTACATGGAAGAGATGGAAGGATGGATGATGAGGATACTATTTTAGATGGAGAGATGTGGCCACCGCAGATGGGGAGGTGGGGATTAATATTTTGGGGCATCTAGACAGCCAGTTCAATGATACAGTGCTTGTATTCCTTACTTGGAAGATTTCCTCTACCCTCTCCAACAACAATTGAAATGTGGCCTTGTCATGACTCGTCAAGACCCGGTATCTAACTAACTATACAAAAAGGGGTTTCGGGTATCTATTATATAGAAGACATGAAAGCAGAAGACGACACCTCTGCCAAATGAGAGAATACAAGACAACCTCTAAACGCCAGACATGCTTTCCATCATGTATATATACCAAACAAACGAGAAAAACAAAAGTGCAGATTTTCCCAATTCCAGACCAATCAATATTCATGGATTAGTTAGGGAACTGATGGTCGCGTCGTGTCCGGAAAAGGCAACAAGGGGTATCAATCGTCTCGCGCCGCCGCTCATTGGTTCAGCCGTCCTTGTTCCTTCAACTCTTGCTTCTTACGCTCAATAGCCTCTGCTTTGCTCTTCTTCATGTCTTCGCCGGACATTCTGACCCATTCGTCAATATCGTGGTCGAATTGATGTCTGCACTCCGCCAAAAAGGGGAATTGTTAGCCGTATGCCCCCCACAAGATCGCCCCATAGCGGGAGCTACTAGGATGAGAGATGATGGATCAACGGGAATATGGACAGGATACGAGAAAAAAAAAAAAAAACTCACCCTTCATATTGCTCCAGAACAAGACACTGCATCCCGTACTCATCCGTCAGGGCCTTTTCGAAATTATACGGAATCCGCGCTTGGACCCCTTCGAATTCCGTGACGCGCATGGGCCAGAGGTCTTGGCTCAAATAGCGATGGCGATTCTTGCAGCTCCATAGGCCCGGCAGATTAGTCTCTCTCTCCCTCAAGGCCGTGATGTCGATGAACATGCCGTTCTCGGTGTCGATCCACCTGCCGTCGATGATGTTCTGGCCATCGCCTTGGTCGAGCTCCGTGTGGTGAGGGTTGATGTCCAACAGATATGTTTTCGACCTGCTGCTGCTGCTGCTGTCCTCGGAAGCGATGTTGTGTATGTGCTCCGTGCGGTTCATGTTATCTCCGAGCCATTGCATTGTCGTGTACGAGACCTGCACGTCTAGGTCATAGTCCCAGGGCATGATCTTGCCGTTCCACCACCAGCCCAGCAGCGTGCCGTGGGCGAGCCAGGTCTCGATGCCGCGGTCTTGAAAGGTAGTCAGGTAACTGTGTATCAAATTACGCAGCACAACACGGTGTTCGTCATAGGGCACTTCGGCTTTGAAGAAGCGCTTGTCGTAGTGGCTGAGAGCGAGGGAGAGGCCGGGCTCGTCGAAGTATTTGGAGCCTCTTATGGCGAAGCGGGAGTCGAGGGGGAAGGGTGGCCGAGGGTGGGATGGGGAGGCGAGGGTTGAGGAGGTCAGGGTGAGGAGGAAGAGTGATTTGAAAGATGGTGATGGTATCATGATAGCGGTAGAAAGGCGGTTTTCTTGGGAAACACGAGCAGTGAGCGGATGAAGTGGATTGGTTATGAAGTGAGGGTATGGAAGGCAAGGGCACCAATTGCGAGATGGGCGATGTGGTATAGAAGCAAAGCGGAACAGATATCTCGCAGGGGACAAAGGATTAAGCAGATTTGTTGAAAGAACGACAATAATCAGATGCCAGAACAGCGCTCAATATACGGACATAGGAGAATCGGAGGTAAAACGAAAGAGATCGGAGTGTCGAATGCCAAGAGCCGTAGTGGCGGCAAGCGTTGCGGAATGACGACGCAGCTTCGGCCTCTCAAACCTCACCAGCAACAGTAGTGTATTAGTATGTAACAAACAAGTAAATGGCCAGCCATTGAGGAAGATATACGGAGTACTCGTACCCTCCATATGTGTACTGAGCCAATTACTACTCTGTACGAGTAGTTGGACAACGACCAGGTACCACGATTGTACAACTAGCTGGGTTAATAGGCACGCAAACAAAGCCCCTAGCTCATCAGGTTTCCCCCATCTTTTCCCTAGAATGATACGAGTACGGCCTGGACGAGTGAACCAGGGGGTTTCCCAAGCTTGATTGTGACTTGGACGATGCTGATCCATCCCCATTCTCCCTTACCTGTATATATACTGTACGGAGTAGATGCAAGTACATGATCTGATCAAAGCAATCCATCTACCTTTTTTTTTCTATTTTTTTTTCTATCCCATCTCTCGCCATATCGTCATGCAGGCAATCTCATAGTGTCACTACTCGTAAACTCTCCGTTCTGAACACAAACAAAACAAGCAGACAGGCAAGCTATCTCGGAAAATACGGCTCTGCTCTCCAACGGTGGCACACCCGCGCCCGCTAAACCTCTTCTAGAAATAGCTCGTGTGCTTATGCATAAATAATGCTAGGTACGAAGTACATCGTCTGTCTATGCGCCAAGTCGTTCAATCAGCGTCATCTAGCGCTGCCGAGAAAGCCGTCTAAGACTCTCCAAGCAGGGGTAATGACCTGCGCCTTGATGTTACGTCTGCCAAGTAGTACTTCATATCAGAGCCTCTGCAGTAGTATTATGTTCGCTTAGGAGGTTTAGTCTTCTCATTCTTGTACGAAGTACGAAGTATTACTACTCCGTACAAACAAACCGAACCCTTACCAAGTACATGTACATACATACATACAGATTCTAGACTCGTAAAGCCAGCAAGCAGTCAGCCGTCTTTTCCGTGCGCCACTCTATTGTCCCAAACTATTGCTCCTTCAGATTTGCCGATTCCCGATGCGAATGTCCATGGACGGAACGAAAATGCCGGTCTGGCTGGGAAGATAAGACGATGGCCTCGATACGAAGTACCACTAGTACTAATTATGCAGTTGCATACGGGGTAAAAAGGAGGAAGCGATCCTAAAAACGCAAAAGTTTCTTCTTGAAAAAGAAGATTGACTACTCCGTATTAGCAGAGACCAAAAATGCAAAAAGAAAGGTCGTCCCTCCCGCCGGGAATTGAACCCGGGTCTCAAGCGTGACAAGCTTGCATACTGACCACTATACTACGGAAGATGTTTCTGGCTGTGAACAGCCAGTGTAGTGGATCGATGTCTGACCCCAAAATAATTCTCTACATATACTATCCTCCCATCAGCATCTTCAACATTTTCTAGCATAATACTCCGTACTGTCCACGCTTCTTACTGCTACTGGCAAACTTCACATCATCAAGCAGCTTCCATCTGCGCAAATCATGTTTCCGGGTATCGACGAGTAGTTGAAAAACACTCCCCTCAACACACATACTACATAAAACACAGGTCGCCGACCTTCTTTATAGAATCCCCCGATCCGGAAAATCCCACCCATTCATCCGTCATGAAATCCTCATCACCGTGCAAAGACCTTCACAATTCCGTCCCCTCCTCCGCTCACCACCCACTTGCCGTCCTGACTCCATACACAGGTGCAAATACCCTCACCGCGCATTACTCGATGACTCGTGATCTCTTGTGTACATGACCTCTTCTCCAGGCTCCAGAACCGGAGCGATGCATCGTGGCCAGCACTTACAAGCTCGCGTCCGTCGGGACTGAGCGATAGACTGGAGATGGCATCTGGATGTGCCAGCATGTTATATGTGCATTGACCTGGGGAAAATGTCAGTCTTTTATTCACTTCTACCCGGACGACGGGAACATACCGCTGTTTGCATCAAAGAATCGCACGAAGCGATCTTCGTGGCCAGAAATGATGGTACCCTCAACGCCAGATCCGGCCATCGACCGTCCACCTGTCGGCCCTCCTCCAGTGCTGGTCTCTTCTTCGCCCATCTTATTTCCGTGCTGGTTGCCCTGATCCAACCCAATGGTCGTGGTCACCACCGCATTGACGCTCGTCTTCATCGTGCTATCATACGTCTCTAGACTGTCCATGGAGCCAACTTGCTCACCCGTTCTTGTGTCGTAGACTATCACAGCCGCATCGGAGTAGGAGACCACAAATGTTTCGCCTGAGCCGCCAAGCGGGGTGATGCTCGTCGGGCTTGCGTTAGACCCATCAGATCGCGTCAATACATGTACAAGCGTGTGATGGAAAGGAGAGTTCGACGCCATGGTAGGCTGGGGAGAGTTGGAAAAGCCGCTGCCTGAGCTCATCGAGTTACCACGCACGCGACCTGCCCGACCCGACATGGCTCGGTTCGACCCGGGCTGTGGGGAGCTCAGCTGAGGAGGTGCGCTGACTGACCAGAGCCGGACGGTCCCATCTGCCGCACCCGAAACAAGCAATATCCGGTCAGGGGTGCCGTAAGAGCTAGAATTACCAAAGATGGATCCCAACACTGTCGGAAGAACACAGAGTGCCCACACAGCATCCGTGTGTCCCTCCAGAGTTGCCTTGGGATCAACTCTTCCGCGCTCCCAAACTCGGACTGTTGCATCCTGACCGCCGGAGAATATCCAACCATCACCTTGAGCACGGCCACCAGTAGAGAAGTTCGGGGAGGGAGACCAAGAAGCCAACGATAGAACGGCTCCGGTGTGACCGCGATGTGTGAAGTTTGCAGTTACATCTAGATCCGAGGCTGCATGGTTCGACGAAGTGACATGATTATCCAGCCGAGGGATATTGAATCGCTTGATCATGCCATCATCTCCCGCAGTGCAAATCTCAGGCTCTCCGGGGCTACCACCACCTGAGAATATGACGGTGCGAACCGTGTTCAGGTGGCCTCTAAGCCCAAATCGTAGCTTGAAACTTGCACTCTCAGCCTTTTGTCCCGCACTCGTCAACAAATCATGTTCTGAGCTGCGCCTTTTCGACATGGAGCTCTTTCTGCGGTGGGAGCCTGCGACCCGGTTGGGGGACTTTGACAGGTAGTCTGCGTTTGGGAACACATCCGTGTCTGGTCGATTTGGGGCAACCTGAGGATGACCAGGTGTAGGTTCTGGGAATGTTCCTTCGGGAAACTCCCATCCTTCAGAATCAGGGGCTGCATGTGCCTTCTCCCTGAGCTCCACAGGCTCATCCATACCACCCAACGCCTCAGCAGCATGGTTGGGTCGAGGCAGGGTGTCTTCCACCGTCCGCGTTGTCATTGAGACGGGCGGCTGCCACTCGTTCGAAGTATACATGGGAGGGGGTTGCTGGTGTTCATTGGACGATCGCACCATCTGCTGTGATTGTAATTCGGGATTAGGGGCAAACTTGGGAGGTGGTTGCAAAGGTGGCCCAGAATTTGGGGCTAGATGTTGTCTCGAGTTCATATCTTGAATATGGTTTTGTGCCTGCCGCATAGGCAGTTGGTATTGCCGCTCCATCAGCTGCGGGCCAGGCATTCCAAAGGCTTCGGCCTCACGTAAATCTTCTAATATCGGTAGTGGGGGGGACTCGCGGGGCGGCAAAGGGTTTGCCGGGGTAATCATCAGGTACATAAATTCAGACTGGCACTGATCCAGGAAAGTCTTGAGCTCGTTTCGTTGCGTCTCGTCATCGGGTTTCTCGACCTCAATGCCATCAACGCCAGGGATGGGCTGCTTCTCCGAGGAGGCTAGTTCAACGTCAGTATCCAAGCACGATACAAGGCAAAAGATAATTCCCACATCGCAGCTTCTCCTGGATCTTGGCGGCGCGGTCATTCTTCACGGCTTCAGTGGTTTCCGCAGCGGCGGCGCCCTTGAGCTGTGCAGTCTGTTCCTTGACCTTTCGTTCAAGGATCGACACGTATTTCTTCAAGGCCTTCTGTGTGGCATCGGCTCTCCTCGCCTGGCCCTCGAGGCTGGCTATCCTCCCCTTCATCTCCTGCTTCTCAATCTCCCAGGCATTTCGGTCGCGTTCGTGTCGGTGCCATTCTGTCTGGAGAAAACGCATAACCCCCTGGAGGGTGTACTCAGTAGCCTGCGGCTGGTTGGCAGTGCTGTTCTGCATCGCGCCGCCCATATCCATTCCTCCAACGCCGTTGCCAGCATTCGAGCCCATCGCGGCGCGCGAGATTCAGTCGAGTCGGTTCATCGAGGGTGGTGGTGCGCAATAGCAACAGTGGTGGCTTCTCAGGCCGGCTCGAAAGGGCGGCGACGACAGCTCCACGCGCTTCGAACACCCGCGTAGCTTCTGGTGTGTATTTCCCTTTGCCTGCGCACGTCGTACGAAGACCGTTGAGGCTGGCTGTCCAACTTGGCGAGGTTTATGGACATTCAGCCAGGTATGTCAAGCTCTAGTACTAGCCACATAGGCATCTGTATGCTTGTTTCTAATCTGGAGCAGGCCTGCTCGGCAGCCAATCAGAATGCGTAGTTCCTCGTGAGGCCGCAAGGCATCGACTTTGAGAACCCCTGACCTCGTTTAGTTGATGCACTACGGAGTATGTGCTATCTAATAAACATGGACATGTGCTGGATTTCCCACGACAGGCAACATATCAATTTATTATTGAACAAGATTCATTGAAGAACACCACGATTACAGCTTGAAATAGTGCCCGCCAATACCATCCGCCACACAATACCTAGAAATCTGGAAACAATTTAATCGCACAACAATGCTAACACTTTCTGTGGGACCTGAGGCCGTTTGCTACTCCATACAGCATATCCACTTAATTATGAGGCCGTGGCTGAAACCCAAACACCAGGAGGCAATCAAATCGGACAATACCATATTGTCTCACGGTCGTTTTAGAATTGCTAATATGTTATGATTTAGCTCACCAGCCACTGTTGTCATCATGCTTTTCCCTTCACTAAACCACCTCATGACAGAGTCAAAGCCTCTACAGCAGCATCGCTCCACCATTTCCCTCCATACGTCTTCCCCACGCCTACTCTATCATAGGTGCTATCCTCTCTATGCCTCACAATCAGCACCCAATAATGACATAGCTTTGTCGAGATAACTAATCCCATGCGTCTCTCAGCTTCTTCTTCTCGTCGGCCATCCCCACCCATGAGAGCAAGGCAAGAAACTGATCGCCCAGTAACATCTTGCCCTTCTTGGTCAAGAACAACCCATCCGACAACTGAGCCTGTGTGGTCGGGTATGTATTGAGCCATGGAACTCGTGAGCTTGGTGTGAGAGGCACTTATATCAGCCTGGATTGCTTTCATCACAGGATCCCCCCTCCCTACATCTAGTGTGGCTCCTATGGCTGTCATACGCTTTGCTCTCGCACGAATAGTCATTTGCCTCCTGTCATCCGAGTACACAATCGACTCACACAAATTCTTTACCCCCTTGATTGATAGGAACCGGATACCACATGGAACATGTGCCCACGTCCAAGTCGGCAGTCCCAAAGAGTTGACCATGGCCTTTACCTTTACACCCTGGGTAACTTGCCAGAGCAACTGGTCGGGAAGACTCTCTCCACACTCCATAGGCATACTCATACCCACTTCTCCTCCCCATTTCCGTCCGCAAGCCCTCCAGGGCGATCAACTTGTCCGTCGTGAATGTTAACTGCCGCTCACTGTACGACTTAACGACATTCTTCTAGCGCACATTGCGTGATATACTGTAGCATTTTTCGCCGGTCTCGCGTTGCGTGATGACCTTGCAGGACCAAATAATAACACTCTTGGTGAAGAAAACCATGCGTCGGGATAAAAGCCACTCCTGCGTTGCCCAGGCGCGGCGGTTCAGCGCTCCATGTTCCGGAAATGTGTCAGTGACGGCGTCACGCCTGATGGTTGCGAAGACTCGTGGGTCGTGAGCAGCTGTACTTTGGGGGAAGAAGTTGGGGAGCTCGATGGAAGGGGGCAATGGAGGACGAGGGAGGAGAAACCCTTCCTGTGAATCCGAGGCATGAGATGCAGCGATGGTGAGTTCAGCTCGTTCGTATATGGAACCCATCATTCTCGACTCTCGAAGCCAATCATCCTGGTCGTCTTGGCTCAGAGTGGTGTATCTGCCACGATAACCTTCGGATTGAAAGAGCTTGACACAGTTGTCTTGGACATGTAAGACTCGAGTCGGAAGCTCGGGTGGGGAGGACTCATTGACGAGATGTCCTGACAATGTCTCTCTACATGGAGCATGCCCCTGCTGACATGCGTTTATCCATCGTTTGATTAGGGAAAAACCAGCATCGCAGGCTGGGTCCGACAATTGTGCGCGGCCTATGATATGGTGTTTATGGAAGCTGTCTCTATCTACAGATATAAGAAACCAAAGAAAAGATTCAGTCTGATGGACTGGTAACGTACCTTGTCCGTCTGTGTAGAGTCGTACCTTGGCTTTCAGCAGTTTTCTAGTGACCCCTTCTGTGGCGGTCACTTCAAAACCAGTCAAATATGAGCCTTCCGTCGGGGTCTCAGGAAAAGTGACACCCAAGGGGTCAGCTTTTGGCTCGATAATGATGGTATCTGACAATTGAGGGGTTGGCTCAATGGCTATCTGTCGGTGTTTTCTGGAGACTCTAGAGTAATATCTCCTGAATAAGTGCGCATAACAGGCATTCCAATGCCGAATGGGCAAGATCAGCCCCATTCTTCCGCATGACCATTCCCCTCCGTCCACCACGTTGAGTCGAGATTTGACTGGGAAGATGTTGAGTAAGATTATGCAAAGAAATGGAACTGCATCGGGAACATAATGACATTTCAGTAGGGTGTGGATATAAAATGCTGTAGATAAGTCTAGAATTTAGACCATAGACGTCTGTTATCCGTGAATTTGGTGGTAGTTATAGTGCTGATCTGGCATGTTGCGGAACGGGCTGGAGAATCTGGTAGTTGCGAAATAGCGCATAATACCTTATTTCTCACCTCTTCACATAATGCAGCCTCATTCAACCCAAACCACGTGGAAAATCCACCATCGACATAATTTTGGAGGGAGTGACGGAATGTTCAACTGGAAGTGTATATTAAGAGTTAACTATATATTATACAATTGCAAATACTATAGCCACTACTTCAATAGCGCCACCTATTTACCTCGACGTTTGTCGGGGGAATATATTGTCAGCCCTCTTCAATGCGTCGTTTGTGTCGATTCGTTTATGCTCAGAGCCTTGTTTGGGTGAGCCACTCCCTATTACTGTCGAGTTTAGAGTGTTACTGGCGAGACAAGCATGGCTGAGAGTAAAATCCCACTTGGACTTCACTTATAGACTCCACACCCAGCATTACCGACACACCCTGCTGGTGTCGCAGATAAAGATTTCGGGACAACTTACGAATTCACTATCACTGCATTTCGCATAAAAATTCACATCCAGCATGCAAGTGCTTCATCACTTGTCTACGCTCAAGGGTTCTGCAATACTAGTTGCGTTGCACAGCAGACCGGAGATCTGTGGGTCTCTACCCAGCCGGCTCCGAAGATGCGGAGGCCAGAACCCGGAACTCTCACGTTAAATTCCCCGTAACCTCTCCAAAGTCCCCTCCGATGTTCTCCCAATCCCAAATGAACCCTTACCTTCTTCCAGCTTAGGATGCATATAAGTTCCGCAGCTCACTCGCTTCCACGGCCTCAGTATGGAGGCATGGATGGCTGACGTTAGTAGATGGCTGGGGAAAGATGTGGCGGGTGATAACCGTCCCATCCAACGATTACAAGCAGGAGATGGAAGTCTTCAACTTCAATAGAGTCTTCTAGTATTGTGGCAACAATCACTACTGCGAGATGTCAATATTAATAATCGTGAGTACCTACTACTAGCACATGACATCGTGTGCTTATATGACTCCGTACTCTAAAAGGTTTTATGAATATTTTGCTTCTTTGACTATAGGTCTTCCACTGCATCCACTCACCTTCTTTGCATGCTCAATGAAGAGGGGGATGCATGGCGAGAAGGTGATCCTGAGCGTATCTGTCGAGCCAATTTGAAGGAAGGAAAACTATAATTCACGATTTATGGGGGGAATCTTGAATTCCATGCCTATTATATGTGCATGAGTGAGAAGGGAAAAGTTTCGATGTTTCAATCTTGATTCAGGCCTGATCACTTTGTCAACAGGTTCACCACACCTTCTACTAACATGTACACAACCTATCAATGCGATACTCAAAGATAAAGTCATCAAAAGGCCAACTAGATGCCTCCTCACCAATCCCGACGTTGATCTTACGAGCATCTATAAAAAATTGCGTTAGCACCTTTCGTGGTCGTGATTCCATCGTGATTTATGCTAAAAAAAAGAGGCGTCACTTACCCTTAGGAATCCGAAATGAACCCCAGAATCCGTCATTGGCGATGCTTCGGGTTGCTCCAGTGGCTCCAGTTCCGACGTTGACTTTCTTGATGTGCTTTTGGTCATATTTCTCGGCACCGAGCGTGAGTCTGCCGTGTGTCTTGCCAAGCTCTTTGCCATCGACTTGGATTGTATATTGCTCCGAGGTGAGCTCGGTGTCGGCAATGGTCAGAACAAGGTCAAAATGGTAGTGGCTGACATCAATTTCTCCCTCTTGGCCGAACAAAAAGTGTGATACGCCTTGAGTCCATGGGAGAACTTCATCTGCCACGCATGGCGCGTCCGCGGAACAGGCTCCGTAGAACTGTACTTCAGTTCCGGTAGCGGATTTGTATAGCACATCCTTGGCAGCAGTTCCTGTGATAGATCATTAGATGGACTGTTCATAGGTGCATTTGTGTCTAAAGAACCCACCAGCAGGGATCAAATAGTTCAATCCTGCACCTTGTGCCCGGACTTCTTGACCATGGACGTAGATACTCAGGTTATCCCCAGGCAGTCTTGTCACCCATGTATCAAATGGATACTTGTAGTTCGGCTGCTGGAAATTTGGATGGGGCAAGACCTTCCTGTCATAACTCGTTGACCTGAGGGTCTTGGGGACGTTGTTATTCTCCAGGGAAAGCCATTTGCATGGCGAGTTATCTCGCGGGCATTTCCACCACTCGTGCGCAGGGCTACCAGCCGAGCGAGGGATCGTATTTCCGCCACTGGATTGATGCTTGATCTGTCCGTTATGCTCGCTGTTGTAAATCTCTTCAACGAGGTTAATGGCATCTTCCAAAGAACTGATGTGATAGTGAGTGAACGCGTCCAAAGCTGCTTTGTTGTGAGGGAAACAATCGCCCAGCACCCGGCGAAGGACATTGTCGAGCTCAGCAGCCTTGATAGCGGCTGAACAGACTGATGGTGTACAGACCCTCGAGGGCGGAGGGGGGGCTGGAGAGGAATTCAGTGTTCCTGGAACCCAATGCTAGTGAAGTGGTTGATGCAAACTTACCGTTTTTCACACAGCGATCATCCCGTACGATGTAGCCTGCAGGACAGCACATCCATTCTTCCATTTCTTGATCGAAGTGAAAGGTTTCCTGGTTTTGACCCTCGGCGCAAATGTCCGACACCTGAACACATTTCCACTTCCCATTCACATGATGAGCGACTTGAGCTGGGGGTGCGTCAACGCCGTGTCAATCAGTATTATAGAGCATCAAGCATACCTTTTTGCTTGCAATAGTCCACCTATGGAAATATTATCAGAACTGAAGCATGCATTCGAAGAAGCCTAGGTACTCACTATGGGATTGGGCGGAGTGGGGGGCCCGGAGAGGGCAAAGGGAAGCGAGGTGAGAACCGCAAGAGTTGCGAAGGGTTTCATGATTGTTGTGTCTTCTTCTGATCCTGACTGTTGAATGTTGTCAAGTTTCTGCTTTCTTAGAAAAGGGACTCGGGCCCATATTTATATTTCACTCGTAAGTCTACCTGGCTACATCGGGGGCGAGGCATTCGGTCTCGCCCAAAGGTATTCACGAGCTGAGGGTCAAGAACTGCCTTGTTGTCTTGTATGCGGACCATGGTGTCAAAGTGTGGGCATCAAAAGAGCTTGGCCATTCGAACTAAGTGATAACAGTGGATGAGATACTGGGAGTGGTGGACAGAATGCTGCATCGATGTGGATTTGTTTTCTTCAAGGGCCCGATCGGAGACGCAGGGAAAGCATGTAATAGGCAGAATGGCCCCTATCTACATGTCCGAGTCGTTGCACTGAAGCTACTGGCTGAAGCCTGTGGAATAAATACATGTATACTTTGTAGAAGCATAAGGTCTTTGGGCTCGCAATTGGGCCTCATGTATCAAGCCAAGATGTCGATTCGGAAATGCGATTGGATCTCATACTATAGCCGCATCTTTCAGCTATAAACTACATTTGCATAAACAACTAGTTTTCAATTGGCTGCCTTAAAATCATCATATCTGCGCCTCATTCTTTGTTGTCCCAGTGGGTTTTGTTCGCGTACGTATTCGGTGACCATTGCCGACATGAGACATGCAGTCGATGAGGCTCCAAGCTGCACCATGCTGATAAAGAGCAAATAGGAGATTTATCTAAGCATTGTTCTAATTTAGTGGGGAAGTTCGGTGAAATTTCGTGCGCCATTGCAAGGTGTGTAAAGATCGTGGGTCTGGGCAAAGCTCAGGATGACAGGTCAAATTCCAACATGGCCGTCTTCTTTGGGCTTCAATGCCAGAGTCTGTTCAAACTATGCCCAACTGCTGCAATGTGATCATTTGTTGCATGTGTGCAGATGCCTTTCATGCGCAGAGCCTCATACCTTGAATGTGTTCATGCTTTACGCTATCTCTCCTCCCAGCTGAGTCGCCCTCTCGATCATCGCCAACCTGGTTGATCTCGGGGCGCTGGCTCGACAGAGAGTTGGCACGTGTACCACCACGTAGCTTCATAGTTATTGGATAGTCAGTGATGATGAGCTGGCGGTGATGAGCTTGCAGACCAGCGTCCACCTCTGAGTACGCTTCCATGCGCTGCGAGCGTCCATAGTCGCTCTATGCCGCGGCCCCCGCCGTTCCCATCATTGGATAGCACGAACTCGTCCACAGTGAGCTCGACACTGTGCTCTGGAAGATAATCGCCCATGCCGCCAATGACCGACCTTCCCAATGCATTGCCCAGACAGCTATGCGCCCCGTGCGAGAAGGGAATGAACGAGGTGACCAATGTATCTTCTTGTGCTCCTTGGTTACGGGATGTGCCTGTTACAATGGTAGTAGAGAGAGCCCTCTCATGGTGACGTGTAAAACGCAGGTCGAAGTCCCATGGTCCGCATCCATGATGAGAGAGGCGTTGCTGAGGTTTTCTCAGTCCGATCTTGCCCACCTTGTCCTTATTGTACTTTGTCCCCATTACTTAGCCCCTCAAATCCACTCTGTGATAAGAGTTGCCTAACTAGAGCTGCTGGATTTCACTATTCCAGCATTATGCTTATGTATGTCTTCACAGCGAAACTTATACAAATGGTGTGGATATCCCGGCTGTCACTTAATGTCTGCATTAATGTAATGTAAAATGATTAGTCTTAGTCTACTCCGTAAATCCAGTTGAAATAACTGCATAGGCTAGACGCTGCCATTCCTTTTCTCAACTTGGAAGTCCTCCACTGGCTTGAAGCCAGCAGCCTCATAATATCTGCTAAATATTCAGCAATCGATGCATTGACAGCCTTTTACATCACTTCAGAAACCTACTGCACTAATTTCCCCGTCTGCCATTCTGCCGCGCGTAGGCCACGACATATTCCAGCATTGCCAGTCCCGATCCTTTGCGTCTCACTGGGTCTATACGGTGATCTGTAATGAGAGCATCCAAGTAGATGTGAGCGCTGAGAAATGTCAGCAAAGCTACTTGGTGCTGAAGTTTCATATCACGGAAACAAGGGCTGGATAGCACATCAAAGACAGACTCGTGAACTTTGCGAAAACTGCTGAACTAAACAAGCTGCGACCTTGAGTGACAGCAGACACCAGTTTGGTCCTCTTCATTAAACAAGACGCTCTTGTTCTTTTCCTGAGTTGAAACAGCCACATCCAAGCCTGGGTTGCCCGTAAAGAAGTTCACAGGCTTCAGGCCCACCATCATCTTCTCATTAGGCATAACCGGCCAGTCCTCAATACGTGGGTTGTGGGTGGAGCCAAAGGTGTGCCAGATAACAATATCCTGGTTCCTGACTGACTTTGAAGTTACGGAGACATTGCGCTTCTTGATAGCAGAAGCGATTCCATCACCACCGGCAGATTGCATTGTATGTCGGCCGGAAGGGAAATGGTCATCGTCCTCGTAGCGGGTAACCCAAACTGCGTGCTGACCAAACTCAGAGCGCTTCGCATGGAACGAGTCGGGATGCGCTAAAAGCATTTGGCTGTAGCAGGGCAGAAGTTTGAACCCGACTGGCGTGCCTGTAATTGGGTTCATCTTGCTTTCGTTGACAAATTTAAAGGTCCGATTCTTGGTAAAGTCGAGATCAAACGCACCCTCTTCCTCTACAACACGGCTCTCAGTAACGTAACCCACGCCAAATGGGTTATGGATAGCTGGGTTCCCAATTGACATGGCCTTTGATTCCTCGATGACCAGCGAGTTGGCTTGGCCATCAATAGCTGGGTCAATGCGGAGGCTGAAAAGGTGTTGATGATAAGGTGCCAGGACTCCCGGTGCAACAATGGTGCCATAAGGGACCATTCCCTCTGGTCCAACTTTCGTAGGCACAGTTGACAAGATACCAGTGGCGCGCACTTCGTAAAATATCGATGCGTCTTGACCGAAATGGAAGGCGAAGATATACTCGTAGTTACTGACTGTGATAACAGTCTGCAACACGAGTATACGGGATCGGGTGACCACAGCGTTCTGAGTACGAAAGTTTGTATGCTTCCACAAGATACCATCATCCTGTTCATGGCAGCACACTACGTTGGGTAGCTTCATAGGCTCACCGGAGTGTGTATTATGCCAGCCATCAAAGTATTTGATAGTGCCTGATTGTCGCAATCTTAGCGTCAGCTTTGAGATAAACGTTCATATAATCGGCTCATACCTAGACAATCGCACCCGAGACGTAGATTGTTAGCGTTGATGCCTGCTCCGTCATTCCCTAGATCGAATGCAGCCTTGCGCGGATATGGAGCTCGTGGGTCACCATAGGGCACAAACATCTCTGCAAGGGAGAGACGGTAGAAAAGGCTCCGGCCATCATAGCGAACATCGTGAAGAGTCAATCCCTCACGGTAGTTGAAGCCCACTCTGAAACTCCACTTCTCCCAGTCCAGGTGATTTCCACGAACTTTGAAGGAGGGACCGTCTGGCTGAACCACCTGATATGGCTTGGTGGTGGTTCTTGGGGTTGGTCTCAAATCCGGATGATACTCACTTGTTGAAGTCGAGTGAATCCTACGGCGATCGAAAGGATGAGGTTCATTATGGACCCTTTCGTCTGGAGAAGAGGGTAAGCGATACACTTTGGTGACTTCTAGTTTCTCCGAAACTTCTGCACAAATGTCAAGCGGGTAAGCATAGTAATTTGCATCTCCATGCTCTATTAAGCGGAGATAAAACCAGCACTAGAAGCATGATTAGCCCTGATCCAGGTAGATTGAATGGAGAGGGTATTCATACCATTGTGATACGCTGAGACATATCATTCATTCCGTCAGTGGCATACGCCCACGGCTCAACGACAACAGAGGATCCGGGTGGGAGATCGAGGCGGCGTATTTCAGTTAGTACTTCCTCATTGGCCATGCATGCCGCCTCAACTTCTTTCATGTATGCAGAATCTATGTAGGAATGCTTCCCTTCAAGGTGCTGCTTCTTGATAACTGCGTCGTTGTCGAGATCAATATGGAGCTCAAAGAGCTCGTTATTTCCGCTGTAGCTCTTCACCACAAGCTCAACACGTGCACAGCGAGTAGGCGCTCGCCCTGTGGGTTGTCCGCGATGCTCTCGTGCGAGAAATTGGACCATCTCATTTTTAGGTGGCTCCTGCAAGGTGATGACTCGAAAGTTGGGATCTTGTCCAGCAAAATGTGGACGAACGATAGCAGCGGCCTTGACATCTTTCTCAATTAAACAAATTGCAAATGAGAAAGGAAAAAACATGGCAAACATACCCGAGAAATTTCCTCGGGCGTGAGAGGATCGAATGGGTGGACAGAAGGTGCCATGATCATGAGGTCCAGGGTTGCGAACGCTAAGACAGCTTCAACAAGAGTGTGCGAAAGGGATGAAGAGCAGGATAAATGAGGAGTATATAGAACGGCAATTTAAATCTTATATGTTGCAAATCTGAGGGCATTGGCAGCTTGAAGTTGATCGCCGCTTTCGGCCTGCAATCACCATTGGTTGCATGTAATTTTCGACACTCACGTAATACATCGGTCTCATTCACCTCCAAAGGTTTAGTTGATGACAGCAATTACTGCGCCGCTGCAACATGAAGCCACAGTTCGAAAATTTTCAGGAGACCATACCTTTGGAGGAAGAAATTCTCATCCTCGTGATCGTCCTCCAAAGGTATAGCTCAGCAAGAAGTCTTGAACCGCGTCAACAACCTTGCACATACCCCATATTCAGCTGCGGGCTCGGACATCGCACCTCTAAAGGCAAGCAAACAAAAGCTCGCATCAGAACCGATTTATCAACAAATTCACCGACAAAAAGCAAAATGGCGAGCGATGTTCTTATAGAAGAGGAGAGGAAGGCCAGGTATAAAGTCCTATGGACTTTATCTGTTTGCCCTCTATTATAGCCGTTATTTTTTGCTCCAACATCTCTGACCACGCCTAAGCAATTACCTTTCAGGTGAGATTTAGCGACCCATATTTGTTTGTAATTGGATTGCCCACGCACTTCTGGCCATAAAAAGGCCCTGGTACTAGACAAGTATTCGCATCTTGTCCAATTAATAAGGTGCCAGACGTGGACGAATATGTCAAGACATCGCAAAATGCGTTTCTCGCCTACCACCGCCAGCGGGCCAAGAGGCTCCTAAAGTGGCATGAGTTTATTACCAATGCGCTGGAGGACATCACCAAATTGGCGAAGCCCAGAGAATTAGGGCCTACATCGCGATGCTGTCCATCTCTGATTGTCGTACGTTCATTGTGAAGCAGTCTACCGGCGTGAGCATCTGTCAAACCGTTATACCAGACCAGCAAAAGTGAAATGTACACCTCAGCAATTGTAGCTGATAGTGCAGGTTATATTGCATTCGACAACATCGCTCCTGTCCTGCGGGACTTCCCATGCCATGATCGACTTGGAGACTACTCGAGAACCTCGAGGCTGGCATGATTGGCATGAATACAGGCTCGGGAAATTTAGTCTAACTAACTTCAAGACCATTGCTGATGTTGTTTGATAGGGAATGCCTCAGCTGCCGAATCCCCCTTTGGAGGGATTAAGGAATCGGGCTACAGCAGGAGGCTGGGAAAGACGTTGCCATCAAAGAGTTAATTACGAAAACTGGCATCCTAACTGTTGGATCTGTTCCAAACCTGTGAAATATAGACAGCAACAGGGAAATAGAGAACTTGCAGGCTTTCTGTGTTTTCTGAGATTGATCTTGTCTGTCGATCTTGGCGTAATTGTTCTTGCGTGTTTCTATGATCCATCATAGGACATGCAATTTATCCACCAAATCCCTGACTGATCCATTGGAAAATATAAAACTGCTGTCCTGATTTAAGGAACGAGAATTTATCAGTAGAGAAATCTCTTACGTCCTAGAGAAGTATGACCTCGAAAGGGAAACAAAAGTAGGGTCAAAATAGAATGGCTGTCAGAAAGTGGCACCGGGCTCTCACCAAGTGCCTCCTCAGCTCTTTAACAGGCGCTTGGCGGCCAAGGGTGGAAAATGAAGGTCATATTTCCCTCGGCCAGAATCTTAACAAACTCGGTTAAAGGGAAGATAGGCATTGTGAAGGGCGCACTCGGCAAGATGAGTGGGGGTGTATGGCAATATTCAAGGTTTTAAGGACTGGCTACAGGGCTTTAAATGCGTGACGTCGAGAAACTAAAGGTTTGTTTATTTAATTACTGTATAGATATAATTTCTGCAACTATGGACGGTACAGTCCAATCCACAATTCACATCTAACTTTTCCTTTCTCCTCCTGTTTCTGGCTGAAATACTCCGCCATACTGACGGATATCTTTCCGCACTCGATATCTTCCGTCAGATCCTTCGAATTTCAGCCCAGCCGGCGTTATTATGGAGAGCACCATTCTACCGCATCCACATAGTTGGCAGGCTGTGCTTAGTACGGCAAGGGTAGTAAGTAGTCTTAGTGTCCGCATTTTACGGAGTAGTGTCAGAAACATTGAAACGTGGATCAGTTTCTGCTGATCTGGTAGTTGATTACACCCGTAGCGCGCGGTAAACTAGCCTAGTAATGGCTGAAAAGCACGAAGTATAGAGTGGAAAGATTCGAATTCAGGGGTGATTAATCGCCCATGTACTCACTTATCACATGGCCCAATAAGGGATGATTGATCGCAGATTTGAAGCACTATAACGAATCTACAACAGTAGTTATCCAGCAACACTCAACCCGGTACCCCATAATCTATCCGAGCACTCTCTAGTGTCAACCTCAGTAACGGATTATTCCACATCACGGCACATTCCACAACATGACACATTCCTTCATTCCAACGCACA
>JAOALB010000101.1:0-105907 GCA_025331125.1 Mycogone perniciosa
CCCCCCCCCCCCCCCCCCCCCCCCCCCCCCCCCCCCCCCCCCCCCCCCCCCCCCCCCCCCCCCCCCCCCCCCCCCAAAATAATACTATGCCAATCTCTATCATTTACAGGCTAATAACTGTCTACGCGATTATCTATCTTAATACATCCAGTACAGCTTGTCAGTATAGGCCGATAAACATTTTTAGACCGCTAACTTAACGGAAAGGAGCTGTAATGCTAGTATAGACCCCTTAGCGTAAAAATAGCCAAGTCAGGCCTTCTATAGATAAGCCCGTAGTATGCAATATTATGTATTGGTCTATTATAAAGATGCTGTAAGGTGCTTGGTTTAAGGGTTTTAGGCCAACAGCATAAATATATATCCATGCTCTAAAGGCTGGCTAATAATAATCTAAGCAACTCAGCGTTTCTAAACAGGCCTGCTAAGTTGCTCGGCCTAAAGCTCTCATTTCGCCAGTATAGCTTGGCTGTATAGCTGCAAGCTCTGCCACTCTAAGACCGGGTTTTACGTTTTGATCTACATATAAGACTAAACGGAACGCGTAAGTAGTTGTAGTCTCAATAATACAAATAAGAAATTATCGCAGGTATTTATATAGGAAGGAGGGGGGTGGGGTAAGCAGCTTTCTACTTTCAGCCAGGGACTTTTAGGGGAGACTTAGCAATACCGATATCTATTTACAGCCCCGCTAGCAACTCTAAGAAGAGAGGTTAACTCTTAGATAAATAAGAAAGACTATCTTGCATTTTTTTTTCCCCGTCTTTAATTATAATATACTCACTATTCCTGCAATTATCCACTATAACTGCCCCTTTTAGATTTAAAGTATATATTCTTAAGTTGCAAAAGCCGCCAAAGCCAAAATAAACAGCACCTATATTAAATATATATAAATAAGATTTCGTATTACTAGAAGCTTACAGTATAAACCTGCCTTTTTACTATAATATAAAAGACTTTAGTCTTAATTACCTATATAATATATTATCTGGCCTTTACTTTATAGACCAGTACTCTAGTTTTAATGTAGATAGCGAAGTAGTTTAAGACCTTGCGGGTAATTTATCTAGTCCTACTAACTAATTAGCCTTATCTATTAAACTAATCCTATACAGTAACTAGAATTAAAGTAGCTATTTCCTACTATACTTATATAATAAAAAAGATTAATAAAATTATAAATAAAGAAAAGTAAAATAGAAAGGCAGATAAGATATCCTTAATATTAGTTTACTTAACCCCTCTTGTAATAACTTTTAGTTCTATTATAGGATAACAGGTTGCCGATAATATTATAAAGTAAACAGGATTTATTAAGTTTAAAGCTAGCATCGCTATATAATCGCTAGTCTAACTAACTTACAATATTGACTTATATAGATTTCACTGTAATGCCTTACTTTCCCCGCCAGCTTTACATATATCTGCATCTGCCATTATAATTCTTAAAAGTCCCTCTTTAAAAGACTGTCTTAATAATAATAAAGGTTATTAATGCTAAGATATTATAATTATTTTTAAGCAGATAAAGCGACTTTTAAAGGATAGTTAAAATAATAATAACACTAATAATTAAGCAGAAATAAAATAATTAAGATTATCTTCTACTGCTAGATATAGCGCCTTACTGCACTAGCTAGGCGCCAGTAATATTGCCTTAATACCAGTTAACAATATAGATAAAGCTTATAATAAATCTTGTTATTACCTATTATTAACCCGCTATAACTGTAACAGAAATAACAGCATTTATAGCGAATTTAGCTTAGCTATAGATATATATGCCCACTGTCTTAAATGTAATATCTATTTACTGATAGATTAAAATAGCGGTCCTGTTAATCCTTTAACAGTTTAAGCCGGTTAATGCGGGTTATACTTAATTTTTCATTTAACTCTCCTTAAAGCCCTATATTTATTGTAAAGTCTACTGTCTAAAGATAATATATACCCCACCTAACCTAAAAGCAGTATTTTAAAACAGTAATATAATCTGCGTAAATAACCTATAACTTTTTAGGATAGTTATAAAGAGGGTTTAAATATAGACTCTTTAAGTTATATGAATCAGCAATTTAGTTAGACTAATAATTGTATAATCTTTAACATTAATAAAAATGATAATTCCTTAAGTATTAATAGCAGAAAAGGGAATATATTAGGCTAGCGATGCCTATAGACCTTACTCGAAAAACGCTAGTTGAAAGTATAGAAGATAGAGGATAAATTAGAATTATAGATTGCCTTAAAGCTTAATTAAACAGCGTTAACAGTCCAGTAATAATAGCAGAAAATAAACTAAAAGTAGTGGTTTAAGTAAGGCGATAAATTGTATAACTAGTAAAAAACAACTATATAAACAATAATATAACCTGTTTTAAACTACCTAAATACTTATAAAGGTGCCTTTTTAAATATATTAATAACCTTTAGCTATTAAGCCTAGTAATACTATTAAAGGTAGTGTAAAGTATATTTATTAGCTTTTATTTAAAGTAATTATTATAAAAAAGGGAAAGGGGCAGGGGGAGATAGATAATAATAGTAATAAAAGTATTCTAGAATATAAGCGCTGTAAAGTTAAGGCTACTATATATAAAAAGCGTAATATATAGTGCTACCTCGCTACCCTATATAATATTTAAAACTTTAAGCCAGCGCTGCTAAGTAATAAAAAAAGGCAGGAGAGTTTAACTTTCTCCTTTAAATATATAGGTATGCTATTAGTGCTAGCTATAATAAATAGCTATTTTTTAATATAGTATTTAAGTATATTTAAAAAGGCAGTATAGCGGCGTTTATAGTTTATATAAGGGATTTAGGATATTAAAGGATACTATATAGAATAATAATAATAGCTAAATAATATAAGCGATAAAGGTAATATCTATAAGGTGGAATACTTGCTTATAAATTAAAGAATAGGTTTATTTCTCTTAAAGCAGTCTATTAATAGTATTATTAGCTAATAAATATAATAAATAAGCAGATACTTAAATAGTCTATTAAGCAATAAAACTGCATTTATTAATAAGTACAGCAGTATACCACTTTCTAGCTTATCCTAAAACAATTATTATTAAAAACTTTTAATAACTATCTATAATACTTTACTTGCTTATTTCGTTTTCTTTATTGCAATATTAAAGTACTTAAAGATAACAGGACCTTGCATTTAAGGCAGCTTAAACTAAAAGAATATTAATTAGCACTTAGTTTACAGTATAAATAAAAAGCCACTTAATAGGAACTGTTACTATAATAATATATAGAAATTTTATATAGTAACCGCCTACTATAAATATACCTATATAGTATACTTTATACTCTACTGCTCCCTGGCTTTTACTGCCTACTGCATTTAAGTAACCTACTTTAATTTACCACTTGCTATAAGTATATTATACAGTATTCCTGCTTTCTTATCTTTACCCCCCGCTGCATTTAAATAACCTACTCTCACTTATCGATAAGTATAGCAGCCAAATATAATAGAAAATAGTATTACCGGTAAAGGATTTTATTTTAAGGGCACGGAAATCTCCTTTATTTAGCCGAGCCGCTTTATAGGAAGTTATAGGCTTATAGTTATTTACTTTTTTTTCTTAATCTTACACGCAACTTAATAGTATCCTAGCTAGTATATAATAACTAAAATGCACTTATACTAAATCTTTAATCTCTTGCAAAACAGTAATATCTTTATAACAGCTAACTTAATGCTTTAAATACTGCTTTTTAGTACTATAATAGGAAATAGTCGTATATTCGATTTTTAGCTTATATAACTTAAGATTAAGCCAATTACGCGCGCATAACAGTCAAATTCTTAAGTTTAAGGGTTTGCAAACCAAGTTCCTTGCCTTAGAAAGCCACTAACTGTAAAACCTAGGAGCACTAATAAATCCCCTAAAACTAAAACTCCCCTAACCTATCCTATATAGGCTACTGGCAGAGAGGTCTAGTTATAAAGACTTCTAAAGCTACTATAACTAGTTTAGCCATAATATATAATCCTACTGCAGATGCGATTCCCTTAAAGAACCGGGGCATTTATTAACTTATAGTCTCTTCTGCACTATATCTTTATATACCTGCCAAGTAAGCTGTTTAGACTGAAATTATTTATTAAATTAATTACCTAATCCGCTTCTCCCTATTTTTCAAATAATATATTATCTCCTCTTTATAGCTAGTTATATTAATTTAAGTCTCTAATAATCACTATATCTACTACTTTACCTGCATTTAATTTTACTTTTATAAAAACTTTATATAATCTATCGCAGGTATTTTAAAGAGCCTAAATATCTCCTTTTAGTATATATACTAATACTACTATAACCAGTCAGTCTAAAAGCTATATAATAGCAGCTATTATATTTAATAACTTTATCGCTACCTACTCTGCCTCTATATCTTTATTTACTTAAAGTATACTTTAAATCGCCTACCTGCTTTCTCTTTATATTAATAAAACTATTTTCACCTATTTATAGTAAACTATAGGCGTTATTAAAAGCCGCCCTTATATCTGCTGCGCTTAAGGCTCCTAAATAGCCAATACTATTATATCTTTAATTTCTATATTATTTATTAAACTATTATACACTACTCTTTATTTTCTATATTAAATTATATTATATAGAATATTTTATTTATACTAAAATAAAAAAAGCTTTTAGTAATTTTATTAAATAATTTATATAGCCCTCTATATAAAATATATTTAAGGATTATTTCTATATATATACTATAGTAATATCCTACCTTAATATATCTAGTATATACTTAAGGATTATAATATTAATAGGCTTTATTGTTAGTAATTTCCTGGCAGTTATAATACTGCTTTAGGCGCTCTTATAGTTTAAATATAAAGGTAATCGCTAAAAGTCCTTTAGTATAGAAATACTTTTCTTAAAAGAAATTTTCTATTTTTAACTGCTTAATAAAATATATTACTATAGACCTATAAATTTTTAGGCCAGTTTTATTACTAAACTATATTACCTTTATAACTTAAATATCATTTTCCTTCTTAAAGGCTTCTACTATATTAAGTAACTCTCTACCTTTATTATTTAGGACTACTACTTAAAAGACACTATCTACTTTAATATAGTAAAGGTTATTTTATAGCACCCTAGCTTTTTAAATTACCTTTTCTTTTAATACCCTTTTAACTTTTTTATATTATTTTTTAGCTTTATAGGCAATTTTGATACAGTATAGGTTTTTTGCATTTTAAGTTACCTTTAAGTATCGCTATAAAGGGTTATTCTATTTTAAGTAAACTTTATCTTTAACTATAAAGCAGATTATACCTGCTATTAAACAGTTATTTGCTTTATTTTACACTTTTAAGATATTAATTATACAGTATAGCGCCTAAGGCCTATTAAATTGTCTGTAATTGCTTAGTATAGTTATATTATTCTTAATTAGTTATAGTAGTAGTAACGCCGCTTATACTATATCTATATAAATAAAAAGTAAAGCCTTTGCCGCTATAGTTGCGTTTATTATAATAGCTTTAAACTGTTTACAGACCTATTTCCTGTCTTTTTCTATCTTTTAGCTTAATTCGCTTATTATATTTTGCTGTATATAGGCCCTCTTAACCTGCGCCTTTAACACTGCCTTTAACTATTAGGTTTCTATACAGGAATCTTCTAGCAGCTTTAAGGCCTTTTAGAGTATCGCTAGCGCATTATTATTATTAATAATATCGCCTCCTTTTTTAGCTTTAGTTATTTAGCTCTTTTATCCTCTATTTAGCTTCTTTTAAGTTATTAGCCAGACAGGTTTTTTTGTTTCTATTAACTAAATAAAACTTTTTTAAGCCTTATTAATCAGCTTTACTATATGCCCTTACAATATAGTAAAAGGGGTATTATCCCCTACTATAATTTTATTTCCTTTTAATTCTTTTATAATAAATAACTAAGTCGCTATACTAACCTTTTTAAAATAAAGCGATAATAATTGATAAATTTCTTTCCTAATCAGCTTAAAGTCTTTTAATTATTTGCAATCTCGGAATTGTGTTCCTCCGCTTAAACTAAATTGTCCGATTAACTTTTAATATATTAAAAGCGAAAATCGGTACTCTATATAGCTTTAGTTAGGATATAGTTTTAATTAGGATAGTCGGGATCTTTACTTTTTACAGTTAAAAGTAAAATAGGCATCCTATTAATATACTTTCTAGATTTTTAAGTATATACTACTAATACCTGCAGTATATATTTATATATATAGCTATTACTAGACTATTAAAACTAGCTTTAAAATTGCCTTATAAATCTAGCCTGTTATAGACTTATAAAACTAGGCTGCAGGGAGGAAGTACCTTTAAAGTCTTAAAAAGTATATAAAGCGATTAGTATATATAGTATATAGATTATAGATAATGTAAAGGCTAATATAAAATATAAAATACTTGTCCTTTAATATATACTTTATATATACCCTTAAATTTAACTATATATTAAATAGGCTGTGAATTATATATATATTTATATATTAATTGTTTTTTTACTTTCTGCCTTAGCGTAACCTAAAGCAATTTATAAATAATCTAAGATAATATAAATATAATTTATTTACTATTCTATAATTCGTTGGATGTTATATTATTGGTTTATAGCAAGTCGACGTCTAACAACTAAGGTGCTGTCGGATAATGTCGGTCTAGTTATTGGAAATAAGCAAAAGTGTATATACAAGGGAACCTATAATTTAATGTAAAGTGAAACAGAATATACAGCGTTTTGTTTTTATAATAAAATGACTGGAAGAGAATTGAATAAAGATAAAAAGAGGATAGAGTAATTAAGTGGAATTCTAGTGCTTTATTTTTATAATATAAATAAACTGACTATATAACTAAGTTCTCTAACAGTTATAAGCCTAAAGCTATATTGCTAACTACTATAACTATAAAAGATAAATACGTTTTTATTTAATTAATTTTATTAAAAGCAATTACTATTATATTTTCTTTTATTATTTAAAACCTGCTAAAACTGCTATTTAATTCTTAAATACCTTTATTAAAAACAATACTTTAATTAAAGTTTAAAGTTACTTTAACTAATATTAAGAACTGGGACAAATAGTAAAACTATATATCTAGTAAAATTATTAAAAATATTTAAAAAGCTATTAATCCAGTTAAATAAACTAAAGTATTTATTAATAAATTATAGTGACTAAGCTTTAAAGATATTAACTTAGCAGTAAATAGTAAGGTTAATTTTAATAAAAAGCAGATAAAGTAGTATTAAATTATTTATAATAATTAAAAGGAAGACTATACTGTCTTTAAGCAATAAAAGGCAGACTTTATTAAAGTTAAAGATATTATTTTCGGAAGTATTAATAAAAAAATAGCCTGCTATTTTAATTATTGAGAACCTTTAATTAATTAGATTAATAGTCTTTATAAAGCAGTTAAAGCTAAGAAAATGAAAGTTATAGAGACTTTTTTAATTAAATATTAAATTTTATAAAAGCCTTTAACTGCTTAAACTTAAAGGTTTTCTTTAACTAAGTATAGAAATAAAAGAATTTCCTTTTAAAGGTATCCTGGCAATAGATATTTAAAGTTAAGGAAAAAAGATAATTAAATAATATTGCATAAAAGATAGCTAAATATAACACTAACTTCTTAGAGAATATTAAAAAGGCAGTTAAAAAGTCTATTACTATAACTGAAAGCTATAATCGTTTTATTTAACTTACTGTAAACTTATTAAAAGCTATTTAATAAGTTAAAGAGAATATAACTAAGGATTAGGCCAATAAAATCAACTAACTCTTAGCAATAAAAAACCTTATTAATAAAAATACACTAATAAATTATGTTAATACTAAAAGAGAATAATTAATTGCAGGAGTAGCTGTTAAGCTATAAAGCTAGGGAGAATTAGCTCTTTTAACTTAAATAGTAGGGCAGATTTAATAAGGCAGTATATTCTATAGCTTAAAGGACTAAAATAATAAAAGGACTAATTTAAAAAGACTAAAACGATAAAAATAATAAAGAAGTAATAAAAGATTAGTATTTATATGCAAAGTATATAAATAGGGAGGCTATAAGCTAGTATTATACTAGGCAGCAATCCCTGAAAATAGACTATTTAATATAGTAATCTATTAGGGTTAAAAATAAACTATAGTTAAAGCTATTATAAATAACCTGGAATTAAAGATATAAATTAACTTTTTAAAAGCTAAAGTAAAGAAAAAGATATTATTTTAATAACTTATTAGTCTTAGGGTTATTAGCTTATTAAAAGGATTTATTAACTTAGTTAAAATAGTATTCTTTATAAAAGTTAAAGATAACTATTATATTAATTAGTATTTATTGCATTTATTAATGATCCTTAATTCCAGCGCCATTAACTATATCTTTAATAACCTAAGGCGTTTTAGATTATTTAAAAAGGTATTAAAAGGAGATTATTTTATTGCAGTAGACTTAATAGTCCCTATTAAAGGGTATAGTTAGGTTAATCTTATAGTGATAAAGAATAATAGCTTAAAGAATATTTTAAGGATTAAAGATACTATATATTATTTTATTCTTTTAATAAATTTTATTTCCTACTATAAGCTTTATTAGTAAAGATTTAAATGGGATATAATAATACATTTAACTAGATTAATCTATAAAAGCAGCAGGGAAATATATAGAATTAAAACTTAATATTGCTAATAGGTTTTTTTGATATGTATTAATAAAGGAAGTATAATTAAAAGCAGGCTTTTCAATTACTAGAAAAAAAAAGAAAAAGAGATTTATATTAAAAGACTTAAAGCTATTAACTGTAAGAGATAGTAGATTATAGGATTTACAAATAGGTTACCTAGGACTAATAAACTTTTATTACTTAGGAATAATATGCCTAAAACCTTAAATTTATAGTTTAAAGACTATACAATACCTTTATTGCTGTTAAGGAAAGATACATTATTAAATATCTTAAAGGAAGTTTAATTAAGATTGAGATAAACTATTTAAAGAAATCTAAATTAATTAATCCGATTTAATAAAAGATTTTAAAGGATATAGCCAAGTAATATTTATAATAGATGCATTCTTAGGAATAGTTTTTCCTTACTTTATATAAAGCTATAATATAAGTCTTAAAAATTGGTAAATTCTTTATAATTTTATTAACTAAATTAATAAATAGTATAGATTTAAAGTTAAAACTATTTAATTTAATAGTAAGCTATTTAAAGGAAAAATTAAAAAATAAATAAAGAGAAGAAAGCTTATAAAAGAAGTGTTAGCTTTTAATACTTAAACTTAAAATAGCAGGGCTAAAAGATTAAAAGGTGCTATTATTAAAAAAGTAAACACTATAAAAATAGCGGTATATTTACTATATAACGTATAAAAGCTTATTATTAAATTAGCTTATTATTTAAAGAATTAAACGCTAAAATAATTAAATAACTAAAAAGGTTTATTTAAATATATATTCGGAAAGAAACTATAAATTAGGTAGCTTAAAGTATACAGCTGCCGAGTATATATAATAACGTTAAAAGCGCAGCTTAAATAATAAAGATTAAAGAAGCTAGAATTAAAAGCTTATATTAATTATATAGTTAAATATAATTTAATAAATATTTTTAAAATCTAAATTCTTTATAAAGAGAAAGTAATTTTAATATAAAATATTTTATTTAATAAAATAACTTTCTTTAATAAAAAGAGAAGCTAGCTAGAACTTTTAATTTTAATTAATTAAATAATTATATAAGTTAAAATTCCTAAAAAACAGCTAGAAAATAAAGTTATTATTAAAAATAATACTTAAATCGATAAAAGTTTAAATAATAAAAGTATTAAAGAAAAAGAATATAAAAGAGATAATAAAATTAATAAAGAAAATAATAATAAACCAATTTTTAATAAAGTTATTATTAATATAAACTGCTATTTCTTTTATTAAATATAAAATAACTAGTTAAATAATAAAATTAATAGAATATATAATAATTTAAGTGATAAAGTTAATAATTTAATTAACTATAAAGAAGTTAAAGCTATAAAGGAAGCTAGCTTAATACCTGTTATAAAACCGGATTATAATTATAGTTTAAAGGCAGTATTTTCAGCTATTTTTCCTATTTGCCTTAAGAGGGTAGAGAAAGTAGGAAATATAGCTCTTACAGCCTTTATAGTATAATATAAGAAATTTAAAGCATTTAATTAGAAAAATTAAAAAAAGATAAAGGAATTATAGTTATTTAAAGATAGATTTTAAGATTTTATATTTACTTAAATAAAAATAGCATTCTATAAAATATTTATTACAGCTATAAAATTCCATTTAAAAATTTATAAATATAAACTTTTTAAAGTCTTAAAAATAATAAAGAATCTTAATAAATATTTATTTAAAAAAGACTTTATTAAAGCTTAAAAAGACTATTTAATTTAATATAATTAACTAGGATCTTTTATTAAAGTTTTAAAAGGAAAAATAAAAGGAAGCTAAATTTTAGGTTATATATAGGTTTTTATATATAAAACAGATAAGTATAATTTTTTTATTAAATATAAAGTATAACTAGTTATATATAGTAATTAATAAATATTAAAAGACTTGCTAATAAAGGCTATAACTTTAGCTGGTATATTATTTAAAGTACTAATAGCTATAGCAGTAGAATATAACCTTAAACTTAAATAAATAGATACAGTAAATGTATTTATAAATTATAATTTAAATAAAGTTATCTATATATAAATACTATTTAGTTTTAAAAAGTAAAGTAAAGTACTATAATTATAAAAAGCTTTATATAAACTATAAAGATTACTACTGCTATAGTAAATATATTTTATATATATATTTAAAGACTTAAACTTTAAAACTGTTTTATAAAAACTATATATTATAATAAAAAAAGGAGCATTTATTTTCTTTTTTATTAATAATATTATTTAAGTATATTCATAGAAAGATAATATAATCGCTAAGGCAGGTATTTAAAGCCTTTATACTAAATATTAAATAAATCTAATAAGTAAGCCTAAATAGTTTCTAAGTATCTATATTATTAGAAATTAAAGACAATAAATAATCTGGCTAGCTTAAAAAGTATATATTAATAAAATCGTATATAAGTTCAGAATTAATAGTTAATAAAAGCTTTTTAATATACTAATAACCTAAAAAGAATTAAGGCTATTATTAGGAATAGCTATAAAAGAGTTAATTAAATAATATTAATAGAAAGTCAGTTTAATATTATTTACTATTATTTTAATAAGATTTAATATTGCATTTATAGTATTACAGCTATTAAGATTCCTTTTAAACCTTAATAATATATATTATAAGGCAGTAAACTATTTAATTAAATATTTTTATTATATATATACGCTAATAATTTAACTTAAAGGCTTAGACTTTTTTAATATATTCCTTTATTTAAGTAACACTTTATTTACTAATAATATAATTAATTAGAAAAGCTTATAAAGATATATACTAAAGTTATTTAGTAGTTTAATTATATAGAGAGTATTAAAATAAATAACTATTATAACTTTAAGTATTAAAGCTAAGCTTTTTACTATTTTTAAAGCAGTAAAAAAGGTTATTTTTATAGAGAGATTTTTTAAAGCACTAAAAGTTAAATTAAATAACCTGCTTAAACTTAAATATAATAACTATTAAATAATTTAATTATTAAGAGAAAAAGTAATAAAGTTAACTATAAAGCTTTAGTATATTAATATCTATTAATATTAGCTTTATTAAATGGTTTAAGAATAATCAATCTCTGTTAAATAAATAAAAAGTTTACAGATAATTACAGATAAGTTAATGAAAATGTTAATTAAAGAGAAATACTAGAAATTTATTAAAATATTAAAACTAAAGGATATTTAAGAATAAATAGAATGAAAAGCCTAGCTTAAAGAAAGAAAAAAATAATTAATAAATATAAAGACTATATTAAATAAATTCCTTAAGTAGACTGTTAAATTAAGGTATTAAAGAGGCCAGTATACCTTTAATATTAGTCTAAAATAATAATACTAGCTAATAAAGCTAATACTAATAAATAAATTTCCTATTAAAGCTATTAATAGACTTTTAATAAAATATTTATTTTTAATAAATAGATTTCCTATTAGAGCTATTAATAAATTTCTAATAAAATAATCCTATAAATAAATTATAATCTAGTAGATAGATTAAATTTTAATAGATAGATTTCCTGTTAAAGCTATTAATAGATTTTTAATAGATTATTTAGCCTAATAGATAGATTTCCTATTATTAATTATCTTTTTCTTTAAGGCTAAATAGCAATTCTATTAACTTTATAATACTGTTTTCTAGCTAAGCCTTTAAGACAGCCTTAGTTAAAGGGGTATATTAAATAATATTAGTCTAGTTATTGGAAATAAGTAAAAATATATATATAAGGGAACCTGTAATTTAATGTAAAGTAAAACAGAATGCGCAGCGTTCTGTTTCTATAATAAAATAATTAAAAGAGAATTAAATAAAGATAAAAAGAGGACAGAGCAATTAAGTGGAATTCTAGCGCCTTATCTTCGTAATATAAGCAAGCTAACTATATAACTAAGTTTTCCAACAATATATTTTAACTTTCCATTAAGGGAAATAGATTATCCACCTATTATATATACACTTGCTAGTGAATATAGCTTTTACAATAAATAGCATTAACCCTGTAAAAGGAGCTTAAGGTATATTGGCATTAAAGCAGCAAAATACCTGCAGTAAAAATATATAAGTTTAAAAAAGGATATCTTTATATCCTTAAAAATTATTTCCTAGAGACGCCTAAATCTCTAGGAATTTCCAGGATATACTACTTTAAAACTTCTAGTTTAATTTATCAGTATATTATTTTAAGATAATAAGTATATATAATACTAAGGGCTTATATAGTATTATAGCAACTATAATACCTTTATCTTTACTTTTAAACCGAACTGTTAATATTTATCTTTAATACTATAACTGCGTCTAGTTATATAGGGCCTGGGATTTTGGCCTTAATGATTACAATAATATTATGCATTTAGATCTTAATAGGACTAACTAAATTTTAGGATATATATAAAATACTAGAATAGTGCTAGATATAGTTTCTTAAAGTATATTAAGTATTGCTTTTAAAGCGCCACCACCTACACTTTGCCTATAACTATAGGTAATATAGGAAGTATAGAGATAGTAACTTTAATAATGCTATATAATTCTAAACCTAATATTATATAAAAGTCTGCGCAGTAAACTTCTTTTTATATAATATAAAAGCATAGATGCGATATATACTATCTCCAATATTTATATAAACCACTCTAAGTCCTAGCTATTATTAGCTTTAATATCCTAGTTTATTATTAAATTAATTAGATTTAGTATTAATTAAAGAGCGCCTATTATTAAATAGGTTGCAGAGCATTACGTCATAGTCGTGGAGTATTAAGTTATAGTTAACCTATCGATATAGGGGTTATCGTAGCTGTCTATTTATATATAGCAGGCTATACTTAGAAATTCCTTTTTATTTAAGGCTAAGTTTTAAGCCAGTAGTAATTTTTATTTTTTATTACTTTCCTTAATAAATTTTACTTATTAATAGGTTTAACTGCACTTAAATAAAACCAGCAGTAAAAAAACTATAAAATAATATAGTCTATACTACTGTTATTCGCTGGTTAGTAGCTTAAATCTTATAGGTTAAGGGGCGATCGGCGTTGCGGTTCGCTATTTATTCTCGGGCCATTAATCCCAAAGCTATCTTTACTAATTTAACTTTATACTCTATACTTTATATTAAGTCTTAAACCTACTAACCTACTACTTTACAGAGTAGCTTTAACTAGTTTAAAGATATGTCTAAATTTAACTTTAACTAGGTTATTAATGCTAAAAATGCTAGTATACAGCTTTAATCTATAACTTATAATTAGTTAAGAACTTAATGCGTTAGCATTTATTGCCTTAATAGGTATATCTATAATCTAGTATTTTTTTAATAGCTATTTTTTTATTTAGCTAAGTAGAAGATTTTCCTACTTAACTTTAAGTTATTAAAGGTATTAAATTTAGTAGTTCTAGTTATCTATAGTTAGGTGATACTGTTAGTTTATAATTAAATATAGTAGGCTTCTTTAATGGTATATTATATATTAAAGTTTACTTAAACAGTTATAGGCTTATAGGTAAAGAATATAATTTAGAATAGTAGGAATACCTCTTTTAGGCTATAAACTAGTAGGTGATAGAATATTGCAGCTTAGCGTTAAAATAAATCCCTAAACGTTAATATACGCCTTTCTTATATTATAGGCTAGAATAGTGCTAATATAACAGAAAGTATATTAAAGCTATAGAAAAAAATAATATAAAATTATATATAAATATTATCAAGGTATTATAATTCCTCTTTATCTAAAGTTATTAAAATAAATAAAAGATTTAATAAATAAAGATAAATATATAAATATTATATTTATAAAATTTATCTTTTAATAAAACTTTATAACCTATTATTATATTTTTAAGAACCAGGGTAGTAAATAAAAGATAGTAATAGCGTTTAAGGAGTCTTTATAGTAGGCAGGCTAGAATCTAGTAAATAGGAGATAAGTAAATAACTAAATTAATATTTAACTTTCTTTTAAAACAGAGTGAATCCCGCGTATATATACACCTTTAAAATTACCTAAGATAATATAAAGGAGTTTCCCTTTTAAAGGGAATCTCTTATTTCATTTTATTTTATTTTATAAATTTTAAGTCTTTTAAAATAGTTTTTGCTATAGCCCTCTATAATTAATTAAAAAAATTAAGGTTCTTTTATCTACTATTCTATGCATTATAGGTATATAAAATGCATATAAAATTCCATTAATGCAGAGTTATATAAAGCATTTTATAGTGCGGAGTTAAGACTATAATAGGATATTTTATATTACTGCTTAAAAAAATATAAACGCAGGGATACCGGGCCAATACCTATAGTAATACTATTATTTTAAACAGCTATAATATTATAAAAATTTATTTAATTTAAGATATATATATATTATTAGATGGCCCTGCTTCTAGAGATAACTATTTTATATATTATCCCTTAGCCTAACAGACAGCTATTAGTCGATATAGCAAAGAGTCAATTAACCTTTAAGTTAAGTCCTGGGTATAGCCTTTTACGCAATTTATAACTATATTTTTAACTCTTTAATTAATGCCTTATTAACTTTTAGATCGCGAATATAAAGGCAGATTTCTATTAATTTTAATTTAAAAGCTCTTTAAATGTATTTAATAGGGTTAAGAGTAGCGGAATATAGCGGCTAATAAATGTATTCTATTAATTACAGATTAATAGTATAAGGCTATATAGATAGCTTGGAAACAATTAAATTAATACTCTTCTGCTAATTTTAAGTTTAGTAGGTTTTACTCTTTAATATCTTTACGTATATTATAGATTTTTATATAGGACTAAAACTCTAGTTTCTTTTGCGATTCCCGTATATAATTATACTAAATTCGCGCTTTTCTGGTATATTGTTGTTAAGATATATATATTTGAAAGTGGAAGGTATTTAGGTGGCTGGTTGTATATAGTGTAACGCGTTATATACCCCGCGTTTGTGTATTTTTAAATATTTACTGTATATTATAGCTATATAAGAACGCTAAATGTATTACCTGTTCTACTGCTAAACTGGCTAGCAGTTTAAGTCACCTTATCTCGTTTAAACTCATTACAGTATATAGCTCTATTTACTATTAAAAAGCTGCAAGGAGTATTTATCGATAGTATATACTTCTCTTTAATTATAACCTAGAAAAAAGAATTTCCCTTTAATTTATATATTCTGCGGAAAGGCAGTGCCTTTATATTTAGTTAGCTGTATAATATTAGTCTCTTTTTAGATTACCTTTATGTTATTAGGGAGGGTATCTTATATAAAAATCCTTTATAGGCTTTATAATTTAAAGTAAAAGTATATCAGTATATTAAGTTAATGCTTTTAAAGCAGTATTATTGTCGCCTAGTTTAGTTTTCGCTTTAATAACTGGAGTTAAAGGTACTAAGTTAGACTAGATATCTGGATAACGCTATTAGCGATCGATTTGCCCGCTACACTAATGTCTTTCTAAGGCTGATATACAGTATATAACTAAGGAACTATCCTGTTAATGGCAGGCATTATATAGAGGTAAAGTAATTGTGTCTATCTTTAGTATAGTTATAAACTTTAGTTCTGGCGATAATGGAATATTAGGTCTGGAAAAGGTAATAGTATATTAAGAGTTTAAGCGAGTATATAGAATAAGGGCAGTCAGATATTTATAAAGGGAAAAGAGGATAGCTGAAAGTAAAGGGGGAAAAGTCCAAAATATCTAGACAGGGCAGGACATTAACTTTATATACTTAGAACTTAGAAGATACTAGTAGAAGGTTCCCACTATACATTAATCGGCTATATTTATCTATAACCTTACATTTTATCTATACTCTATAGTCAAGAACCAATATGCCTACACCTCCTATAATAATAACCCGAGCCTACTAGACTCCCTTATATATTAGATATTGAAAAATAGTTATGCCTTGCCAGCATAGAGTTAAAAGTGTGGTATAGGCACTTGTAATATACTCTCTCTAAGCTTTAATGAGGTTTTATATCTCGCTTACGCCTCTTTTTATATATACCCCTGCGTCCTGCTTTAACCCTTAGCCATTTATGGCTTTAAGCGGCATATATGCCTTAACAAGACGCAAGATATTGGCTGTATATTTGTATTTATAGTGAGGGAGCTAGAGTGTTAAGTGAAAGAGCAGTATTTTTTATCTCCGCGGAGTAAAGGCAATCTCGCATATTTAATGCCTGTATTAATTCTTATGGCTCCTAAGTCTAAGTTAAGATACCTGTAATCTTACCTGTATTATTAAGCGGCATAATATATTATGATAAGGTTAATTGTCTAGAAATTGTATAATTACATATCTGAAGAGTTGTGTATTGCTGTAGGTGTTACTATAGTAAGTTAGGTATCTAGGCCGGGATATATAGTAATAGCCGCAGATTAACAGCTTTTACGTATAGCAATGATATTCCGATAGTTGCTGTCGTTGCTATCTGTTATTGTTACTACTTTTATACTGCTAGCTTTAAGAGATTTGCGGATATAAACACTTAACTATTTATGGCTTAATACCTAAAAAATCGCTTTCAGCTACCTTTTACTATAGTAGGCAATCCCTATTAACTCTTAAGCGAAGTAAGTTGGGGCTGGATAGCATTAATTAGGAGAGCATTAAAGCGCCTGCCTAATATAAAGGGAGTTACATTGCCTTTACTTTGGCGGACCTAAACCTAAACTTTAGAAGGTGATAATTAGATATATCTAGTATATGGCTGAGGTCTATAATAACCTGAGAGCTGGCAAAGATATTAAGGGAACTTTAGCTTGCTAGGATATCTTTTAAAGGAGGTGATTGAACTTGATAGAACTTTATAGTGAATGCCGCTTAAAGCACTCTGTAGCTTTTAATTGCTATATTAGATTCTATAATATATAATACACCCTATATTCCACTAACTAGAAGAAGTTGCATAGAAAAACTCCTGCAGTTTGCTTTAGATAGCGTTGTTTAAAAGCTCTTTTTAAAAGATATAGTAAATGAAATTAAAACGAAATTAGCTCTATTAGAAATAGAAAAGAGGGCAGTAATTTACTAGTAATAAGTAAAAGCCTAAACTATTTAATTTACTATATTATATAGGTGCCTATAGCTATAGTATGGTATAGCTAAATGCGCTATATAGTAAAAGCAAAGTGTAAGCACCAGCAGGTCTACTAATATACCATATATAATTATAATATAAAGGCCTTATACTAGCAACTATATATTAACTTTATATCTATTAAATATATTATACTTATAAATGCTGGCTAAATAATGCTGGAAGGCCCCGAGAATATAGAATATAATTCCTTTTTCTTTATAGTATAGTTTAGGATATACTATAGAGCGCTCGCTAATGCCTTTAAGGTATTTGGCGATAAGATAATCTTATACTTAATAAGCGGAAAAGAACTAATATAATCGTTAACTTTAAGATAATGCTTTATTCCAGAAATATATAAAATACTGGGTTTTGCTATATTCCTTTGGCAAATCCTCTTTTATGGTTATTACTGTTGCTGCGGATTTTGGTTGCCTCGGCTCTCTTTTCTCTCTAAGAGCTATTATTGTATATATTGTGAATATTCGGTGTTTTAGTTTTATCTCTTTATCTAAGCCGCTTATATCGGTATAAGTGAGTTCAGCTAGCAGCCTTTACTCCTTTAAGCAGTAGGAGGGCTGGTATTGCCAGGCCTTTATCTCTAGGTCAAGGAACTGGCTCTTGTTCCTAAGCTGTGCGTTAATCTTAATAGTATTAATTATATTAAAAAAAAACTTTCTTATATTGTATTTCGCCAATTTGCGAAGGTATACTCTCGCTAAGAGCACTTTGGCTTAAGTATTGTGGTATATTTTATATAGCTTAGTACTAGCTTCCTTTACTACTTTAATAGTCCCAGATTCGCTGCGAACTTCTTCCGCGTAAATATTATATATTTCGATTAGGCGAGCGAGAGCTGGGTCTGTCTTAATCTTTTCAAGTTTTGGCAGGGCTAGTAACTATAGGGGCTTTTAGATCGGTATACCGGCTTATATAGCCCGCCGCTTTTAATAAAGCCTTATTCGAAGCGCGTCTAAGGAAAGCGGCTTGCGTATTGCACTAAACCTACTGGTTAATGTATATTTAATATATTGACGCACTTATATAGTTTATAACTTATTGAAGCTGCGCTTGCGTGGCTACTGCTAATTAAGGTTAACTTAGCTAAAGTCGTGCACTAATAATATCTCTTACCTTTAATACCCTCGCCTATACCTCGACAGATTATATATAGCCTTAAAATCTATATAAAGCCTGTTATTTTATTTAACCTTTAAAGATAATAAAGGTAAGTATAGTACTGGAGAGCTTTAGTGCCGGATATATGGACTGTTCCGTTATATTGCGATACCGCTTATTGGAATACCGGAATACCGGAATGTCTTTAATATCCTTTTACTAGTGAAACTATAGTGAATGTCGCGGTCCTTTAACTTTGATTTTGTAAAAGTCTTAAACTAAGCGGATATCCGCTTTAAATACTTGGTTAAGGAAGGCAATAGCTAGAAAAAAAAGCACTATATTAAACAGCAGGTTATTTACTTTATAAAAGATAAAGGTTTTCCTGTCTAAATAATATTAATAGTTGTATAGGATAATATTTTAGGTGATTAATGGGTTTTCCCTGCGCTTTTACCTTTTAATATATCTTAGCGTTACCTCTATTACTGGAAGATCCCTTTTACCTTTAACGTTCTTAAAAAGGATTAGTTTAATATCCCTGTAGTAAATCGTCTTGAAATTGTCCTCCTTTAGGTCCTATTTGGTTGTATACTCTGTTTTTGCATCTTTATCCTTTTGGCCTAAATAATGATTATTAATAGCACCCTTGCTTAGCTTCCTGTAAACGAGAATATAGGGTTGTATTGCAGTATATGCCTGGATTAAAATTAAGAGTGCTAACTGCATTTATTAACGCTTATTAGGAAAGATTAAATTATTATAGACTTAATAATAATATTAGACTAAGTATATATTATTAATATTTATTATAGGCTTTTTGTTTACAGATATATTAAGCTTATATATAATTATAAAATACCTATTAATATATTAATCTTATATAAGCAACTATTAAGATATATTATAAAACCAATTTCAGGGATAGATATATATTTATAATCTCTTTATTTCCCTCTCTATTAAAATCTATACCTATAGATTTCCAATAGACTTAAAAGAGGATTTATTTATATATCTATATAGTGCTCCTCTTCTTTATATTGGTATAATTATCTAGTATCTATTAAAGAAATGTTATGAAATGTTTTTGGGCTAAACTTTTAAGATAGGACTTTAGATTAACTTAAAGGTAGGCGCAATATCTGATTTACTTTAGTATTATAGATAACAAGCAATATAGCTTTAATATACTGTCTTTATTTTTTTTACAATGCAATTTATATTAATTTTTATAGTATTAATATACTCTCCTTTTATAGTGCCTTGCTTAGCGAGGCGCCGCTATATTAACTGGTAATAGTTAAGCAAGTATTATACCTATAGTGCCCTTTTCTAAATAAATATATTTTATCTTTATATCTTACCTTTATTAAAACTAAAGGTCTATTTATAGTATCTACTATCTATAGCCGGGTAGCTGTTTAATATATCTTGGATTACTTAAATAAAAAAGAGAAGAGGTAGGTTGCCTTTAGATAGCGCTGGCGGTAAGGCTGTAGGTAAGTGGGGATATAGTATTAGCGCTTCGCAAAATGCCCTTTAAAAGCGGCATTATATACTCCAAAAAAGGATACCACTTTTTCTAAAAAAGGAGGTCTATTTACAGTAAACCTATACTTTTACTATAGTATTATCACAGCACCGACCGTGACGCGATATTGACGCCCTGTTACGTAAGCTCCAGTTATATAACCAGGCCCTAACGCGTTCCTAGCTATAGCTTTCCGTAAAGCCTTAAGGCTTCCTTGCTCTCTACAGTATAATAACGATATTTGCCTTAACCTGCCTTCTTATACTATAATAATTTATACTATCCCTTAACTCGGCTGCGCTATTGCAAGGCATATACTTAATTAATTATAAACTTCCCTAAATTCCCTTTTTATTCCTAAACCTATAATAATGCCTCTATAGCCTAGCCCTCGCCCTTTAAACCCTATACTTATAGGAAACTAATTATAAGCGAGATAAATATAAATGCCCTAAACCTTACCCCGCAACCTAACCTAGCCTAATAAACTATAATCCTTACTATAAAGCTAGCGCCTTTCTTTTTTCTTTTTAAAACCTTATAAAAATCTAGCGTTAATAGCGACTATATATATTTAATAAACGCAATTGTTAAAGATAATAACCTTTATTACTAGTTCTATCTCTTTAATTAAACAATAAATAAAGGTTTAGCTTAATAGGAAAAATAAAAGTAAACCTTTAAGTAAGAAATTTTAAAATAGGCAGCTAAAAACTAAAACTTTAAAGTATAAATTAAAGCCTAGGTTAAAGCCTTAAATGCAGCCTTACTGCTAAACCTTAAAAATAATAACCTACCTAGCCGCTATTAAATAAAAGACTTTAAATAATTTAATAGTAAATAGAAAAATATTATTAAATGCCAGTAAAAATATATTAACTAGCGCTTTTAAATTAATATTACCTTTATAGGTAATTAGTTAATTTTCTTAATTAAATTTAAAAAGGTTTTATATAATATAGGCCTTTTAAAAGGAGATATATATTAACTGCAATAAAGAAACTTTAATACTATTATTAAGAATTTTAATAACTTTGCTTAATAGTATTAAAAAATTAATATAATACTTTTTACTGATTTTAATAAACAATATAAAATAATTAACTTATCTTAAAAAGTATTATAGTCCTTTAATAACCTATATATACTAAATAAACCTTTTTAAAACTTTATAGTAGAGTTCTTTATACTAGGCAGTAAATATAGTAAAACTATTAAATAAATAGTAAAGGCTTTAAAAATAAAAGTCTTTTAAAAATTTATTAATACTATAAAGATTTAAGTAATTAAGCTAGATAAATTTAACTTTATTAAATAGTGCTAACTTTATTAAATTATCTATAATAGGCTTTAAGAAGGCGCTTACTATAATGCCTTTTATATTGCCTAAATAAGCTAATCTTAATAAAGCTATTAATAATAGCAGTAATATTATTAACACTAATAAAATAACTAAATAAATAATTAAGTAAATAATTAAGCTACTGCTTTAGTGTTAACTAGTAACTTAATATAGCTAAATACTATATATACTATATTACTTTACCTTTAAGTCTTTTATAAAAAATATATTATTAGAAAACTATACTTTTACTATAAAAAAGTAAATTATAGCTTTAATAAATATAATAAAAAAAAGTAGGCTAATATATATTAAGGAAATCTATATTAAATATAAAACTAAAATTATTAAGTCTAGCTATATTAACTATACCTTAACCTAGTAGTACTTTAAGGCTAGCAGTAAAATAGCTTAGTAAAATATAATAATTAAACCCTAATAGTATATTAATATTACCTGTAATATTTAGTTAATTTATAAATCTAGGCTTTAAATAATATACCCTCTTTAAATATTAATAAGGATAATAATAATAGTGCTGCTTTATTAACTTTTAATTTACTTTAATTTAGCCAGCTATATTTATTAAAAACTTAAATTTAATTTATAAATTAAAGAAAAGATTAACTTTTACTGAAAGTTATAAATAAAGGTTAACTATAAATAATACTATTATCTTAAAATAGATTTACTGCTGCTTTTTTAATTAAAAGCCTTTTAAATTTAAATTAATAGATAATAAATCCCTTTTAATATAAAATATACTGTCTTTTATATATAATGTTTATATTAATATAAAAGCTTTAATAGATAGCAGCTACATACTTTAAGCTTTTATTAGCTGCGCCTTTATTAAGCAATTTAATATTATTACTTAATAACTGCTATTTACTAAAAACCTCTTTTTTACTAATAAAAGTATAGCTAATAAAATTTTAAACTTTTTTATTATATAAACTATAATTAGCCTTTATAAAAAGCTTTACCTCTTTTTTATTATAAATATCCCTAGTAATATAGTTATTATTTTTAGCCTTTTATAGCCAAAAAAATATAACTTTAATACTAACTAAAAAGAATTAACTATTAATTTTAAATGCTATTACTATTATAACTATTACCTTTTAAAGAATATAGCTAGCCTTATATAAGTTTTAATAGCAGTTAAAATAAAAAATAACTTTATTAAAGCTAATATAGGGAATATATATTACCAGTAACTAATAGTGAAAGATACTTTAAATAAAGTAGAGCTTAATTTAACTAAATAAAGAATTATACTATATTAGTAACTGTTAATTAAAAATATTTAAAAAGAGGAAGACTATAATTTAATCAAAGAGGGAGTTTATAAAACTGTATATTCTATAAACCTTAATATTAAACCGAGATTACTATATAACCTGCAGGTGCAGTAAAATTAATAATAAGGAAATATAGGTATAGATAATCCTAAACTAAATATATATAAAGTTATTGCCTGCCTTTATAATCTGCAGTTAATAATAAAAAGGAAAACCTTTATAAAAGCTATTACTATTACCTTTTAATATACTACTTCTATAAAACTAAACTAAACCTTAAAATTAAAAAGTATACTTAAATATAATAGATATATAAATAGTAATAGCTATAAACTTTATTACCTTTTATTATTAACTATATATTTACGCAATAAAAGTAACTTAAGAAAAAATTAACTAAGCTATTAAAATTAAAGAATTAGCGCCTATTAGCCTGTTAAAGTTTTTAGATAAGTTTTTCTAATAAATATTTATAGGATAAGGAAACTATATTAAAGTAAAAATAGTATTACTAAAAGAAATATATAACTTTATTAATAAATACTACTCTTTAATATAACTGAAAAAGATTATAGCTGCCGATATAAAGAGATTTATAGTAGGAAAACTTAAATTTAATAAGCTAGATATTTTAAAGATACTGTTATCCTGGCTATATAACCTATATAATACCTTCCTGCTGAAAACAGTAAATAAACTTCCTTTATAATAGGCCTAGGACTATAAAATTAAAATATTGCCTGGAAAAGACCCTTTATACTAAAAGAATAAGCTATTTTTACCTAATAAATTACAGGTAATAAAAAAATAATTAAGTAATAACTTAGTAAAAGGATTTATCCGCAAATTGCAAGTATAATATACTGCTCTTTTCCTTTTAACTGTAAAACTAAAAAGTAGTATCTATATCTATTAAAACTATTAAAAGTTAAATAATATTACTATTAAAAATTAATACCTATTACTATTAATCCAGGAAACCTTTAATGCTTTAAACTATATAAAGGTATATATAAAACTTAATATTATCGCTATATTTAATAACCTCTATATTACTGAAAGAGATATATAGAAAATAGTGTTTATTATAAGGTTTAGCCTTTTTAAGATATTAGTTATACCTTTCGGCCTTTATAATACACCTACTATATTTTAATACTATATTAACTATACTTTTTATAACCTTTTTAACGATACCTATCTAATATACCTCGATAATATCTTTATATACTTTTTAAGCTAAAAGGAATACTAAAAATATATTTATAAAGTAGTAGCCTGCCTTTAAAACGCTGGCCTTTAAATTAATATTATTAAATATAAGTTTAAGACAATAAAAATAAAATACCTTAGCTTAATTATTACTTTAAAGGGACTAGAGATAGATCCTGAGAAGGTTAAAGCTATACTAAACTAGCAATTACTTAAAGGAGTAAAAGACTTATAAAAGTTCTTTAGCTTTATAAACTTTTATTACTGTTTTATTTAAAGACACTTTAAAATAGCTGCACTATTAAATAAGCTTTTAAAGAAAGATTAATTATATATTTAAAGAGAAAATAGCAGGAAGCCTTTAATTTAATTAAATGCGCTTTTAAATTAGCCTTAGTTTTAGCCCTCTTTAACTATAATAAGTAAACAGTCTTTAAAATAAATACCTTTAACTAGGCATTAAGCGGTATCCTGTTGCAGTATAATAAAAAAGGTATTTTATACTTTATTATATTTTTTTCTGCAAAGCATAACGCTTAAGAATGCAACTACAAAATCCATTTTGTTAACAGGGAATCAGCGCTCTAAACACATATATACACCAATAATAACTAGAATAAAGCGCGGGAACCGCGCTCTTGATAGAACCATGAAGCTGTAATTGAGTAATATAAAGGCTAAAAGATACTGCAAATCATTTAATTATAATGTCTGCAGTCGAAAGTAACTAACAGTTACCTCTTTATGCCTTAATGGCTATAAAAATACAGGTAAAGGTAATATATTAAAAGAGAATGCGGGTTAATCCTATTAAACTAGGTCTATCTGTTTATCTTTATAGTTTTATACCTCCTTAGTCTAGTAGTTACTTAAATAAATAATTAACTTTATTTAGGTAAACTAGTAAAAAGGACTGTAAATATATTAAGTATATTAGTTACCCTTAACAAAACTTTCCCTATAAGCATTCGCAAATAAAAGAAGCAAATCTTAATAAAACGCTTATTTAGCTAAACCTTTTAATATTAATATTATAATTCCTTAAAGTAAACATTAATAATATAAAGAAATATTAAAATAAATGCATTATAAAGAAAAGAAAACTAAAAAGAAAAGAAAAAGCAGAATTACTACTATTTATACTATTAATATCCTTATATTCAATCTATATTAAATTATTCTCCCTATATTAAAACTGCTGTAATTAAATAGTTTTATCCCAGTAACCTATATTTATTGCTAGGCATTTTAAGCTACTATCTACTTATCTTATATTAATTATCCTATTACTTAAATAAGTGCGCAGACTTATTCTTAGATATTATCCTAAACCGATTTATTTATTAATCCTAGCAGGGTTAAGCTACAGTATATATTTAAGGCTGTAATTCTCTGAATTTAAGGATATTAAGGTATCTTTTTTCCTATTATTACCGTAAAAGCTACTATTATAGCCTATCCTTTTTTGCCTAGTTTCGCAAAGCTTTTTTTATTTTTTTTTATTGCCTTTTAATTAAGCTTTATAATTACTCCTAAAACTCTTTCCTTTTTTAAATTTTAATTATCCTTTAATTTATTAAAAAAACTATTACTTTCTTTAAAAAAAGTTAAATCCTCTTTTAAACTTTCTATATCCTTTAATAATACTAGCGCAGTAAATGGAGGTTTTATAGGTTATAGCGTTATTAAAAAACGCATAAATTTACTTTTAGTTATTAATCCTGCTATTGCCTTTACTATAGACGCTGCTTAAATAGCTAGGCTAGCAGTATTATTTTATCTTTTCGCTATTAATATAGTCTATAAGGCTAAGGAGAATACTTTTCTTTTTCTTAACTGCAGCTAACTTAATTATATAATAGTAGGTATAGGTATAGTTAAAGTTAAAGGTTAAGTCCTGGAAGTTAACTATAAATATTATATCCTGGCTTATTCGCATACTACCAGGAGAATAAACAATTACTGGGGAAAGCTATTATTATAGCAGATTAAACAGTTCTCCTTTATAGAGTCATTTACCAGCACTTTAAAATCCACTAAACACTACTTGCTAATCTTTATTATATTCCTCTTATAAGTTATTTTTAAAGGTATTTATTAGCCTTAATATAGCTTAATTAAATAATACTTAAGCGAAAAAGGCAGGATATCCTTTATTTTTACTTTAAAGTCTATAACTGCAAGTTTATTCGCAGCTATTACTTAATGTAAAACCTAAACTATATCTATATAGCTTTTAATAAAATTCCTAGGGTATAAGTATTAGCATTAATCTTAAAGTAGAAGTTTAAACCCTTTTAAGTTAATTGTCTGGTATTTTTTAAAGTTAAAAGAGATTAAAACTCTGCTTAAAGGTTTTGCCAGTTAACTTAACTTAATAATAATAAGTCCTTAAAGTATCTATTAAATCTAAAATAGGCTTAGGTAGCTGTATTTATTAGACCTAGGTTATTTTATATATAGAACTATATAAAAGTTAAATAAGTAAGGGAATCCGGCTTTTTTAAATATATAGGCCTATAGGTTAAGGAATTATTATATATAGTATTTACAGTTATCCCTATTAAAGTTAAAGTAATAAAGGTACCTTTATTTATCGAAAATATAAGCGCATTAATATTAAAGAAAATAAATAAAACTTATAACGATTTATTTTCTTTCTGTAAAGCTTTAAAAGTGCTATAGTCTATTAGGGATCTTAAAAGCTTAAAATGTTATTTAATTAAAAGCAGCTATACTTTTAAATGCATTTTAAAATACTAAAATCTTTATCTAGGCAGCTTTCATTATTAATAGTCCTTTTACTATTATATAAAGTATTACATTTAAGTTAAAGTTTACTGCTTAATAGTTACAGGAAAGGTTATATAGGAAATTATAAATGTCAGTAATATAAAAAGGCTATATAAGTTCTTTAATATTTAATATCTATAAAAGTTTATTATAATATAAGGTACTATCAATAAGTAATTTATTAATAGGTAACTGCAGGCAGCTATTAATATACTAGTTAAGTTAAAGGTAGATTTATATTAGTTAATAGCTATACTGGCTTGCTAGTAAACTATTAATAAGGTTTTATTCTTTTAGCTTAAAGAAATTGCTAGCGCGGCTAAAGGATACTTAGCTAATATAGTAAGGAAATAGAGTTTTTAGTTTACCTTTTATAGGTTAGAAAAATAAAGTAAAAAAGTATAGGTCTTTTTTTGAAGTAAGATATTATAGTAAAGAAAAAGGGGGGGTTAAGTAAAATTAAATAATTATAAAATAAAATTTAAGTTAAAGGCAATATTTAAGCTAGTATAAAATAGATTTTTAAAAGGTAAAAGAGAAGAAAAAAAGAGTATAATATTACTTTTTATCTTTTTATAGGCGCAAGTATATAGTTTAATATATAAAGTAATTTTCTTTATTATATATAAATTACTGCTCCTTTAAAGTAACCTTTTATACTTTACTCGCCTTTTTCTCTTTTTTCTTTTCTATTTTTCTTTTACTTTCTTTTCTTTTTCTTTATTTTATTATTTAATTATAAACAATCCTATTAAAAAGGGCTATTATTAATTGCCTAATATAACCGACTTTATTAATACGCCTATTACTAGTAAAAAGACTTTTAGGGAGATTTCTTTATCCTAAAAGGGTTAAACTTAACTTTACTTTCCTACTTAACCGTCTACCCTAAATAAAGCTTTAGTAAATAGGTATTATTTAATCGATATCTTTACTTTAACTCTCTTTAAATTTAAAAGTATTTTATTATTTAGATTATTGGTAGTGTAAATATTAGTCGGTTAAACCTGCTAATTTATTTAAAGGTTGCCTTTTCCCTTTTATTTAAATCCTTTTTATCTTTATTATCTTTTATAAAAGGTTATACTTTTAAAGAATACTTTTAGCGTTATGCCTTTAAAGGTTCCTAGTCTTATCTTTAACATATTACATATACTATTAAAAGAAAGATATTTAAACTAATCTATATCCTAGCAAAGATTTTATATATTTATAGGTAATTCTTTTATACTCTTTTTAAATGGATAAAGTATATTAAGGCCCTGTTTATATTATTTTATAGGCAGTGTAATCCTTAGTTCTATTAAAGGTGCCTTTAAACTTAGTTTATTACTATTATAGCTGTTAAAGAGTATATCCTATTTCCTTTTCACGACTATATCTCTATTCCAGGTTTCTAGTAAAGGGACTATTCGAATTGCCTTTAATCTAAGGCCTCTTTATATACTTAGTAATATTTTCCTAGCTACTAGCCTTAATAAAGTAACCGAGGTATAGCTACTACTTTTTTTAAAAGAGATTAAGCACTTTCCTTTATTAAGCTAATAGCCCCTAGTTATTTTAATCCTTTAATAGCCTCTTATCTTATAAAGCACTTCTTTTATTTTACTAGGAATAAAAAAGTAAAGAGTTAAGCAATTTAATAGGTTTAGAAATTTATTTTAGCCTTTACTATTAAAGTAAAAAGTTAATATAAGTAAAGTAGTTAATAAACTATTTAATTTTATAGTTCTTTTCTTTATAGTATAATTAAGTTATACTTTTTATAGGTAGGGCAGTAAACTTTAATTTAGCGGCTATCTTTTCCCCTTTAAAAATAGTATTTAATAACTGTTTTTAAGAATATTATGTTTTACTCCCGCTTATATATCCTTTATATAAAGGTAATTATCCCGACTTATTTTATTTATCTTAAAAATCATTACTTTAAAGTATTATAAGGGACCGCGTTTTAGTTAATATATCTCCTCCTCCTTTAATCTATAAATATATATCCTAGTTTTCGGCCGGATTATTTAATTTAATAACCTATATGCCCTTTTAGCAGTTAAAGGGTTACTATAATATTCACTAAGTTCTTAACTATTAACAATCTTAATTATAGCTTTATTAACTACTTTATCTTTAAATATATTATTGCCTGTCTTTAGGCTTTCGTCTATATAGGGTTCTTTATTATTTTCAGCTATCTACTAGTTAAATTTATCCTTTATAAACTTCTTTAAATATTCCTTTAAGTAGGTTTTATTAAATGGAATCCTATTTAATATTTTTAGCCTGTAAGCTTTTATTATTCCCGCTTAAGACTTAATCCTAAATAGTCTTAGCTAATATATTCTTAACTTCATATCTCTTAACAGGTCCCTCTAGCATTTTGCGTTATAAAGCAGGATAAAGTTATTAAAGAGGAGAGGCTTAATTACTTTCTATAAAAAGTATTAATTATTAGCGTTTATCCTTTTAGCCAATATTTAATAGAATACTATTACTCTCTTTTAGGCTATTTTTATATTTTCTTCTTTTCTTTTTAAAATATAAATATATACTATTAATTAATCTTCTATTATATAAACCTTATCTTAATCGATTAGCCGCTAAGTAAGCAGTTTTACTTTTAAAGGGAAAATTAGTTTTTAGCTGAATAATAGGTAGAATGTAAAGTATCCTATTAAGCCTTTTATAGTATATTTATCGGCTATAATTACTTTATCTAGGTTCCAGAATTACTTTTTATCGCGTCCAGCTATTTTTGCTAATACTAATATTAAGATTTAATAACCAACCTTTATAAAGGCATTAGCTTTAAGGTTATATATTAATATCTAGATAATCTTAATACCTAGATCAGTTAATACCTATAGGAGTATTTTCTTTATTTTAAGTCCTTTATCTATAACAGCTTAAATTATTATGCTAAATCAGTAAATCTACTTAAAAATAAACTTTATTATTATTGCAGATAATAAAATTAATATAGGTTTTACTTTTACCTATTTATAAAAGTTATATTTTTTTTTAAATAAATAAATATATCTATAGTCACTTAAGATATATTAGGTATTAAAATAGACTTTCTTTATAAGTTTAGTTAGTTTTATTACTATAGCTGGTTCCTTAAAGCAGTATAGGTTTAAGCCTTAGTATTAAAGGCATAATATAATAGCTTTGCATATATTATTCTATATTTATAGCTACTAGTATCTTTTCTTTAAAAATTAGAAAATTACTTTTTATCCTTTATAACCTATTTCCGCGTAATACTATTAAACAGCTGTTTTCTTTATAGTTAAAGTATTAAAGATAAATGCAGGCTAGTGGCAGTATTTTATTAGTTTAGCCTATAACCTCTTATCTTTTACATAAAACCTTTTTACTTTATTTTTTAATTATTAAAAGTCTGCAGCTAAAAGATTAAATAGTCTCTGTATTATTTAAAAGTATTATATAATTTACTGGGATTTTTCGCTATACTCTTCTCCCAGTAAAGTAAATAAAATTATACCTAAATGTATATTTATAAAATCTTTTAAGTCCCTTTTTTTCTAAGCTTTAACTTTATCTGCAGCAGTTACCAGTTTATAAAATAGGGCGTCCGCTATAATATTTTCTTTCTTTAAAATATATTTAGCTATAAAGTTAAAAAAAAGGATATAGTTAATCCATTAGGTTATATACCTGTTAAAGATATTATTAATCCTATTATTTATTTAATTAATAACTACTTTAGCATTTATCTCTAATATAAATAAGAGTCTGTAAATATAAATATATAGCCTTTTAAAGGCTTAAAGTAAAGCTTTACACTCTTTTTTTATAATATTATACTTTATTTCTAATAAAAGCCAATACCTGCTTTTATACTAAATTAAGCGTCTTTTTCTTTTTATAATTTATATTAAAACTGCCCCCTAGCCTATTATACTAGCATCGACTATTAAGATTACCTCCCTATATTCTTTACTTATATTTAATATTATTAATATTAAAGTAAAGGTAATAAATTCTTTAAGTTTATTTATAGTTTACTGCTGCTTTTTAATTTATCTTTAAAGGGCATCTTTCTTTAATAAACTAGTTAAAGGCTTTATAATCCAGGCAAAGTATTTAATCTAGTATTTATAGTAGTTAACTAAACTAAAAAAAGATTAAACTTTATTAATAATTTTACAGTTCTTTTATTTTTTAATTTTAATAATTTTCCTAATTACTAGTTACTATCCCTCTATACTATATAAATATCCTATTAACTTAGCTAATTTTTAATAAAAGATTAATTTTACTGCCGGGATAGTATATCCTAATAGTTTAATATTAATAAAGGTTTTATCTAGATTCTGGAGGTACTTTAAAATATAGCGTCGGACCCCAGGCATTGCTTTTTTATTATTATATATAGATTTTAACCCTTATACCGCAATATTATTTAAAAATAGTTAATATACTATAAATATAAGATTAAATAGTATCCGCAAAATAATATATTAAAATTATACTATTAAGTTTATAGCGCCTATTAAAAGGGTATAGTATCTTAAAAGGCTAATAAGGCTTGCGAATATAATTATATCTTGACTTTTTTTATTAAAAGGGATTTAATTATATCCTAAGAAAAAGTCTAGTAATAATAGTATTATATAGCCTGTAAAATCCTTGCTAAATTAGTTAGCGTTTAAGGGAATAAAGGCGTCCCTAATAGTTATTTTATTTATTTATATAATAGAATTAATAAAGTAAAGGCTACTATTTTTCTTTTATACTAAAAAGAACAGGTTCCTGTATAGCCTATAGCCTTCTTTTAAAAGGCCTTTTTTAATATAGATTCGCAGTAAGTTAACCACCTTCTTTTCTATCCCTCTAGGAATTAAAATACTGCTGCTTTGCTAGGCATTATATTCTACTATATAAATAGTCTATAGTAGGGCGATTTTAAGATCTAGTTTTCTTTATTCCGTAAAATCCTAAGAAAGTGCTATTTCCCTGTTTTTCAGGATCTGTATAAAGATTGCGGTTTCTTATATTATTAGTTTCCCTTTTATTATTTTTAGGATTGCGGCTAGTCGGTCTAGTATAACCCTTAACCCAGTCTTAATAGATAAGAATTTCAGAGTAATATAGTCGGTAAAGGGAGCATTAAAGTCTAAATTATCCTTTACTTTATCTTATTTCTTTTATTTCCAATAAAGACTCCCAGTAAAGATAAAACTATTAAACGGCGTATTATCCACTAAGTGGATTTTTATACCTTTCTTTTTATATATAGTATTAGTTTTAATCCTTTTATATTTTTATACTCTCTTTTAAAATCTTTTCCTTTAATCCTCTATTTCCTTAAACTTTTATACTATCTTTTTTATTGCTTTTATTTAATCTTTTAAATTATTAGCTAATACTAGTTAAATTAAGTCCTCCCTAGCTTACTTTAACAGTTAATATAAGACCTCTTTTTTAAAAGTAAATTAAAGTATTTCCAAGCTTTCTTTTATTTTATTAACTTTATACTTCATTATAAAGTTAATATTTATTTTAGCCTTAAATTATATAATGCCTCCGTTTTATATTCTAAACATATAGCTTTTATAACTAAAGTTATAACTTAAATGTTTCCTATTTTATATTTTATATATAAATCCCTATTTTTTAATATATAATTAAATATTAGCTGCGCAGCTTAAATAAACAGTATCTTAAAGAAAAAAGGCATTAAAACTTTATTTAATGCAATATAAAATCTCACTGCTATTTATATATTACTTATATATACTTAAATAACAGTCTCCCTAGTTATATTTACTTACCTATTATTAAATGCAGTACTAATTATTTAATAAAGGTATACCTTTAAACTATATTTTACAGTTAGTTAATTAAAAATAATATTTCCTTTTAACTTTAAGTCTATAAATGCTTTAATAAATATACTATTAAGCTGTCTTAACTATACCTATATTTAAAGCAGGTTTTATAAATGTTTAAAAATCTTTTTTATTTAAACTATATTAATTTAGGCTTTTAATCTTTATTTTTAATTTACTTTATAGTTAATAGTAATATTTAATTACTTTAATTTATAAAGGTATACCTTTAATAGTAGTAAAGTATTAAAGTTCTTAAAATTAATTAATTCTTTATTTAAAAATCCCTTTATCTATAAGGATTATAAAGGTATAGCTTTAAAATATTGGTTTTATAGTAACTAGATAGTCTATATAGTTAGGTTTATATATATAGCTATTGCGTTTAGTTTCTTTAATAGTTTTTCTTTAAAAGGGTATTTATAGGCAGAGAGAGATATCATTTAATATAAAGTAAGTTTAGAAACAGTTAAATTAATTTTCCTATAAAACTATATTTTAGTAATTCCTTGTAATTTTATAACTAAATCTGCTTTTAAAGTATTTGCGAGTTTTAAAATAGTATTTAAAAGAGTGCTAGTCTTAAACTTAATCGCGTTATTTAAAATTACAGCTCAGATTAGTATTTTAGCTTACTTTACTCCTAATAATTCCTCCCTATTCCTAATCTTTACTATTCCGCTATCTTTACTGCATTATAGTTTAAACGGTATAGTCTTTAAGATTACAGGTATAGGGTTTAAATGCAGTTATTCTTTCTCGCTTGGCTACTTTAGTTAAAGTGGCAATAGTTCCTCTTTAGCTTATTTATCCGCCTTATTAATTATTTAAATGCGCTTTTATCCTCTATTAACTATAAAGTTAGCGAGGAAAGTTAAATTAAATAATTCTACAGTTAAGCAGTTTTAGTTATATTTATTTAAGCAGTTCCTAAAGGAATTTATTTTAACTAGGTTTATAAAAATATTTTCAGCCCTTTTTATACTTTTACTATTTTATTTACTGCTAATTATTTAATCTTTACCTATAAAGCATATAATATTTATTATTAGTCCTTTTATAGGGATTATATTTAACCTTTATAGTAGTTTAATTTTAAATATTTCCTTATACTTTATTTCTTTATAAACTGTATTAAAATGTTTAGTTTTATAATAGTTTACTTCCTAATTGAAAAAGCTAGGTTCTATCTTCTTTGCAAGTAATAGGCTTAGTAAAACTTTATTTTAAGCCTTAACCAATTTTATTTAAAGCGCTAGTATTTTTTATATATAGGTTCCGACAGTTATAATTGCTGTAATAAATTAAGCTAAGACTAGGATTTTCTATAAGCTTACCTAAGCCATTTTTGCCTTTAAATTATATATTATAAACCTACAGCTTTTATTATCGGCCAGCTTAGCGCAGTTTTAAAGGAAATAGCTTTTATCTATATAATACTAATAATATTTTATATTTATAGCTGCCTTTAAATAGTAGTAAAAGAAAGAGTTTAATATATTATTATATAAGGGGTCTATTATATTAATATTATTAATAGCAATTATTAATATAAAGAGTCTTTATTTAGGTTTATTACTACTAGTAGTAATATAATAATACTCTCTTTCCTTTAAATTAATTATTTTAGCCTTTTAGTTAAAGAGATAAACTGCTAGTTTATTAAATTTTTCGGATAAAGCATTTATTTAATCCTTAAGCTATAAAGATGCACCTAATTCTATAGGTATAGGCTATTGCTTTTTCTGCCTGTTTGAAATTAGGCTTATTTCCGACTTAAATAAATTAAATATATACTTAATTTCAAAAGGCGTCTTTATAGATTCTTAAAAACAGGCTTTTTAAATATTAAGTTCTATAAGCGTTCTATTATAGAAAAGTGTCCAGACTTTAATATACTTTAACTCCTTAAAATCATTAATTTCCTTAATTTCTTTAAAGGCTATTACTAATCGAAGCAGCTCTAATAGTATTACTTTAGTAATATTATAGGAATACAGTATAGCCGCCCTCTAGTTTCTTTTATTAAACTTCTGATAAAGGTATTAATATTAAAGTAACTAATTTATTGTAAATTATATTTTAATAGGCTTATAATAATAGAGATTTCAAAGTTACGCGGTATATAACTTTAATTATTCTTTATTATACTGCTTATAATACTGCATAAACTCCTTTTTAACCTTATCTTAATTAATACTTTCTTTAATAAAGATTTAGACTATTTTCTATTCTTTTAGTTTTATAAATAGTTTTAGATACCTCCCCCAGTCTTTTATCAGGATTCCCTAATCTTTTATCTTTTACTTATAGTTCTTTAAAAACTAGGATACATTTTTACTATTAAACTTACTTATAAGATTTATCTTTATAGGTAGCTTTATTCCTTACATATTCTTAAAAGCCTAAGCGAGGAAAAGGAACTTTTAAGAGGGTATTTTCTTATTTTCCGCTAAGGAACTTAATCTTTCCCCAGCTTCGACTGCAATAAATTTAAAAGGTATTAGTATTAGGCCAGGTATATAATTAAATAATTCCTTTAATCCGGGTTTTAAGGAAAAGGTTATATTTAATACTTTAATAACTAAAAGTTACTTATTTACTTTTAATCCCTTTATTTAAGGTTAAAATAAGCTATCGGAGTCTTAATTATATAGTCCTTTACTAATAAAATGCCATTTATCCTGCTAGTTTAAGTCATTTAACTCGGATATTTAGCCGATATACGCGTATTCCTTTTTTAAGTGAAAAAGGGATACGCTCTTTTAGTAAAAGGGTTATAGCGGAGTATTCCGTTATAATAGTAAGTTCTTTTATAATAAGGAAAGGTTTTATTTATCTGTTTAAGATAATAGAATTAGCTGTTCTGTTAAGGATAGTTTCCCTTATTAATATTAGTCTCGCAGTATTAAATTATTATCCTTTCTAAGTCTCTTTTAAATAGCTTTAATATAAGTAAAGGTAGTCTATATATAAAAGATTATAAAAGTAATAAAAATAATATTTTTATTAAAAGCTAAAGAAAGTCTAGCTAAAAAGGTTAATAAAACTAAAATAAAGTCTTTATATTAAAAGATTAAATAATTAGTCTATTTCTTACTAGTTCTTTATAATTGCTTTACTAGCTAGCTTATAAGGTTATAAGCGAAATAAGAGTTATAATAATATATCGCTAGTTTAAAGGGGATTATATTATATAAAGTTAACTATTTAATTTATATATTTACTTTCGCTATACTAACTAATCCTTCTATAATTTCCCTTAATTCTTTAACCTTCTATCAGCAGGTATTATAAGCTAATAGCTTTTTAAAATTTCGCTTATTTATTATATTTTAGTGTATTATACCTAGGTTAATTAATCCTAATTCCTGTATTTCGGAAATTGCAATTGAATAACCTATATTTTCAGAATCAAGTATTATACTAATCTATATTAACTAGCTGTAATAAAGGGTTTTTAAGCCATTTCTTTTAGCTAATTATCTTATACTCGCCTAAAGACTTATTAAAGTTAGCCTATAATTTTATTAATAGTTAAATAAAGGTAGGTTTTAGTGGCAGTATAGAAGTGCCTTTAATAATTGCTTTTTATAATACAATCCCCGAGATTTCCCTTTATCTTAATCACTAGTTTTATTAAAGGGGAATCAATACTCTAAACATATATATACACTAATAATAACTAGAATAAAGCGCAGGAACCGCGCTTTTAATAAAACTATAAAGCCGTAATTAAATAATATAAAAGCTAAAAGATACTGCAAATTATTTAATTATAATATCTGCAGTTAAAAGTAATTAACAGTTACCTCTTTACGCCTTAACGGCTATAAAAATATAAATAGGGGTAATATATTAAGGGAGAACGCGGGTTAATCCTGTTAAACTAAGTCTATCTATTTATCTTTATAATCTTATACCTCCCTAATCTAGTAGTTGCTTAAATAAGCAACTAACTTTACTTAGGTAGGCTAGTAAAAAGCACTATAAATGCATTAAGTATATCAGTTACCCCCAACAAACTATAATAAAAAACTCCTAGCCATTATTAAAGCAATAGAGGAGTAGCGCCTAGAATTATAAGGCTTATAAGAATTTAATGTTATTATAGACTATAAAAACCTTAAATACTTTACTTTAACTAAAGCTTTAAATTAGCGATAAATCTAATAGTTTAAATTCCTCTCTGGCTTTAATTTCCGCATTATTTATTGACCTAGCTTTAAGGCTATAAAGCTTAATGCTTTAAATAAAAAAGTAAAAGATAGGCCTGCGAAATTAAATCCCTTTAATAACTGAATTAAAAATAGGCAATATACTCTCTTCCCGCAAAATTCTTTTAGCTTTAAAGTGTAAGTAATATTTTAAAAAGAAATCTTATTAAATATAAAAATGTTTATAAAGGCTGCCCCTATAGCTATAATAATACCTATAGAGAATAAACTAATTAATAATTTAATTACAGTAGTATATAAATAAAATACTATAGTGAAAGAAATAGTAACTGCACTTTAAGACCTTAATATCCGCTAATAGCCAAAGCAGCTTTACAGGGAACTCTAAATTACAATAAACAACTGCTAAGTAATAAATAGCAGAATTTACTATTAAGGGCAGCTCTTTATTCCCTTTAATAATAAGCTTTATATATAAATCCTGTTTAGAAACTACTTTAGCGGCCTAGCCGGATACCTAGGCAGGTTTAAAACCCTAGACTTTATTAGCTGAATATATTAATGGCTATAAATCTTAAAAGATATTAAAGTATTTATATAAACTTATAAACTATATATTAAAATAAAGGCTTTATAATCCTTACTATAAGGTTTCTTTTAATTACTGCCAGTTTGATTTTATATATAGTTAAATATCTCTATTAATTATATTATACTGCTGTTTAAATTTTACTGCTATAATATTACCTATAAGCATTTACTGGTAGTAGTCTGCTGCTTTATTAAAATATATTACTTTATACCTATTACTTTACTGTTAATAAAAGAGCTGGCTAATATATTTATTAATAGGATTTACTGCCTTTATAGTATACTTAATAATATTATATTAAACTGCAGTATATAATTTATATTAGAATTTTAAGAATAACTTTTAAAGCGATTAAAAGTTATATTAAAATAGTTATTAGCCTTTTACTTTAAAACTAATAGCTAAACTAAAAGAATTAATATAAGTGTAAAATAATACCTATAAGCTTTTATTAACTTTTACTAGGATAACTGGGTCTACTGGCTCTTATTAGCCGAATTTGCTGCAAATAATATAGTATTTGAAACTACTAGTATATTACTGTTTTTCGCTAAGTATAGTTTTAACCCTCGCTTAAAGACAGAGCCTTTATAGCCCTACCCGCTAAACCTTTCCGCAGTAAAGAAAAGAGAGTTCTTTTATACTAATATTATTGCTAAGTAATTTAAATATATTATTATATAATTAAAGGCCCTCGCTAAAGCTTTAAAAAAAAGATATAAAGAAAACGCAAATATATAAAAGGAGGTATTACTAGTTTATATTATTAAGTAAGAAGTCTTTATTAATATATAAGATATAAAGACTAATTAGCTAATAAAGAAGCTCAATAATAAATAGGCGGGACTTTATATAATAATAAAGGTATATTTATAAGCCTGCGCTATTAGCTTGCCGGAAAGTATAAAGATTTTCCTAGTTTTATATAGCTCTCTTTTATAACTTAAAACAGCTATTTTACTGCACTTTAAGTAAAAGATAATTAATAAGGCCGAGTTAAAGAATATTTAAAGTAGGGTATTAGAAAAGGAAAATAGTATAAATAAAGTATAAAAGAAGTAGGAGTTTAAAGCGCTTTTAGATTATTATAATAATAACAGTTTCTATTACTTTATTAAATAAAGATATTACACTACTATATAGTAATTAGCTAAAGACCTATAAAGCTAAAAAAAGGTAATATAAAACTTTTATATAAAAAACCTAAAAAAGCCAGGCTTACTGTAATAAATACTAAAAGGAACTATAAAAGAAAAAAAAAGGGAAATAGCTAAAAAGAAACTAATGCCTACAGAGCGCTAATTAAAGACTATAATATACTAAAGCTTATAACTCAACTATATATTACTAACACCAAAAACTGTATAATTCGCCTTACTTACCTTTATATCGGAAGTGTTAAAATAGATTACCTGGAATTTCGATTTATATAAGTAATATAGCTATTTGCGGCTAAATAGTGAAATAGGAGGTGGGGTACTGTTATAGCACTGACTGTAACGCGATATTAATGCCCCGTTATATAAGCTCTAGTCACGTAACCAGGCCCTAATGCATTCCTAGCTATAGCTTTCTATAAAGCCTTAGGGCTTCCTTGCTCTCTACAGCACAACAACGATATTTGCCCTGACCTGCCTTCCCGTGCCGTAATAAGTATTTATAACCGCAAGTGAAATTTCGCTATTTTAATATAAGTATAGTAACCTTAAAATTACTTGTATTAGATATATATAGATGTAACTGTATATTGCGAAAGTAAAGGATAAAATAGAATTCGATAAGCGTTTATTACTTTTATACTGCCTTACAGTATAACGCTTTTGGCTTTAATATTATAGGTATATAGTTGCCTTTTATAGTCGATAATCGCGCGATTAGCTGCTAGGATCTTTATAATTAAATACACCTATACTAGGAATACAGATTACCTATAATTATTATAAATATATAGAGTATTATATTATTAGCGTTTACTTAATTTTAGCACTTGGCTATATTAGTCTCGTATATTTCCTTTATTAATATATATAGGCACTAAACTTAAATGAAGCGCAAGCAGTTATTTTAACTATATTAATATACAGTTAGTTATATATTTATTTAAGTAGAGTATAGTATACTAAAACCTTTTAGAAACACTTTACTAGTATATACTATTAAGTAATTAAAACACTATTTAATTATTTATAGTATAATACCCCTCCCTCTTTAAATTTAAATCTCCTTTAAATGTAAAAGTAAAACTTAAAATGCTTTTTAAATATATAGTTAGATTTATATATATAGTAGCTGCAGTACTTTATCCTTAAATCTTAAATATTTAATATTTTAATACCCCTAAACTGCATTTATAATAACAATGAAAAAGTATATTATTTACTGTTTTTATAGTAATATAATTTTAAACACTTAAGTAATAAAAACTCCTATATTAAAGCTAATAGACACTACTTTAATAAAACTTAAAAATTTTAAAAATAGGTTTATATATTAAGAAACCCCCCTCCTGTTTTCTTTAATATATTTAAAGATTACCTATTTATCTTCCTCTATTAGATTCATCTCCTAAGGCTTTAGTCTTAGCGCCTTCTTTAAGGTATCTGTATTACTGTTATATTTAGTGTATATTGTACAGTATTTACTAATCTTATCGGCTATAGCATCTTAAAGACAGATTAAACCTATAGTTTAATTCAAGTAAAGGAGTTTACCTTAAATATATAGTATCCTTTAAGTGTTCTTAAAGGAAATAACTATATAATAGTTTCTTATACTAAAAGATACAAATAATTTATCTAGAATTTCCAGATCTATAAATATTATAATAATAGTAGCTGGATTTTATATAATAAAAAGGGATAGTCTTATAATATTTTTAATAAAAATATTAAAAAAAGTATTAAGTAAGTAATATATACCTAAAGACTAAACGCTACCTTAAAATTTATTATTATATTATACTAATCCTAGCTTTATAAATAGCTATACCGCTATTAGGCTTTCTATAATTTTATTTTATTACTATTTAATTTCTTTTATTATTCTACTATATTGGCTATAATCAATGTATATTATCTATATTGAATATAAATATATCCTTTTACTAATACTATAATATCTATATAACGCGACTAGAAGGTCTTTAATATATTTAGATATATATTTTTCAACCTAGTAACCTTAATAAATAAAACTAAATTATGCCAGCATTTTAAAGTAATTAAGTCGAGTATAATATCTATAACTTAAATATAAAGTATAAAGTGCCTTAACCTATTCTATATTATAGATAACTTAGTAGTATAATATTTATTCCCTTGCAATTATTTAGTGAGAAGTAGTTAGTATACTAGGTTTTAGATTTAAAATAGGCTTAAAAAAGAACTATTATATAATAACCAGAGCTAGGATTATTAGGCATTAATATTAACCCTGCCCCCACTAAAATTTAGGTTTTATAAAAAACTATCTGAAAAGAAATATAACGCGCATTTCGGCTAGATTAAAAACTACACTCGCGAGCCAGATTTAAAAACACTCCTCTCTCTCTATAGTTTAAGCTATTCTAATAAGTGAAGGCAGGGAGCAGATTATTATAGAGGATATCGATACTATAGAACAGGCAGTTTTGCAAAATCTAGCCACCTAGCTAGCAGTAAATCCAAATACAGAATAGCAAGCCATTAACCGCATCGAACAATATATAAGCAGCACAGCTTATATTATAGTACCTCTTAAATTAATGGTTTATATTTTATTTTATTTATACCTTATTTATATAGGCAATATTAGCTAATATATATAATACACTAGCTTTAGCTAGGTTATTTATTAAATGCAACTACCCAGCTTATCTACTAGGCTATTAAGCGTATAGATGCCAATTTCTAGCTATAATGGATATAGGATTATAGATGAAAGCGTTATAGATAACCTAATAAAGGATAAGAAATATAAATGTTTTGGCAGGAGGCTTATATTAAGTATTAAAGAGGGTTAACTACTATACCTACTATAGCTTTTTATAAAGGAGTAGAAATATCTTTAAATAGATATATAGTGTATTATTGTAACGATCCAGGTTAATTTTTAAGGGATAAACCGAGGTTTATAGGTTTATATTAACAGAGAAGTCAAGGATAAATACTAAGCAGGGCAATATAGTTACAATTCTATAGAATAGGCAGTTCTAGTAAATATAATTGTTAATAACTGTTTAAGTAATTATATTAAACGAGTAATAAGCTAGTTATATATATATAAAGGAGATTTATATATAATTACGCGTTTTCGTGTAGTAAGCGTTTAAGTAATTACTTTTAATGCAGTAATTACTTTTTAATAATTTATTAATATAACTGATATTCTTTTATATCCCTGTAACTTAGTCTTTAATATAGCCAGGTTATAATAATTATATTAATATTTAACCGATACTGATATTAACTGAGTATTTAAAGGTATTTATTAAGATTATACTTTAGTTTAAGAAAAGCGCGTTATTTATAGTAAAGCTTTTACTAGCGCCTATTATATTCTTAAATTAATTAGCTTTATAGAAGTGAGTGAAAGTGACGTTATTGTCGATAACAGCAGGTAGTTGTTTAGGATTATAGAAATCGAAGTAAGTGACGTTATTGTCGACAGCAGTAGGTAGTTGTTCAGGATTATAGAAATCGAAGCAAGTAATATCGTTATCGACAGCGGCAGGCTAGTTGGGGATTAATGCTTCGCTTGCAACTTGTACTAGTGTATTAAGCCTTATATAATTCTCTTTATTTTCAAGTCTTAGAGTATTCTCGATAACGGCTTCTTTTATATTCTCTATAGAGTGCTGTTGTGACTTTAGTGTTTGTATTGGGTGTTCTGGAGAAGGGCTGAATGCGATGCTATAGTCCCTGCTCGCAATAGCACTAGTGACTGCGACCGGCCACCTAGGCTAGTGGCGTTTCCTTTTTGGATTCTTATTGTGCTGTACCTCGGTCCCAGCAGCATTGCGTTTCCATTTATCTAATTCACTGCTATATATAATATAATACTCTTTAGGCTAAATTAACTGCCGATATTTATTAAGAATTACTTATACCTCTAATTTTACTTTATTTAAGTATTTATTTAACTATTTACTTTTTTTTATTTCAGTAAAATAGTTTTTAAATTTATACTTTAAGTAGGTATTATTCTTATCCTAACTTGCTAGTATATTAGTTTAAATTAATATACAAAGGTTCTTAAGCTTTTATATCTAGTCTAAAATATTATAGTAGAGTAGAGGGCTATAATTAATTTTTTTACTGTCCGGCTAAAGCGCCTTATAAAATTTTACTTATTTTCAACTACCTATAATAATAGTAGTGTAATCTGCCTTATATCTATAAACTATCCCGGCCTTTTATATAAAGGTCATTACACTAAACGCAACAGTATAGCTTAATGAAGCTGGTTATAAATATAGAAAACTTTAAAATATAAGGATATAAATAAACCTATATTAAAGAATTTATAGCTTAAATTTAGACTTCTTGCTATTAGTATATTAAAGTAGTTTCTAGAGGTTATAATAGGCGTGTTTTTATAGTCCTAGTTTAAAAAGTATATATAAATCCTTTTAGAATAATATAGGGCTTTCCCGCCACTCTTTAAGCTTTACTTTAATATTGTTTTAAGATATAGTATTTTTATTGGTAACTTTAGATAAGTCGATATTAATAGCCCGTTTACTAGTTGATTTAGGCGAATTAATGTTAATGGTTTCTTTAGTAAGTTTAGGCGAATCGATACTGATAGTTTCTTAGTAGGTTTAGGCAAATTAATATAGGCAGTTTCTTTAATAAGTTTAAAAAGCTTGTCTTTAACAGCTTTAGAATCATTAATATAGTTTCTGCTATAGTTACTGCTATTGGAATCTTTAGTGACGTGGATATTGTAAATTTTAGTAGTTTTAGATATAAATAAAGATAAATAAGGAATTAGTAATTATTGAAAAAATTGGATAATATCTTTATTTTGCGTTAAAAGTATTCTAAGGCGATCCTTAAAAGGATAATGGTGTAAGAAGCAGATAATACTATTTAATATATTATTATAATACTTTATAATTAGTATTATTATATAGTATAACTGTTATATAATATAGGTAGAAAGAAAAACTAAAAGTTAAAGGAAAAGTTATTTAAGAAAGTCGAGAAAGTTTATATTTTTAAAAAGTAAAGTTAAGGATAAATGAAACCTATAGCACTATACCTAAAGTAATTTTAAAATTAATATATATTTATTATAAATTACTTTAGGTATAGTGCTGTAGGTCCTGTAATACTATTAGGTGCCTAACAGGTAAATTTAAGATAAATTTTAATATTAGTGCTTTATATAATTAAGAAATATCGTTTAGTAAGATTTTAATGCTAGAAAGAAAATTAAACGAAAAGAGAGCTATTTATATAAAGTAGATTATAAGTGGCTTTATTAATAGGTATATTCTAGTAGAATATACTTGCACCTATTAAACTTAATTATTTAATGATTTCTTAATCTGCTAGTGCTTAACGACCTAGGTATTCTTGCGAGTTAATGAAACTGGAGAAATTAAATAGAATTAAATAGCTATAAGTATAAATAGCATTAGTAACCTTATAGTAAATTATCCTAGTCGCCTTTTTCTTTACTTAATTTAAAGGTTATTAGTTGCTTTATTTTTATATTAAAACTTATATTTTACTAGTTATAGATTTACTGCTATATTGCTATATATTATAAACTTAGTTAAGGTAAAATCTTTAAAGCAGGAATTATATTCTTTTATATTACTGGTTATACTATTATATATACCCTCTAGAAATTTAAATTTAAATTATAGCAGCGTTAAGGTATTGTTTATAGAAATCGAGGAGTAATTGTTAGCTTTTTTATTTTCTTCCCTATTATATTTATTTTTAGGATACTTTTTTTAGCTATTAAAATAAAGTCTCTTTTAAGTCTTTTAAAGTACCCTTTCTTTACTATTTAGCGCACTTTAATACTGCTTCTTATTACTATTATTAAAGTAAGCTATTAGATATATAATTAAAAGTTACCGGTACTAATTTAGTATAGATTATAAAGCTCCTATTCCCTGTTAATGAGGCCTATTTTACTAGGAAAAAGCTTTATTTTATTAATACTGCAGTAGCTGCACTCTTTATCTTTATTATATTAATATTCTGTTAAATTTAATAATTATATATTCAGCGATTATAGGTAATGCCAGGAATATATTATTTAATTGCATCTCTACTAATTCTTGCTATTAGGAATAGAATGCTATTATTATAATAGCTTGCAGTAAGATTAAACCTGCTAGCTTATAGAGTAGTTTACATTTTAGCATTTACAGTTTTATATTTGTTCCTGATACTTTCCAAGCTTGGTAAAATTCAGTAGCCGTTTAGTGGTTAGTGTGGCCTATATGTGGTTATTGTAGCGTCGACTGTAATACTTTAGGGCTCCGGTGCGGACGATCCGATCCCAAGCTTTGGCAACTTTCAGCGGGAAGGCGCAGCTATTGAGGGAACCTTGATCTTAAAGTATTACCTATAGCCGCCAGATTCGTTAAGCCACTTTTATAATAGGCCTTATTTTCAGGAAAACAGTATAGTGTATTAATTATTATATTAAACTTTAACAAATTATATATCTTTATATAGTTGTAATATTTAAGTTAAGTTATATTTTAATAGCAGTTTAATAGAACTTTAATATTATTAAAATATCTATTTAAACTACCTTAAACTTTATGTTTTAATTATTTCTTAAATCTAGACTTTTATATATTAGCTATAATAAATCTTTTATATTCTTTAAACCTAAAAGGGGCTAAGAAATTAAACTTTTATTATATTAACTTTAAAACTACTTTCCAATATCTATACCTTAAGGCAGGCATAGAAACTAGCTATATTATCCACTATAAAGATCTTGCTAAGATAGCGAAATTAAATTACTTAGGTTAGTGTTAACCTTGCCTTATAAAAGCCTTAATCTTATTATTTTAATAGGGCTTGCATTTATAGAAAACAAATATAAAATTTACTTAAATATATACTATAATAATAAAGGTTTTAGAAAATAGGACCCTTTATTTAATTATATGTTTTACTATCAAATCGATATAATTAAAGATTACTATTTTAAAATAAAGGCATTAATTATATCTATCTGTAAATTAAAGATAATATTATATAAAACTGCTAGTAAAATAATATTATATATTATTTTAAGGGAATTTAGCTGGGGTAAGACTTTTTATTGTTATATACTATTTAATTTAACATTTATTTAAAGAGGAAACCCTTTTAACAGCTCGCTATAATTAGTTTATATCTATATTTATAAAGTATTATAATAACCCGAAAAAGATCCCTGTTATTAATATATTATATAAGTTTAGGCTTAAGTAAGGCATTAATAGCTGGCTTTTTAAAGGCCTTAAATAGTGGATTTATCGGTATAGAGATCTTAATTAAAAGCTTTTATTTCTGTAATTTTAATTATATATTTAAGGGTATATATATAGCCAATATTTGCTAAAGATTAGATTTTGGTGGACTTAAGTGTCGAGAAAGATAAAATTAAATGCATTAATCCCCCTTTTCCTATTAAATACTATATAGCGCTGCTGTTAAATAAATATATACTAAAGTGATATATATAAAATATTAAATAAATTTAATCTAGATATACTAGAGCTTATAAATATAAGTGTTATAGTATATCTGGATTTAATTTATTTAATATCTTATATATATCACTTTGGTATATATTTATTTAATGGCAGCGCTAAAGGTCCTTATTAAGGCTATATTATATTAAAGGTTTACTTTCCCTTTTATTTATAATTAAGTAATAGATTAAAGGATAAATAAAAAAGAAATAGTATAGCTATTTTAAATTTATATAAATTATTTAAATATCCTATTTATATAAATTGCGATAAAAGCTAATATTTAGCTAGCAGTAATATTTAACTGTATTTCAATACTTTATAGATAATAATAGTTTAATTTATATAAATTATTTACTTTTAGTGTTTTAAGCACTATATATACTATTAATAGCCTGGCTGCGAGGCGTTTTGGTTGCCTTATATATTTATACTAAAGCCTTTACTTTACTAGTTTACTGCTCTTTACTATAGACTATAAAATTATATCTAGTAAGGTTATTAAAGCAGGGATTCTATTTCCTATTATTATTGCCTTTCTTACTTTTTATATTTATTAAAAGACTAGGCTAAGAGAGTAACGCTATATAGCTTATAAAGACTATAGGCTTATACTAAACTGCTGTCTCTTTATTTTCTCTGGACTTAGTTTTGCTGTTGCCTTTTTGGATATTAAAATAAAGCTTACCGCTTATAATTTTACCTACCCCGGCTTTACTGTATAGAAAGGGTCTACTTTACTATCTTTTAATATTATTAAAGTATATTTTTAGGTTTTAGCTAGTATTAGTTTTTCTTAATATATTATAGATTATCGAGATTATTTTCCTAGTTATTAAAAGCTGTTCTTTAAGAAAATAGGGATATATTATTAAAGTGTTACTAGCTTTATATACTGTCTTTATTAGAGTGGGAATCTAGCAGCTACACTAATCGGGAATTAAGGGCATATAGGCTGTCCCTGGAATATCCTATTTTAGCGCTTCTATCCTGACTTTAATAAAAGCAGCCTAAACTAAAAAACAGCCAATAGATTTTCAACTACCCTGTATACAATTACTTATAGTTAAAATAGCCTTCTTTATAGCATTTATGGCTTTATCTTTACTTTTAATAGGCATTAAACTCTATATAATCTAATAGTAATTTAATAGTTAATATTGCCTTTATATAGTAGTCTTAGCGTTAATAGTCCTGCCCTTTAACAAGCTAAGCGAATATATAATACTTTTTTGCAAATATATATATACAATCCTAGAATATATTCTAGTTTTATATATACTAGGAACTTAATAGTCAGTAATAGTTCCTTTAATCCCTAAAAATAATGGGAATATTAAGGGATAAAGATATAGAAACCGTTTTAATATTTTAAAGCGGGATATTTAAAGTCTAACTATATTTTAAACTTACACTTTAATCTAATAGCTGTATACTTTACTAGTAGATAGCGCCTACCCTGCTGCTATATAAATAATTATTGGAAGAGTAAAAGTATATAATAAAGCCGAAGAAATTGCAGTATAAATATTAAGTTAATAATAATACGTGCTGTAGTGCTAGTCTTGTATAGTTTTACGGGTAGAAAAATAAAGGGTAACCAATTCGAAGCAATAGCTAGTGGAGGTTAATAGAGTTATAATTAAGATACCTGTTATAACACTCTGTTATGCGGTATCCTGGATGATGGACATGATAGAGCGATCTCTTTCAGAAGCTGATTTTCTCTGACTGGCGTTAATACTACTATAGGCGAAGATTTTTCATTCCATTTTCACAGCCTTCTTACAAAGGATTTCCTTAAGAAAAAGGAAAGAGAGATAAATAGGGGCTCAAGAGCAGAGGAGTCACAGGCAGAGATACACGAGGAGTCGCAATATAACAACTATCATACTAACTTTGATTTTCATAGCCCGCAGCTTCAGAGATACATACGTATATATACTCTTTAGATAATATATTATATTTGCAGGTACAGGACTAATACTTCCCTTGTTCTAGTATCCTTTATCCTCTGCCTCCCTTTCCCCTTTTGTTCTGTAATATAGCCGACAGTTCGACAGTTAAAGAAGCTTCCTACCCGAAATCCCCAGAGGGGAGAGCCCCACCTTTTATCTGCTGGGACCGAAAGGAAGCAGAGACTTCCAGAAACTAATGGAGGAGGCGAGTCTATACAGCCCTCCCCCCCAAGATCTAGACTGAAACTATATAAACACTTTCCTCTGTCCGGCGAAACGTAGCGAACAGAGACCTCTCAGGCCCCTGGCTCCTACCGACCTACTGCCTAGATAAGACTTATATATTTAGATATTAGCAGTCGTTAATAATAATAAAAAAAATAAAGAAAATAGCCGACAGTTCTATTAATTGCACTAAAACTGGCCGCGACATAAAGCAGAAAGCTTATTAATTCCCTTTATATTGTAGGGAATTAAGAGATAAACTTAATTTATTTGGCTATATATTAGAAAGGATGCGAGAAAGTATAGGTATAATTCCTGTTTTATATTCTTAAGCGTCTTAATCCTGGAAGTCCTATACGCTAAGCTGTATTATATATATTAAACCCGCATTTTATAATACCTAGCTCGCTACCCCTAGTAGTAAAAGTTTTCACTTTACTAGTTGGCAGGCTATCGCTTTTAGATTACTGTTAGGCGTCCTCTGCAAACTAATAGGCGCAGTCAGTTTCTCGTAAATAAAGTATTATCTACTACCTAGCTTTAATATTACCTATACTTAATAGCTTAAATCTTTAAATTAAAGAGCCTTAGCTAATAATTTAATTTTCTTTTATAAATTAGTTAATAGCGCGGAAAAGGGAGTCTTTAAATATAGTAAAATTATCCTTTAGTATATATTTATTTATATATACTATTTAGCCTCTATTAATATTTATTTCTATTAGTTTTAGAGTAAAGCTGTAAGTTTTTAACTTAATCTTTTAATAATCTATATAGATAGATATTTTGCGCCTATATAACCTTTAAACTCCCTGCAGTTTAATAAGGGGAATTACTGCCTATCCTCTTTTTTTATCCGGATATTAATTATTAACGCTAAAGCAAAAGCAACCCCTGCCTGTAAAGGACGTATAACCATTAAAACGATAGAGACCACAAGTAATCCCCTAGCGGAGGGAGCGTGACTTAGATGTCAATAACTCCGATAGCTCTCTAACCACTTATAAGACTGATAATGACTTCTAACCTGGATACAATAAAGATAATAAAGATGTCCAAGACAATAATAATTCCAATCAAGCGCTGACTAAAATAGTGCTAGAGGCTAAAAAAGGAGAAAGGGCATCTGGAGTAAGAATCTCTTGGCCTTAAGGGAGATTTTTTGCTAACTGGTAGTTTTACTTTAAGCCCCAGCTATTTAGCGTTAATGAAAAGCGCTTTTGCACAATATATTATATAACAGTGGCCGATAGTCTTAAATATAGACGATATCTTTACATTATTTATTAATATACAATTAAAGACTTGCCAATAGATTAAACACCTTTAAAGTTAAAAGATCTTTATTGTTTAATAAATATAGGAGCCACTAAAGCAATACTGGAATTGTCTTTATTAAGAACTTAAAACTTATATAAATTGCATTAGCGCAGGCTTACTGCCTTGATAACTCTATATTCTAATAAAAAAAATCATATTAAATAAATAATAAAGGTAAGAATTCCTAGCTTTAAATAGTATTATATTAAAATATTAATAGATTTATTTTATATATAAGTAAAGTTTCCCTTTTAAGTATTAAAGGTTACATTTCTATAATCTAAAGATTTAAGCCTATAAAGTCTATAGTATATAATTGCTTATTCTTCTCGATTAAACTAATAAATATCTGGATTTATAGGTTAAAACCTTTAGAATCAGTACAGTAAAGTTAAAGAAAACCGTCTACTTAATAAATAGAGGCTACTCTATTAAAGAATATTAAAAAGAGTTAAAAAAGGATTAAATATTAATTGCAAATTCTTTACAGAGCTTAAAATAAAAATATACTTAATATTAAATGCATTATAAATCTGTTTAAAAGTTATAGTGTTATTATTTTATAGTCTATACTTATAACTAGGTTTAGTTATAGCAGTATATTATCTGCAATAAAATATTTATAGCGGGAGAAAAAAAGGTTTTTATAATTAAAGAAGTATTTTTTAATTATATATACTACTAAAAAATCTAAACTATTCCTTTAAGCGACTATAAAGTATTTAACTTTCACTACTTTTATATTTTTATATAATATAATCTTTTTATATTAAAAAAGCTTAATTTAACATCAATAAAGTATTTAATCTATAGAAATAGTAAAAGGCTATAGAAAAGTTTAAATTAATAGCTGGAAACTATTTTAATTTACTACCCTTATAAAATAAGGGAAAAAGGTTAATTAACTAATAGGTATATTTTTCTTCTTTTTAAAGTTTACTTTTAACTAATATTTAAAAATAGGTAAAGTACTATATTATATTATAAAACTTATTATCAGGCTAACTAATAAACTAGTTTACTAGTATTTTTAGCAGTAAAATATAAAGATATATTAGCTAGAGAATATTTGGAGGAAGTTATTAAATCGATTGCTAAAAAGGGAATCTTTACTTTTAAAGGGTCTTTTTAAGTTAGTAAAATAAAAGTAGCGCTTTTAAAATCTAGATAAAGATAAGAGCGAAATTCAGGATAAAGAGGTTAAAGTATACACCTAGCGCCTTAATAAATATAAAGTAAGCAGTAATAATATAAATAGGAATATTAATAATATTATAAAAAATCCTCCCTTTATCTATACTTTTTAACGCAATATAGTTAAGGATTCTAATAAGATATTAGCGATCTATTAACGATAAAGGATATAGTTAATAGCTTTACGCTATTGCCTTGCCCGCTTAGTTTAATAGCTGGAATAGCAATACTATAGAGAAGTAAGTATATATCGACTTTCTATTTAATAAATCTGGGAATAGTAAAGGCCTCCAGCCTAATAAAAGTAACGAAAATTCCTAAAAAGATAAGCACAATTCCAATTAACCCAGCCACTAACTAGAGTTATTATAAAATACAGATAAAGAATTAAAGCAGTAGCTAAAGGCTGGAAATAAAGAAAACTGTTAAAAAAGCTTAAACTTAAAAGGATAAATTAATAATAACTATAATAATAAAAACCATAACAATAACAATAACCCTATAATTAAAAGCAATAATAGCATTATAGTTATAGAAGATAAGTATTAGTTTTACCTGTCCTTTAAAGACTTACAATATTTAAAGAAAAGTCTTTTTAAACTTTTTAATTAAAGTAAAATAGCGTTAAATGATTGCCGAAATCGGTTTAAGACGCTATTGCAGGTTATTAATAACGGCAAAAGTTTTAATTTTCTATATATTTACAGGGATTTAGTTAAAAAAGCAATATACGTAAATAAAGAATAAGAAAATTTAAGTGTTACTGTAAAAGATACAATTAAACTAGCGAAACTTTTAAGAGAATAGTAGTAAACTTTAAGCCTTTACAGTAACTTTAAAAACTAACAATAAAAGCTATATAAAATCTTAAATAGAATTAAGAATACACCTACTATAATAAAATATATTTAGGAAAAGTTATATAAATGTAAAGTGCTTTTAAAAGACTTTTCAGAAAAAAAAGGGCCTTGGTTAAAGAGTGCAATAAACAGGGTTTTAACAGATATAATCCTTCACTTATAGATTAAAAAGAATAAAGGGATTTAAAGGATTTTAAATATTTAGTTAAGCATTTAAATAACGCATTTATTTTAAAAGAGAAAGTATTCCAATAGCAAAACGAGAAAATCTATAAGCTAATAGGAAAAGGGGAAGCCTAAGATAATATCTTAATAAAGGTAAAACTAATAAAAGGGGTTTACTAAAACAGATAGTTCTATAATATACTACTGCAGTTATAGCAGTATTCTATTTTAAGGCATTATAAAGATAAAGGGGGTATAGAAATAAAGATATATACGCTTAATACCCCTGGATATTAAGGCAAAGTATTAAGGGGAAAGGCATTTAAAAAGTAGAGGAATAAGTTTTAGGCAACGGCAAAATATCTTTAGCCTTTAATATATAAATCTTAAATAATTAAATTTCTATATTAGCCTTTATGCTAGGTATAAGTAAAAGGAGTTAGTTTTACTATCTTCTCTTTCTCTCCCTATTTAATTGCTATACTAATTTTATGCTAAATATATTGTTTTTTCTTTACTATAAATTTCTAAAATTAAGATAGAATGTCTATTAATCTATGAATGGGGACAGCGCATTTATTATTATAGAAGTCAATACGGAATCTCTTTTATAGCTCAGACTCACTATTTAAGAGGTATACTTAAACCCCCTCGCGACCGAAAAGTAAGGCAATGTGGTATTAAAAATAATACTCTAAAAGCTGGCCGCTGAAATTATCGAATATATCGCCAAGCACCTTCATCTAAAAGATATAGTAATGCTTAGGGTATGCTGCCGGCGATTTGCAGACATTTTAGCCTCGCTTTACTTAGTGGTGGCAGTTTAGTTTAATATTAATAATTATGACTTTTAAGGAATTGTCCTCTCTCTAGTAAGGCCTCCGGAGCGTAAAGACGTATCGGATCAGGATTTTACGCCTTTCCAATTACTATTAACAGAAAGTCTAAAAACGCTTTAGATATTTAAGAAATATAAAGTAAACTAGTATATATCTATACAAGTATCTGTATATTTACTTTAACTATTAAGTTATATTTATTTGTACTGGTATTGCTGGACTTGGCCAGATCTAAGATTAAGTACTGGATTATGCTGGTATAGACTTAGGTTTTGCGCTTGTTTAGGAGGCGGCTCTGCTTCCACCTGCTTGCAGATTATAAACTGCTTATGCAATAGATGTCAGAAGTTTATTAATGATTCACCGTGCTAAAAATGTATATTACATTGCTAGGAGCTCCCTTAGTTGTCTTTACTGAGCCCCGTTTACGTCGCTGCTATCCGAGGAGAGGATAAGATTATAGAGTTTATCCTTTAGTAATGCACTATAGTTAATATTAATAACAGATAAAGCCTAAAGGACTGAATTAGTCCCCTTTACCTATTTATTATATATAACTGGCTCTTTATTGCAAAGCAGCTATTATAATAGGGATATCCACTTAGTATACTAGGATTTGGATCTATAGCCCTTTACTGCGCTGCTGCTAAAGGTCATTTATGCCTAGTAGAACACTTAATAAATATTTACAGCCAAGATATTAATACTAAAGATTATTGGGGATTCACTTTACTTATACTATATATTTTATCGCTAAATTCAGCACCTAGCCCTAGATTAATAGAGGATAAGAAATTATCTAAATTGTTTGACCTTAGTGCTAATGTTAATGCTAGAGGTTTGAAAAATTACATTTCCCTGCGCATCGCTTTATTAAATGGTCGCTTTAATATAGCTCTGAGAGTCCTTAAGAGAGGGTATAGCTTAGCTCTATTCGATAATAAACTACCTATACAGGATCGGCTCTGCCTATTTAATGGGAATAGTGCTACTTGTACCCCGGACGTTATTACGAGCAGTTTTCTCGTGGCCTTGCATAAACGTATTAGTGACCAGGACCAGCTCTAAGGCTATTGGCGCCTCGTTGCGAGACATTTACTCTCCCCTGGTGATGCTGATGTTAATGATGTCATTTTTGCCCTGTCTGCAATATATAGAAACTCTGCTGAACAGTCCTCTCGTTCTTAGAATCGAAAGAAAGCTAAGGCTCTCGAATAACTCGGTCGATTTATGAAAGCTTATATACTGTATACTAATAGTGCAATAACCTATTTAAAATAGGGCCAACTACTGATAGAAGGTATGAAAGAGACCTGTAAGTAGACTAAGCGTTCTATTTACAGTCTTATAGTAGATTTAGTATACTATAGTGGGCCGAAGTATAGTTGAGAGGCAGTCTTTATAGGCCGAGCTACTAAAGCTAGGAGGAATTCTAGAGGGAGGAAGCGAATATAGGAAATGCCGCTAAGCCTAGATAAACGTCGCAAAGTGTAATATAATTTCTTTCAGCTAATTTAAAAGCCCTTAGTCTAAAGGAGACAGTGCCTTTATTAATAGTTTTTAAAGGTAGATATAAAGCTTTGGAGTTTATAGCCAGGGAAGCCAAAGACATGATTGTTAAGTAAATAGAATTACTAGACTAGCTTGTTTTCGCATCCTGTATTTAAAAATAGCTGCTATGGGAAGTATATAAAACCTATAAATATCGCTAACTCGATAGAGCGAATGCCTACCCTGCCACTTAGGCTAACTATTATATCGGAGCAATATTCTCTACTTTAGCCCAGTCTAGGTTAAAGCAGGACCCGGACTTAGCCGGTTTTTATACTAGTTAGCTTAAAATATACATTTAAATATAGGCTATATTAGCTATAATTAAAGATATAGGTTTATATATAAAATAGCAATAAAGTATTTTAGGTAAAACTTATATTTAAAAATACTAGAGTCTGAGATAACCCTCTTCTATTATAAAGGATATACTAACCCCTTTAAATATTAATTTACTGTATAATAGCCAGGACTATCTAAGAGTTTTACCTTATACCTCTCGACTATAAGAACTCGATATTGGCCAGTTTACTAAATCTAGTGTTACTGCTATTATTTCTTCCCTGTTTTATAAAGCAATTTCTTTATAAGATTTAGGAAATTCTCGCTATAGTTAAGATAGCCTAAAGCTAGGAATACCGAATCTCAGCCGCCTTATTATTAAATAGGGTAGAAGATAACCTAGGTTAATATAGATTAAGATTATCGTGGCCTATATTATTTAATCCTTACACTTATAGTAATATATATATAGTCTATATATACCCGGGGTATAATTAGTATAGTACCTCTATAAGTAATAGTGGAAGGAGAACTAGGCATTTTAGGCCCTGTATATTGCTCTGTTAAAGATCTACTACTGGCTCTGCTGTAATATAAATGATACCCTTAATCGAATAGGATATTCTATACACCCTACTAGCGAGAGCACCCCTGCCTTATAGTGCGCGTTAAACTACAGTACCCGCTAAATGCTAAGCTAGAAGTACTAGAATGGCCTTTTAAAGGAAGCTGCCTTGCAGGCTTATAATTAAGTACCTGATAAGCATGCTGCATTAAGGTTACGTTATGCTTTAACCCCCTGCATTAACGCAGGTTGCCTTACTCCGATTACTTAACTTAGTTGCACTATAAAGGGAATTAGGAGGGAAGTGTAAAGTATAGACTAATATACACTCACTTATATATACCTATATAAAAAAAGGAGAGATATAGATTATAATTTGAAGTTACTGTGATTCTGTCTATATATATTAGTTTTACTGTTAATTCCCTGCAATAATATATACTGTATATATATTTAGCGTAACCTGGATATTTTGTCTACTCGCTAAGTATACTGTATAAAACTATTATTATTAACTAGCAGTATATCTATAAATTATAAAGTTAAATTTCTAGGGGTATATTTATTTAAATTTATATATATATAAAATTTAACCTATATTTTATAAATATTTCCTAGCTAAAAAATAAGTAAACCTACTATTATTTTAGCTATAAAATAAACTTAATAAGATTTTACTTTTATAATAAATTTAATTTCTTAAATATAGATTAGTTAGTTTTAGTTAAGCTTATATTCCTTAAAATAGTTAATATAAGTTTTAGTGCAGGTATATTAAAGCTAATAAGTGTAATAGTAGGCTATCCTGCCTTATATATAATAACTTATCTAAACATTAAATCTATTTAAAAGGATTTAGTTTTGCCTTTATAGCGCTCTTTAATTTTAACTCTCTTAATTATAAATAGCTTGCCTACTTTTAGCCAGTATTTCCTATATACTACTTATTACTGCAGACTGGCTTAAAGGCAGGCAATTACTATTTAGCTTAAAGTAGTTTTAAATTAGCACTTAGCATTACGCTTAGTTATTTCCTCTTTAATTAGTAAGGGTTTTAATATTTAAAAAATTAAATACTTTATACTAGTGCTTAAAGCCTAGGCCTAACTTAGATACCTCTATAATAGCTTTAAGATCTTAACAGCTATTTAATTTTATTTATTAAGAAAAGTATTATTATTTATTAAAGCGCTTATAAACATTTAAGATATTTAAACTATACAGTATATAAAGTAGGCCACTTAATATTTATCAATTCTTTGCTGCTCTTTACTTTCTATTTAAATTAAGTGTAAGTTTAACTAATTGAAGCGGCAGTAAAAGATTAAAAGCTGGCCGGATAGGTTAAAAGATAAAAGACTAGTATTTAAAGAGAGAACTCGGGAGAGATTCTGCCTAATTCTAGTAGCTACTCTAGCTTTTAGAAGCTAGTGTAAACTAAATCCTAATAAGCTTAAAGAGCTCCAGCAAAAGTTTACAGAAGCCACAAGTTTAAACAAGCTCAGGCAGAAGGAAATCGAAAAGCTTTTTAACTCTAAAAACGCCCCCGAGAATAAGTTTAGAGAACTATAGGCGGCGTATAAATCTGCGCGGAAAGATATCGAGGAGCTTTATGCATATAACGCAAATTTACAGCACGAATTTGCCAGAGCACTACAGGAAGCCAACACGCATTACCAGATCGACTTGAACAACCTCGCCATTCTTAATGGCCAGTACCAGACTGACTTGAACAACCTTGCCATCCTTAATGACCAGTACTAGCAAAAGCTTAAACAAGTTAAAAGCCAGCTTGCAAAAGCCTTTGTTAAAGCATAATAGCTCTGTACCTAGGCTGAATGGTTTACATCCTTTAATGGTAGGGAATAATAGCAGCTTACTATTGAAATATAAAGACGAGGGTAAACAGCCAAGGACGCCGGATTCTTAGGAAACAGAAAAATAAAGGCCCTTTTGCAAGACTATTAGCGATATACTTTAGTTAATGTATATTCAATTTAATGCAATCTTTGCTAATAGGAATTTTCAAGCTGTGTTTTCAATTATAGCTAATCTGCTATATCTATCCTAATCGTCTAATTAGTTTTATACTTAATTATTAATAAAACCTAATCGACTAGTTACTATACTCCTATAGCCTTTACTATATATATATAACTCTTGTATTGAAAGGTCTAGAGGCAAGAGACTATATAGATTAGTATATTTTAATATAAAAGAATAAAGCCAAGAAACATTTCTATTTAATAATGCTTTCAGGCCTAGTCAGTGCTTAATCGCTGTTATGTAATATAGTAGCTATTATGTTTTAGTGTATACGCCCAAGCTCTGTATCCTAATTTATAAATATTGCATTTGCCTGCTTCCTGGATAGTTTTACTAAGCGATACTTCACTACTGCAAGCAGTAGTACACAAATCCTATACTGGCCTCTTAACTGCTACTTAATCTAACCGAGTATAGAACTGAGAAGAATTATAAACCCCCCTATAAAAGCCAATGCACTATTTAGTACTATTAACATTAACTGTAGTTTAATGTAACTGTTTTCGCTGAGAATCTGGAATGGTTCCCGACTATCCCACCAAATTATTAAAGCTATAATTACCACACAAAAATGTAATGCCATAAGTATAGCCCATAAAGATTCAACTCCAGATTAGGTTAGCTTTTAGAGGGCAATCCTGAATCTATTGTGGAAGAGGAGGATAACCTTAAAAAAGATAAATCTTATCTTTCCAGGTCGATAGGTGTTGTTTAATGGATATACAAGCTTAATTATCTGCACTATCTTAGCAATAATCTTCTCCCTGGTAACCATAAAAGAATACCTCGGCACTATTAATAAAAAGTACAGTAACCCTTTTCTAGGCAACCAGGCAGGGGTAATTAAAGAAGGTGGCAAGATGTCCTATTCTAGAGGATATAAATAAAGCTGCTAATATAAGCCTAGAGATAGAGAGGAGACAGCTAGTCAGAATTAATGCCTAATTGCTTTAAAGAAGTAAAATGGACCACTTTAATGCCTAAAACGTTTAATAGTAATCATTATCTCGCTTCTTTAATAGAATTATCCACTAAAGGTAAAGGATGAGGAAGACTATTATCCCAGTGAACGTAATCGATATTTCAATAATTTAAAGAAATGCAACTTCTATCTCTTTATACACTATAAAGGAAAATCTTATTTTAGAATAGTGGCAAGGTTACTAGGAGCGGATATAGAATAAGAGCGAAATATAGCTATATTTAAAGTAGCAAACACCCAAGATATATAGGGGTTTTAATTACCTACTACAGGTACTTTAGGCCAATGCCTAACTGCAGTCTTAACCCCGGATATATTGCATTTAGAGTAAGTTATTATATTATATTAATGCGCTTATATATTAATAAACCTAATAAATATATATATATTTAAAGGGCTAAGCAAGCAGGAATTTTTAGTTGCAGAGTGCTAGGTAAGGGATTTCCTTTTTACCTCTATATAGAAAGCCTACGAGTATAATACTTTCGCCAGTTAATTAAAACCAGGCTTAATAAAGCATTATTAGTAATAGAGTTTTAAAGGTTATAAAGAATAGGATTTATATAATGCCTTACCTGTTATTTTATTTCTTGAAAATGCCTATCGGCAATTTTATCTCTATTATTATAATTAATATATTGCGGAACTTTTTTACTAAGCAATAGGAATATAGGTCCTATCCTCCTCTAATTTACATAAATTATTTAAAGGAGCTAAGCTAATCGAGGTTTAGGTATAGGAATCTAAAGTGTAATATTTACTAAATTAGGTTAAAATAGCAGCAGTAACAATACTATATTTAGTTTTAATTATATAAGTTTTAGGCTTTGCCCTTTAAGTAAACTGACTATCAGTTATTTAAAAGATAACTTTTATAGTATTGCAAATAAATTAAGCTATAATTATAGGCTTTAATTAAGCCTAAACCCTTAAAAGTAATCCTCTGCTAATACTATAACTGCCTAGGCGAAATTTATTACTGTCTCCTTTATAGTCTAAAGATATAGGCCGACCTATAGTATAAGCACCGCAGCGGATAGACCTATTGCTTTTATATTTTCTTTAGGATATCTAATAGGTCTGGTTTAATAACTGTTAGGTAGGTCTCGGAGTAGGTTATTATACCAGCTATAATGTTCTAGAGTTTTAACTGCGCTAAGCTTTATAATTCTTTCGCCGCAAAATAATATATAAGTAAAATAAATATTTTAGTAAAGGCTATAGTAATAACACTAATAGGTTTAGTTATACTATAGGCAGTTAATAAATAGCAGAGCTTTTATCTTTTATATATATATTAAGTATAATGAAATTAAGATGCAAAATTAATAGCTGGGATAATTTAGTATAAATTTAGTTATAAGGGACTCTATCCTTTATAATATATAAAATATAGTAAATACTTTAAAAAGATTATATACAGATATATATAATATATAAAAGATTAAAAATTTATAACCCCCTTTACTAAATAGTCTATACGCTTAAATTACTTATATAACTGGCCCTGCCTTTATAGTTGCCTTTATTACTATCTCCTAGTAGTTTTTAAATGCAGAATATATAATTTAAAAGACTAGTAAAATTTATATTAATTATTAATATATTACTAGAATTTATATAGTAATAATGTATTATATATAATTAGATAAATGCTTTTAGCGAATTATTTTCCTTTCCTATAGTTTATATAATAAATTATACTTTATTTATAGTGTATATATATATATATACTAAATATAGTATTTAGTTTAGCTGTAATAGGTTAACTAAAATGAATATCTATTAGTTTAAGTTTAGCAAATTGCTTAAAGTATAGACTATATATACTATATATAGCTTTTACTATACCCCTACTATAGTATATATATATATACTTATTAAGCTAAAAGTAGCTATTTAATAGGCTTACCTTTAGGCAAGCAATTTATTTTTTCCTATTTTTACTTTCCTATAAGGCAATTTCTAGATTCTTTACACTATACAGTTAATACTAGCTATTATAAATTATACTAATAATACAGCAGTTAATTTTCTAGTTATTTATATATACTTTATATAAAAGTGTAAGTATTATATTTGCAGTAAGCTAGCCTTACACCTTATCTCTAAATAGCCGTTTTATATTAGCTATAAACTAAAAAAGTGGATACTTGTTTTAGTTAACCCTAATATAGTATAATCGATGCATTTAGGCTTAAATATTTCCTCCCCTTTTAGCTTTTCGGCTATAACTAAGTATATATATATATATCCACTATTACCTTGAAAAAAGAGAGACTGTATATAAAAAGAAGCTATTTATATATATAACTGTATATGTATAATGCTGTTAGTTTAATAGTTTAATCCCTTTATAGTTGGCTTGATTGGCAATTAAGCAGAATACTTAAACCGCTGCGCGCTTAGCGCCAAACCAGCTTATATATATAGAGAGCTTAATATTTATATAACTACCCGCTCCATCTAGTCTTATTTTATTAACAGAAATTAAAGCCAATAAATAACAGTTATATAAATAATAGCCAAAACAATATATTAGTCTTTACTAAAGAGATAAGCATTTATTATTAACTAATTAATTCTATATATAGTACTTCGGAACTATATAAAGTTATACTTAAGACATAAATATATATATAACAGTTTAGTAATATTAACCTATATAGAGGTATATACTATATATATTTCTAGAGAAAGGAGGATAATCTTAGAATATTTTTGCAGTATTTAGTTTTAGCCTGCTGTTATTAATATATTGTATCTCCCTGTTCTATTTTAAATATAGGCCTAATTACTTTATATATATAAAGTAAAATTTATTTACCTCTCTTTAATTAATAAAGGCTATACTATATATAATATATATATATATAAATATATCTATTATACCTTATAAAAAGAGCACTATTAATCTATTATATAAACACTAGCTATATGACTATTATCTTTACTATTCCTATTTTCTTTTAATATATTAGCAGCGTTATAGATATAGCGGATATATCCCTAGCTTAGTGTAACAATCCAGGTTAGTTCTTTAACAGCTAAACCGAGGTTTATGGGTTTATATTGATAGAGAGGTTAGGGATAAATACTAAGTAGGGCAATATAGTTACTATTCTGTAAAACGGGTAGTTTAGGTGAATGATTGTATTAATAACTGTCTAAGTAACTATACTAAATAATTGTAATTTATCCAGTTTTATATATAAAGGATATATATAGTAAATATATTTAGATCGTTTAAATTATAGCGATCCTGTTAATCTAGCATTACAGTTGTATACAGTAATCCCTTTTATAAAATTACACTTATAGTTATAATCTATTAATAATTAGTTAAAGGTTTTAATATTTTACTGTAATCCTATAACTAAGTCTTTAATATAGTCGGGTTATAATATTATATCCCCCTCCTATTAGTTTTATCTTTAAAACCTATTAGTTCTTTTATAAATTTTATCTGTTTATTCTTTTTACTTTTCCTATACTAATACTATAATAAATTATATTGCTAAACCTTATACTTATAAATCCAATAAGCGTGCTTTATTTACTTCTTTAATTCTTTTTACAGGCAATCCTACTAATATACTTTATACTTTTTACTTTTAAAAGAAATTAGTTTATCGGATAATAAGCAACTCTTTAAGGTATAGCGAATATATACGTTAAGGCTGTTCCTGCAATAGGGTTTTAGTTACTTTATTTTATATACTCCTCTCTTCTCCTCTCCTCTATACCTCTCCACTAACTTTTCTAGTTATATATATACTTAAACAGCAGAAAAAGCTTAAGCTGGAAAAGGATAAAGTAAATAAAAAGCTAAAGGGTTTTTATTTTTATCTAGTAGAGCTTTAATTGCAGATTATAGTAGCTGCAGGGCATTTAAACTGCATTTAGTATATTAAAAAGAAGGTGTATAAGCAATATATTAAACTTTTAAACAGGGGCTGCAGGGTTTAAATAAAGAGGATAGCAAGCTGCCTTTTTTATCTGTTTAGGAGGCAGAGGTAGTGACTGATTTCTAGTTGCTGGGGGTGCCTGTTAAGGTAGATTAGGCTTCTTTAAGGCTTAGCGATAATTTTGCAGACTTAAATCCTTTAATCTTAAGGACTAGTAAAACTATTTAAGTTTATTTTTAGCGTTTAATAGGTGTTTACTAGGTTCCTAAGAGTTATATTCCTCTCTATAGTTTTTCTATTTAACTAGGTATTAGCGTTTATTATTTTCTGCTTTTATAGCTTTAACGTCTTTAACTTTATATTTTTCTTTAACTACTAAAACTTTAATTAAGTTTATAATTAATCTATTTTCTAATTTGTTTTATAATATGTTCTTAAATAATAAAATATGAAATACTAGGTAGATCTAAATACTGTCTAGTAGTATAAGTTTATAAGTAACTTTTAAAATAACCTTTTTAACCAGGTAAAGTTTAAGTTTCTTAAAATCTAATTTATTGCTTAATTATATTATTTTAATATTTATAGTCTTTTTTCCTAGCGAATATTAATATAAATAAACTATATCTCCCTTTTTATAAATTAGTCCCTTTTATTTATATTTATTAGTATATTTCTTTATTTTTTCCTATATAAAGTAAAACTATACCTATATTTCTTTATATAACTGCTTTATATCTTTAACTTTAATTTATACTTTATTAATATATAGGCCTTTCTTTAGCGCTTTATATATATCTAGTATAAAGCTATAGTTAGCGTATATAAAGCTAAGTCTAGTTAACTTTAAAATATCGCTATTATAAAATATTTATATAATAAATAGTTTCTATACCTGATCATCTTAATTAAAGTTAATATAACTTCTTAGATAAACTTTAATAACTAAGTATATCTGTTTATTTATTTTTGGATCCTTTTTAATAGATTAAGATATACTTAAATTTTAAATGGTATTCCGTATAGCGGATCTGCCTTTTAAAGAGTTATTAAGCTATCGCGAAATATATAATATTCTTATAGTTAATATATACCTTAACCTTATATATTTCTTTTAATAGGTAATATTACTATTCTTTAAATGTAAAAATAATAGTAAGGAATTCTTTATTATATATTAAATAGTTTAGTTCTGCGCTATATAGTGCTTTAAAGTAAAAGGCAATAGGGTATAGCCTACTATTTTCGCCCTTTTAATTAAATTAAGCTCTTATAGTAAAGTTAAAAGTATTTATTTTAACTTTTATTTCTTTAAATAAATTAAATATAATAAATATAGGTTTTTTTAAAATAAATTACTTAAGCTTATTAAAGGCTTCCTATATATTTAATACCTATAAAAGCTTTTAATTCTTTTTAGTAAATTTATAAAGAGTTTATATAATACTTTTATAATTTTTAATAAATTATTAATAATAGTTAATAAATCTTAAAACGCTTTAAACTTCCTTAATAATTATAGGTATAGGCTAGTCTTTTACTGGTTATACTTTTAATAGATCTATATAAATTTCTTTAAAGGTAATAATATACTTTAAAAAAATAACTTTCTGTATATAGAATTTGCATTTCTCTAGTTTTATAAATAGTTTAATATTTTATAGTGTTTATAATACTTTATAGATATATACTTTATATTTTTTAAAGGTTTCTAAAAAGATTAGGATATTATTTAGGTAAATAACTATAAACATATCGAGGTATTCTTTTAATATATTATTAATTATTTTTTAGAATATTATAGGGGTATTAATAAAACCGAAAGGTATAACTAAATATTTAAATAAGCTATATTTAATTCGAAACGCAGTTATTTATTTATATCTTTCTTTAATTTAAATAAGGTTATAAGCGCCTTTAAAGTCTAGCGCTATAAACTATTTCTTTTTATATAGTTTATCCTATAATTTTATAATTAATAGTAGTAGAGTTTTATCTTTAATAATAGCTTTATTAAACTATTAGTAATCTATAATTAACTATAGTTTACCTCTTTTTTTTAATATAAATATAATAAGATAGTTTACTTTTAATAAAAAGGGTTAAATATATCCTTTAGCTAATATATTATCCAGATAGTTATATAAGCTTTTAAGCTTTTTTTTATTTAGGTTATAAATTTTATAAAAGGTAGTATTAGCATTATCTTTAAGCTTAATAATATAGTTTTATTAGCTATACTCTAGTAGTTTTATATTAAATATTTCCTTAAATAGTTTATTATACTTTTAGTATTCTTTAAAGATATTCTATAGCTATTTTAATAATACTATTATTTTAAGGCTTTTTATTTTAAGTATTTTATTAATATTATTAAATACTTTCTGTAAAAAAGTAATTATTTTTTAAATTTATTTATGTTTCCTTTTACTTTACTTAAATCTTACTTTCAAGTAAATTATTTCTATAATTAAATTAAAGGTAACTTTTTTAATTCCTTTCTTTAATATATTTAAAGGTTCTATATAGGATTTCTGCCCTGCAGTTAAAGCTTTTTTAATAGTTTTAATTGCTAAAGAAGCTTTATTATTGCGCTAATAGAGCTAGCCGTTTTCCTAGTCGATATTAAAGTTATTGCATTTAAACTAAAGATAACCGAGAATAATATTATACCTATTAATATTCGCTATATTGTAAAGAACTACTCTTTTGTATTTAGCGATCTTAAATTTAAGATAATTAGTCTTTTACTTAACCTATTTATTATTATATATAAAAGCTCCTCTTTCTATATAATAAAGTTAATATAGTTTAATTTTCTCTTTTTAAAGTAATTATAAGCAATTTATAGTTATAGCTATAATAAAATTGCTTATTGCTCTGCTATCTATTAATATATATAGCCAATATCTTTTAATTATTATTTTTAATTTAAAATATAGTAAATCTTTATTATTACTTTTATTATTTAGTATTTTAAAAGATATAATTTATTAATTATTACTTTATAGCCTTTTTATAAATAATATTAATTATTTCTTAATTCTGTTCTTTTTATATAGACTTTACAATTAATCGGGGTTCTTTAAAGTAAATACCACCTTCTCCTATTATAGGTAATTCCTTTATAGGTAATAAAGTTAAACTAGTTTCAATACAGTTCCTTTATAATCTAATTAATCTCTTTATCTTTTAAGGTAGGTTTATACCTTATATACTTTTATATTTACTACTTTTAAAGTTTTTCCTGTAAGTAAATACTGCATTTATCCTTTTAGCAGTATATATAGTTTAGTAATAAATATAAAGTATTATTAGTTTATTAAATATATTAATCCTTTAATTTATTTTATTTATATATAATATACTTTAAATTATTATACTTTAAATAATATTATCGGTTATACTTTAACCTTTTATTATAGCGGAAGTATTATTTTATTAATTTCTTTTAATAGTAAATATAGTATCCTTTAAACTTATATCCTTTAAGTCTTTATAGCTGACAATATTCCTTTAAAGTTTTAGTATTTAGTTTAATAATAATAATTTTAAAGTTTTAATACTATATAGTTATAATTTATTCCTTAAAAATATTATAATCTTATATTTATTTTATAAGGTAAAATAAGATTTTAATTAGAAATGTATTATATATTACTTTTTTATAAACGTATATTATATATTTATATATAAAATAAGTAATTTAAAATATAGTATAGTACTTTTTATAAATAAGGTTATTTATAGTATAATTTCTTTATATATAAAAATATATAGGTTTTTTATATATAGTTAAAGTAACTAGAATAGCTTTAATAGTTATTTTATTATTACTTTTATTTTATATATAAAGCTGTTTATATAGGTATAGGTTTATCTTATTTTACTATATATTTATAGTAACTCTTTTAATTAAGTTTAGGTAGTATTTATTTAGCTTACCTTTAAGGTTACTGTTTATAAATAATATATTTTCTAGTTTTAAAAGTATAGCACTATATAATAATAGTTTATATTCTAAAGGGTTATTTTTATTTTTATTATTAAAGTTACTGCTGTTAATTTATCCTTTATTGCCTACAGTAATTTAGTTAAAATATTAATAGTTAATTACAGTAACTATTTATCTATCTAAGATACTATTATTTTTATTTAACTCTATATAGCTAAAGTTTAAGTTTTATTTTATTAAACTGTTTAAATATAGTAAATACCTATTTACTTTATTGTCTTTAAAAATATCTTTAAGAGTTAAAGACTTAGGTTTTAATTAGTATCCCCTTTAATTTATTATAGATATCCTTTTAGGTTATTTAAAGTATTATCTGTTTTTATTTTTACTGGATTTATAAATAAGGCAGCTATTATTATAATATATAGTCTAGCTAAATAATATATAATAGGTAGTTTTTAAAACTATATTAACTTTTTATCTAGGTTTTAGCGTAGGCTTTTAAAGTTTATTAATTCTTAGCTTTTATAAAGCTTTATAGTCCTTTAAAATATATTTTAGTTTATTACAGTTATAATAAATAACCTTTATTTTTCCTTTTTAAATAGCATTTAAATCTATTTAACTAAGTCTTTTATTATTAAAGCTAGCAATATATTTTTATTACTTTTTACTTTAATTTATATATCTTTAATATTTATAAATTTATCTACACTGCTATTATCCTTTCTTTATATTTAAATAAAGTTTATAAAGTAAATTATCTGCGTTTATATACTTTTTAATAAACTTAGTAATACCTTTATTGTAAAAGAATTTATAAGCTTTCCTTTTAACTTTTAGTTTAAGTTTATTGTAAGAGCATTTAATAAAAGCAGAGTTTCTTTATTTAACTTTAAAAGTATAGTTTTTAAAGTATATAGTATAATTAAAGTATTTTCCCTTTTAAATTAAATTTATAAATTTATTTCTTATAGTATATTCTTTATTAATATTATTAAAAATATTCCTTGATTTTTCTTTAAACTAGTTATAGCTAGTAAATATAAATTATATTTATTTATTAGCTTTGCTTTTATTATTAAAGAAATCCCTTTAAGTAGGTTTAAATTACTTTAAAGCCTTTCCTTTAAGTTATTTAGCAGCTAGCAAAACTGTATTAATCTTTATATTAAAGCTAATTAAAAAATAGGTAAAGTAGTTATATAGTTAAGTAAAAAACAGTTAAAGCGCTATAGTGCTTTTATTAAAGTGTTTAAGGGGTTATATTTTAAGCGACTCTCTTAAGTCCCTTAAAGGTTAGTTCCTTTTATAGTTTAATAAAAGGTTTAAAGCAGGCAGGGCCTAATTCTGTAAGTTTATAATAGTTGCTTGCTGTTAGTAAATTATTTATTAAAGTCTAGCGTTTTCAGTAATTAAAGATTAATAGCATTATTCCTATTTTATATAGTTAACTTTTATATATTAAAAGGCTTCCTTTATATAAATATATAGTTATTCCGTTTTATTAACTTTATCTTTATCTTTGCTTTTATTTAAATTATTATCTCTATTATTGTTTTATTTTTAGCGAGGAGGTAAAATAGAGGGTAAACTGTTAGGATTATTAAAAGAGGATACTGCAGTAGATATATTTACAGTATTACTTAGGATTTTCAATAGCCTTTTAAATAAAAGTTATTAATATATAATAATCCAGGTTAATTCTTTAACAGTTAAACTAAGGTTTATGGGTTTATATTAACAGAAAGGTTAAACATAAATATTAAATAAGGCAATATAGTTACTATTTTATAAAACAGGTAGTTTAAGTAAATAATTATATTAATAACTATTTAAGTAACTCTATTAAATAATTATAATTTATTTAGTTTTATATATAAAGGAGATATATAGTGAATGTATTTAAATCGTTTAGATTATAGTGATCCTGTTAATCCAGGATTACAGTTTCGTATAGTAATCCTTTTTATAGGATTACGCTTATAGTTACAATCTATTAATGATTGGTTAAAGGTTCCGACGTTCTGCTGTAATCCTGTAACCAGGTCTTTGATATAGTTAGGTCGTGACACTTAGCTGTTAATATAATTGCTTAACTATAAACGCTGTAGCTTTATTGCTTATAAATACTATAATAGTATTATCCTCGCTTAAAATATAATCGCTGCCGTTTACAGTAAATATTAATTTTAGCTGTAAACTAAAGATATTCTAATTATATAAAAACTTCCGCATAAAGGAATATAATATAAATGCATTTTAGTACTCTCCTATAGTATTAATTAAAGCGTTATTGCTACTAATTACAGTATTTCCTATTTTAAGGTATCGGATTGCATTATCTTTTCCTTTAAAAGTATATATCTCCTATTAGCCTATTTTAATAACTAATAAGGCTAGGTTATAACAATACCCCTACCTTTAGAATTTAATGTTTTAAAGAGGATATACTATATTTTAAGCTTTATAGCTGCTTTATAATAGTAGTTATCCGCGCTATAAACTAAAGCTTCTATAGCTTTTATAGTTAAATATATTAAATAAAGAAAACTAATATTATAGGAAAAATTTAAGGTTAAATATCTATACCCTAATAAGTTAAAGGGCCTATATTTAATTAAGATTAAAAGTAGATATACTGTTAACTATAAGGTATAGTATAATGTATTAGTTATTATATATTAATTTAGGCAGCTAGGCCTAAGTTTAACTTTTACTACAGTTAAATAGAAATAAAAGGGGTATTTAATTATCTTTATATAGGGCAAATAAAATAAAATAAAATTATAACAGTTATAGTATAAGTTAAAAGTTTAATAATAATATAATATTTAGCTATAAATATATTTATAATTATAGAGTATTACAGGAATATATATTATACTATAATAAATATAGATAATTTAAGTTTTTATTTTACTTTTCCTTAAATTAATGCTTTAGTGCAATATAATCAACTAAACTAAACGCTAGCTATAATAAAATCCGGCAATATATAGCCATCTATTAAATGCAACGCTATTAGCTAAGCTATAGACCCTATATTAAAACGTCGACCTACTTTAATCTTTATTTTTATTTTTAATACTATTAGTAATTTAAGTTATTCTGCCTTATATATATCAGTATTTAAGCAGCGTTAACTCTCGCTATAGGCTGCGCAATATTAATAACCTGGGAACCACCGCGGATAATACGCTAGCTAGCAGAGTTGTTAATATAAGTAATATCCTTATTTTTAAACTAAATACACTTCTAGATCGTAACTTTACAGTTACTGTGGAAGACACTAATATATATAGTAGAGAGCAGGTTATAGGCAATATTAAAGTAGTTGTATACACTACTATTAAAGATAGCAGTAATATCTTTACTAATAATGGAAGAGATAAAAGCTTTACTATTAAAGTGGTTTTTAATAAAGTTAGTTATATTATAAATAATAGCAGCAATAGTAATAAAGCCTTTTCTGTTTTTAGTTTAGGCAATAAAGTTATCCTAGTCGATAATAGGGAGCTGCTTTAAGGGAGTACTTTAATTAAAAATAGTATATTTCTAGTTAAGCTTTTTCTAGAGCTACTAGATATAGCCCTTTTTAATTTTATTAGAATGGAACTGCTTTAGGTTATAGGTAAAGCTAAAATACTTTTAAATATAGATCATCTATTTAATAGGGTTATATTACTACTATTTAATAGTATTATAGTAGTTTAAAGGGAACTTATAGTAAAAGTTATAGTAATCTTTACTAAAAGTAATAAAAGCAGGAATAATATAATTGTAAAGGGAGTTATAGTTATTAAAAGGCTGGTTATTAAGTTAATAGGCTAAAGAATTAATATAGAAGGTAGCCTACTAGATAAACTAAATATAGAGGATACTGCTATAAATAAATTTACCTAGCCAGTTATTCGATAAAAGACTATAAAAGATAGTAAGGAAGATAAGGCCTATAGAGATAATATATTTAAGGTAGTTATAGTACTGCTAGATAATAATACTATCTTTATTTAGGTCGGTAATATCAGTATAGCCGATATACTTAGGGTTTTATTTAAAGAGTATTAAGTTAAGGTAAAAGTAAAGGAGACCTTTACAGATAAAGTAAAGGTTTTTATTAGTATTAATGTATTGGTAGTAAATATAGTGCTTTTAGGACTACGATTAAATAAAACCTTAATAGTGTTAGTATTAATAGCTGTAAGGTAAATCTTTAGGGGGAGAGTGGCTTTATAAAAGGTGTAAGCCTAAAGACAATAGTATTTTAAGTAAGTTAATAGTATATTTAAAAGATATTATATCTTTAATAAATTTAAGGAATTTTTAGGAAAATTAAATAATTTACTGGCTATAATTCCTAGACTAGTATTAAAGTAGTAAATAATAGTAAAGATAGTAGTATTGTTATGGCACTAAACCTGCCCTCTAATAACTTATTAGTATTGTATATATCCTTACGTAATAGCTTAGTCCTATACCTCCAAACTATATTCTTATAGCTTCTTGCCTTATTTAAGGCATAATAAAGATATTACTTTAACCCGCTGTTCCGTATACTGTAATAGTTTATGCCTTCCTATAACGACTGCGCTATTACCTTTAGCCTTTAACCCTGCTTAAAAAGAATTAATAAAGTCGCCGACAGCCTAATTATAATACTATAAAAAGCCCTATATCTTACAGGAAATTCACTAATCCTTCACTATAGCAAAACCTTAAGCCTAAAAGCCTATATCCCTACAGTAAAAAATATATCTTAGCTTAACTCTTTAACCTATACTTAATTCCTTAGCCTGCATTTAACTTAAAAATACTAAAATAAAAATAAAAGGCATAGAGGGGGACTTTAATTAAAAAGCAAGGCTTATTAATTACTTCTGCGACTAGCCTTATATCTATACTATTTTAAAAGCTTATAATAATAACTATAACCTAACTTTATAGCTTTAAGCACTAGAATTTAAGCAGCTCTTTAATATTATCTTTAATTATTTTTAAAACTAAAAGTATAACTTTAATATAGCCTTAAAATAAAAAAAGGCTAAAAACACTACTATTATTAAAAACCTAAAGCTTGCCTAATATAAGGTTTAAAGTTAAAGCAATATAATCAATAAACTTATTAAAGCTAAAAGTAATAATATCTTTAAGCGTTAAACTAATAACTTTAAAAATAAATTTAACACTAAAGATAAAGATATAAAAACCTATTAATAAAAGTATATAAACTAGCGTTTTACTATACTATATAATATTATAATTAATATTAAATACTTTAAGACCTTTTATAAATATATCCTTTATATTAACAGTTAATTAAATAGTAATACCTATAACTTAATATAAAAGGCATTAAACTATATTATAATAAAAATGGATAACTATATAATATAAAAATAGGGAAGTAGTAAAACTTTTATTAAATTCCTAAATTTATAGTATAAAACTTTTAATCTTTCGCGATCTGCTGCTTAAGAGTTTAATACCTACTATATAGTAAATAAGCTGTTTTAGAACTTTATTACCGAATTCTATAAACTAGCAGCCTAAGCCAGTAAAACCAATACCTAAAAAGTTAATGCCTTTTACCTTAAAGTATTTAAAAGGATAGCTGCTGCCTTTATTAATAAAAGTAATAAGCCTATAAGTAAAGATAACAAGTCTATTTAAAGAACTTTTAGTTAGAAAGTATATAATAACCTCGAAAAGCAGGCCTATTACGCTAAACTTAAAGGCAACTATAAATTTAAAAAGCTAAATAGTAACTATACTCTTTAATAAGCTTTACTTTAAAATAAACTAAACCCTTTAAAGTAAAAAGATATAAGTAATCCTATATAGTTAAATACTATATCCTTTACTTTACAATGCAAAAAATACCAATAACTCTATAACCTATACTACTATTATAGCAGTTAATATATAGTTAATAACTATATAGAAAAGCAGAAAGCTAATATTATAAAACCTTAAACTTTATAGGGATATAGTAGTGGTTTCCTAAAATACAGAATATATTAAAGTAATAGCATTATAGCGCTTTAAGGCAAAGTATATATCTTAAGCTAAGGAAGAGGTATACTGGCATTATAAATTCCTATTCCCTAGTTTCTGTAATACTAGCACTTTTTAGCTTAAAGAAATAACCTATTATACTATAAAAACCTATTCCTATACTATATTAATAAAACTGGCTTTATTAAAAGATTAATTACTTTTAGTAATATATTTGTCTATAAAGATATAACTTTTAATATAAAAAGGCAGGGAAAAGAGTAGCTTCCTAATAATATTATATTAAAAAGCATAATAAAATATTAAAATAGCCTATAAATTTAATACCTTTATAGATATAATAGATTATTATTAATAACAGACTATTAATTTTAAATACTATAAATAGTAATTTACTATTTATTTATACTATATTATTCCTCGCGCATTTATTAGTAACTATATTAACCTTTATTAATAATAGCTGTTTAGTATAAGGCTTTATAAACTAGCATTTTCTTTAAAAGTCCTAAATCTTAATAATATAATTGCCTAAACTAAAAAGCTTTATTTTAGCTAATAGTAAAGCAGCAGTATAGTTTATTAATTATATAATCCTAGATATAGGAATAAAGGAATATAGAAAGCTATATATATTTTTATTAGTAATCTTTTAAATTAAAACCCCTTTATTTTTAGAATACTATAGCTATAGCCATATAATCTTAATATTAACTAGCCTATATTAATAGTTACCTTTAATTTACAATACTATTTAATAAATTATTGCCTTTAAACCTATACTATACTAATAATCCCTAGGTTAATAATTATTTTATATAATATTAATATCCTAAGCAAACCTTTAAAGTTAGCACTTTATACTACCAGTAAAAAATAAAATAATATATTAAAAAGGATAAAAAAGAAAGTTAAAAAGAAAGTTAAATTCTAAGCCTATATTAAAAGTATATTAAAGGATATAACGCCTTAATAAGGAGAAAGGGACCTATATATTAACCTTATATTAACATTAAAGCAAAATCACTATTATATTTATTAACTTAATAACTGTAAGGGATTAGAGACTAAGGTATAAATAATATTAAATAAGCCTTTAATACCAGTTTTAATAACGCCTATAGCCGGTAGCTATTAATATTTATATTAATATAACCTAGTATAACTCTTTAAGTTAAGTATACTAATACCTAATAAGCCTATAGCAGTAGCACTATATAAGCGACCTAACCTAATAGATATTTAAATATCTACTGCAATATTATTTATTTAATTCTATAAAGACCTATCTGCCTAGTATATAAAATTAATTTAAATAAACCTAGCAAAAGATATATAAAAGCAGGAATATAAAGCGTACCAACTATTAGAGCTTAATAAGGATACTTTCGCAAATGTATTATAAGGATAAGGCAGCTTTGCAGCGGCATAAGCACTATTCCTTTAAGCTTTCTATAAATTCCTTGCGCACTGCTATAGCGGAAAGCACCTTTAAAGGATATTAAAGTCTAATATCGATAAATTTATAAAAGTAAAGCCGGAATTAATAAAAAGTAATATTTAAAAAAAACTTTTTAATTAATTATAAAATAAAATTATTAGCTTCCTTTTATAACTAATAAATAAACTTCCTTTTAAGAGATTATAAAACTATAAAATTAAGCTTTTACTAAGGAAAAAACTATTATATTAAAAGAACCGCCTAATATTACTAAGCGAACTTTAGGTTATAAGAAAATAGCTAAATAAAAACTTAGCTAAAGGATTTATTAGGGAATCTAAAGCGAGATATACTGCCCCCCTACTCTTTACTATAAAACTTAAAAAAGGCGTCTACATTTATTAAAACTATTAAAGCTTTAATACTATTACTATAAAGAATTATTACCTATTACCGCTAATCTAGGAAATATTAAATACTTTATATAATACTAGATTTTATATTAAGCTAGATATAATAGCTGCCTTTAATAAACTTAAAATTATAAAGAGATATAAATAAAAAACAGCTTTTATAACTTAGTTTAGGCTATTTAAAACCTTTATTATACCTTTTAGCCTTTATAATGCCTTAGCCTCTTTTTAACACTCTATTAACTATACCCTATATAATTTATTTAATAAAACTTATATAGCCTACTTTAATAATATCTTAATCTATTTAATTATATAAAAGGAATATTAATAATATATATAGGAAATTATAGATAAATTAATTAATATAAGTTTTTAAATTAATATTAAAAAATGTAAATTTAAGACAATAAAAATAAAATAGTTTAATTTAATTATTATAAGTAATAGTATTAAGATAAACTTTAAGAAAATAGCTATAATTATAAGTTAAAAAAGACCCTTAAACCTCTATAAACTTTAATATTTCCTAAGCTTTATGAATTTCTATTAGTGGTTTATTAAAGACTTTTTTAATATCTGTAAACCTTTAAATAGCTTTTTAAGAAAAGATATACTATAGAATTAAATAAAACTTTATACCGCTGCATTTGACTGCCTTAAAACCTAGTTTATAACTGCCTTAATCCTTGCCTTTTTTAACTATAATAAAAAGACAATCCTAGAAACGGATACTTTAAACTAAATATTTAATAGTATTCTCTTTTAGTATAATAAAAATAGTATCCTGCAACTAATAGTATATTTTTTATTAAAGCATTTACCTGCTAAATACAATTATAAGATTTATAATAAAGAATTACTAGCTATTATTAAATTATTAAAAGAATAGCGCTTTAAGCTTTAAAGTATAGAAAATAAATTTAAGATTATTATAAACTATAAAAACCAAAAATACTTTATGACTATTAAAGTGTTAAATTAAAAATAAATCTGCTAGTTTAAATTCCTATCCTAATATAATTTCCAGATTATTTATTAGCTTAAGTTAAAAGCAGTAAAGCCTAATATATTAAGTAAAAGATATTAAGATATTTTAATAAAGTTAAACTAAAATAATAGCTAATTAAAAAAAAGAAAAAAAACTTTACTCTTAGAAAGCCGCTTTAACCTTTATACCTATACTAATATTATAGGGAAGTATAAATAATAAAAACCTCTTTACTATAACGACTAGTACTTTAATCCTAGACTTAGAGATATCGATTAATAGAATAATCAATAAGGCTTATAAAACATTAAATATAGCGAGTATTATAATTCAGGCGCTTTAAGACCTAGCTGTTTAATAATAGCCTAAAAGCATTTAAAGTAACTTAAAGGCAGCTATATAAAACTTTTAAATCTGCAGTAACTAAATATATTACTAGGAATAACTTTTCCTTTTATTAATAAATAAAGTAAAGATATAAATTATATATTAAATATACTTTTTTAGGCTAAAAGGATACCTAAAATAAATAAAAATACTAAAATTTTTTAACTATATATACTAATAGCCGTAAATATTAGTTAATATTAATACTTTTATTAAAGGTTATAACCTATACTTTTAAATAAAGTTAAATAAGTCTATTCTTTTAAGATTTTTAAAACTATTACTAGTATTATTTTAGGTTTAAAGTAATATTTTAATAGACTATATTATACTATTACTTAACTATAACTAATAGGGCTTAATTTATAAAAATATCTTTATAGTAGTATACTGCTTAATAAAGATATACTATTTTATTGCTACTTATATACTTAATATTAAAGAATTTACTAATGCCTTTATCTTATGCATTTACGCTTTATATAAAGCCCTAGAAACAATTATATTAAACCAGGGTACCCAGTTTATATTTAAGTTTTAAAAGCAGCTATCTTAATAACTTAAAATCTACTTTAAATATTCCTTAGCCTATTATCCAGAGACTAATAGCTAGACTAAACAATTAAATGCAGGGGTAAAGCAGTATTTTAGGCAGTTTATAAATTTTCACTAAAATAATTAAATAGACTAGTTACTATTTACAGAGTTTGCCTAAAATAATTAAGTATCTAAGATAATAGGAACCTTACTATTCTTTATAAATTATAGTTTTTATTTACGCCTAGGAGTTAAGCCTTTAAACCCCTGCCTATTAAATTTATCTATTACTTAAAAAAGGAGTTTCTATAAAGCAAACACTATAGCTAAGCATTTCCAATAAATCCTAAATTAACTAAAAGCCTTTATAGTATAATTAATTACCTAATATAAAGCTGCAGCTAATATATTAAAGGAGGACTTATATTAATTTGCAGTTAGCGAAAAGGTATAGTTAAAGACTAAATACTTTAAAATAAACCGCCTAATAAAGAAGGGAGATAATAAATAGGTGGGCCTATATAAAATCTTTAATATATACCTTTAAGCCTGCCGATTTAAACTCTTTAACTGCATCTGCATTTTCCCTGTATTCTATAACTCTCTCTTTAAACTACTAGCAGTTAATAAAGTAGGCTAACAGATATATCTGTTAAGATAAAAAGCTATTAATAAATAAGAGAATAAAAATATATAGGGATAAATCTTTAAAAGACATAATAAAATAAATAAAATAGTAGAAAAGTAGGAATTTAATAATATCCTCGACTGCTATAATAAAGATAGCCTATACTATTATATAGCCTAGAAATACTATACACTAAGCTGGCAACCCGCGAAGGACCTTAAAGGATAAGACGCTGCCCTTTTAGAATACTATATAAAAAACCCTAATAAGCCTGGCCTGCCTGCCTAGGTTAAAAAGAGGAAGATAACTGACCAGCTAGACCCGCGACGCAGCAGCCGCTTATAATAGAATTAATATAATAGGAGGATTAGAATATATATAGTTTTAGAATAGCCATTTAAAGGCAAATGGAGTTTGAAAGGGGGGGGTACTATTACAGCACTAAACCTGCCCTCTAATAACTTATCAGTATCATATACATTCTTATATAATAGCTTAGTCCTATACCTCTAAACCACATTCTTATAGCTTCTTGCCTTATTTAAGGCATAATAAAGATATTACTTTAACCTGCTATTCTATATGCTGTAATAAATATAGAGTTAAAGAGGAACCTAATAGGCAGAGATAAAGTTAAGTATAAGGATAAAGATAATAAAGGAGGTATTAAGTTAATTAATATATTTATGCTAGTTAGACTAGGTTATAGGCTAGTTAGTAATATAAACTTTTTTAGGATTGAATTTGGCGGTGCCTTTAGTATAGAGAGGTATATAGTCAGTAATGCTATTTAAGAATGTTTAAGCCTGTGCCTTTAAAGCTGCAGCTATTAACCTAGATATAGTGACTGAGTTGGCCTGTTTTTGATGTCTGGGTTAGAAGATATTAATAATATTATTAAAGAACGAGAGCAATTAATTTAAGCTAAAAAGAGAGAAAGGAAAGAGGAAGGTTAAGGATAAAGATAAAGAGTTAAAAAGAGGTAAAAAGTAAAAGGCTTCTATAGTAGTGGGTATAGAATACTTTTTATATTAGATCAGGTCAGCTTTAGGGTAAGCCGAACCATTTACTTATAGCGGGAGGGAAAAGGTTGGAAAAGGTATTTACCCTAGCCTAGCAGGTTAAATTTAATAGAAATCGCTTACAGGTAAAAGAAACAATAAAGATAAGGTAGAAGACTTGCGAAAAGTAATAGGTATTAAAGGCTAGAGGTAGAAATAAGGGAATAAATAGATTGCTTTATATATATACACGCAATGCAAGTTATACTAGAGGGCTACCTAGAATTTACTTATATAAATAAAAGAGTTTATTAGACTGTTAAGGTTAAGAGCGGCGTCTATTTAATATAAATAAATATAGTTAAGTTAAAACTAATAAGCAGACAAGGAACTTAAATTAACAGTTTTTACTATAAATTATTTATTTTTTTATATTTAAATATTAATATTCTCTTTTTATAAAAAGTATATTTTAATTTAACTTTATTATTACTAACGCTTTATAATTAGCTGATCTAATAGTTATATACTTTAGTTTAAATAGCTTAACCCTTTAAAAAGCTATCTTGTAAGCGCTATTACTACCCTGTATAAATAAATAATTCCCCTTTAAGGTTAAATGCAAATATTATATCTAGTTAACTATATACAGTTAAATATTTAACCCTTTTCCCTAATAATTTATTTTAGGCAGTCTAGTATAACTAGCAGTGCGCATTAGCCCTGTATTTATTTTTTATTTGCAAAACTGCTATTGCAATAAAGGAATTTAAATTGCTAAAAATAGTATCCTGCCTCTCATTTAAATAAAAGCACTTTATTAAAGTATATTTCAAGGCGGATATTACGCCGATTAATACCTATATCCTTTTATATAACAGTTAATAATAGTTTAAAGCTATTCTTAATATATAACCTAATAATTTAATTTATTTTCTTTTAAATAGTAACTATAATATTTTAGGCTAGATTCTTAAAGGATAAGCTAAAAATAAGGTTTATATTAGTAGAGAGATTAAAGTATAGGCTTAATACTATTAATGAAATATTTAATAGTTATTACCTAAATATTATAATAAATCTCGGTATTATTAATTAAATCCCCTTTTATTAAGTATTATAGTAGAATATATATTATAAAAAAGATAAAGGAAGCTCTTTTAAGTTAATAATGCTATTAATATTATTAAAATAAAGGAAAATATAAGCTAAAACTATATATAAATAATTATTAATTATAAATTAATAGTTATTAGGCTTATAGAGGGATTAAAAATAATTAAATTTAATACTTTTGCTTATTTTAAGTTAAGTGGGAAAAGCTGCTAGTTAAATATATAAAATTAGGTAGTTTGGAATAAGTGTTTTATATAAGGGAGTGGTCTTTTAGAATAAAGGAGTGTTCTGTTAAAATAAAGGGATATAGTTTTATTAATAAGTTTAATAGTAATTATATACTTAATATAAGTAAGAGGATAATGGTTGGTTAGAATAAAGGAATAATCTTTTATATCTATATATATTTTATAGATTTTAATTATATTCTTTTATAATTTTTTAAGTAAATAGTTTAAATAAGTTAGTACTCTTTAAGGTTTTATTAATAGTAAAATATAATATAATAAAAGTAAAATTATAAATGAAATTAGCTATTAATAATATTTTAAGTAGGCTTTCGGTCTTTTTAATTTAAAATTAAGAGCGAGTTGTAATAAAGAAGTCGGTAAATCTTATTAAACTCTGGTTAGGAAATCGGCTTTTTTTCTAATTTCCGGCTTATAAGGTCCCTATACTATGTATTATAATTAAACCACTCTATAGAACTCTTTCGTCTAGTTATTAGAATAAATAAAAAAATATATATAAAGGAACCTGTAATTTAATGTAAAGTGAAATAAAATATGCAGCATTCTGTTTTTATAATAAAATAGCTAAAAGAGAATTTAAAGAAAATAGAGGATAATAAAACAATTAAGTATAATTCTAAGGCTTTATTTTTTCTGCTATATAATTAAGCTAACTATATAATTAAGTTTTCTAATAGTTTAATGTATTAAGACGCCTAGTATTTAACTGATTGAATAGAAATGCAATACCTGTTTATAAAATGTAAGGCAGGGAAAACAGTATATACTTTAAAATTAAAGTTAAAATTATTATAGGCAGTATTAATATTATAACTCTATATAGCAACTATATATTAATTATAATCCACTTTTATCCTATTTTCGCTATAAGCCTTTAAAAATAATTAAATATACTATATAAATAAAATAATATATTAAAATAAAAACCTATACCTATTATTTAAGTATAAAATAAGCTAGCTATTAAATACCCTTTATTAAATAAAATAGCTATTAAAAGTTGGAATTATATAATTATTTTAAATATTTACTTTTTATTAATAAAGTAAATACTATAAACTAATAATATAATAGATATACCTATTTATTTGCAATTAATACTAGGATTTGTAATTTATAAAGCCTATTATATTTATTATTAATGTCTTTTTCAGCCTTTAATTAGGTAAAACTCTGCATTTAAGCGCGCTGTATAAGGATCCCTTTGCCTTAATCTTTAAATCTATAGCTAAGCTATTTAAAAATCTCCTCGCTAAAGGTTTCCCTATTTCGTTTATAAATATAAGCCTATTAAGACTTAGCGGCTGTATTACTTTTGCGATTTTTTAGGAAAAACAAGGTTTTAAACGTATTGATAGTTATTTCTAGGGTACTAGCTATTAAGGGAATATTGTTATTAAGGCTTAACTTAGTATTTAGTCTAAAGCTAATGCTAGTTTTAGCTAAAATTAGTTTATGGACTTTAACTTTATCCGGGTTAGCGTTTAAACTAACTATCTAAGCTATATATCCGCCTAAGCTAAAGCTAAAAAAATCTACCTCTTTCTCGCTAATTTATTCTAGAAAAAAAACAATATTAACTGCAGATAACAAAACAGTTATAGCTATTTCGCTAAAACTAAAACCTACTTTAATATAGTTAATAGTAATAAGTAAGCGGTTAAGAGTAAGACTATTAATAAATTAAAGATTCTATTTATTTATTATATTATAAAAGTAGATAAAGAGTATAAAAGTGGTGCTAGGATTAGTTTTTATTCTATTATAAATAAACCTAGTGCTATTAAATATATTAATAAATTGCGTTTTAGCTATTTATTAAGTGGATATTTTAAAGATATTATTAATATAATTAAAAGAATAATAGGTTTTAAGGCTTAGAATAATTATAGATTTTTAGGTTTATTTTAGTAATTTATTAAAACTTATTATAAGAATTTTATATTTAGGTTCTAGTTAATAATTTGAAATCTTAAAGTAAATATAACTTTTACTTTTATTATATAGATAATTTTAATAAGTTTATATATAATAATTAATATTTAATAGGAAGTAAAGAGAAAATTAGTTAAAAATTATAATTAGTAATTAAATTTTATATAATTAAAATAAAATAGTTATTAATATTAAGATTAGTAATTAAAATGTTTATAATTATTAAATTTATAGCTTTTCTACTATTAAAACTATTTTATTAGCTAGATTTAAATAGCAGGATCTTTAAGCGCTATATTAAATCGCTATTTTTATATAAACCTTTTAATTTAAAACTTTTTAGAAAGCTAGGATAAAGAGTGGATTAAGAAATAGCACTACTATAAATATTGCAATATAGCCTTTATATAGAAATAAGTAATAAAAGAAATAATATAATCTAGCCCTATTAAATCTATTAAATTACTTTAAAACAACTAAATTATTTAAATTTATAGGCTTAATTTATTTTTTATAGTTAAATAGCTGCATTACTTTAAAGGACTACTTTAATTTTAGTACTTTATAGAGACTCTAGTATTTTACCTGCACTTACAGCTCTCGCCTAAGTAAAACTAAAATATTCCGCCTAGCTAGCAGGTTTAAACTATACTTACCCATTAGCTAAAAGGATTAATAGACTAGCTGCCTAGCTCTTTATAACTTGCCTATAAAAAACTGCTAGACTAGTCAGCTAAGCTGTTTAGCCTACTCTCTTTATTAAAAAGCCCTGTTTTATTAAAGCTAAATTAAACTTTAAAGTACTAAGAAAGGAAATAGCTATATAGAAACACTTTAAGCTAATAGGCTTACTATTAGCTTTAGTAATTGCAGCCTACTTTAATAGCTCCTAGTATAATAGAAAGATAGGGTAGGGAGCGGCAGTATACTATAAAGCTAGGATCTATAAAAGCTTTCGGCCGCTTATTAACGTAGAAGTATATAATATAAAGGCTATAGGAGCCGCCTAAGCGATTAAAACAGTAGCAGAACTTGCAAGAAATAACCCTAGGGTTAATAAAATATATACCTTCCTTAATAATATATTAATAGTTAAAGGCCTATTAAAGGAAGCTTTAGCTTTATTATAAAAGGAGTTTATAAAATTCTAATATATAGTAGAAAAACTATACCTTTATAAAATACTTATCTTTTAAATCCCTAGATATAAAGATATATAAGGTAATAAAATAGCAGATAAGCTAGCTAAAGAAAAAGTAACCCTTAACCTTCCTTTTAAAGGTTAAAGTACTTTAGTATATATGAAACGCTAGGCTAAGGCAGAAAAAACCTCCTTATAAAAATGATATTAGGAAGTAAATGTCCTAGAAAGCTATAGATACTAGAATTTAAAGGCGCCTATTAACCCCTTAAAATTTAAGCTACTTTAACCTATCCTTTACAGGCTTTTTGCAAAAAGATTAAGCTATAGGGACTTTTAAAGCTACTATAACTACTTCGGCTATAATATACAATCGCTCTGCAAATACAGCTAGCTAAAAGAATTTAGTTACTTTACTAGCTGCCGTATAATAAAAAGTTTTCTACTTAAAATCCTTAACGGTAAAAGCCCTATATTTTATTTATTAGGATTAAAGGAAAGTAAAGATTTCTAGAAATTAATAGAGGAGATAAGCCTATATAATCCTCCCCTTTAAAATCTAGACTAAAACTATATAAACACTTTCCTTTATTTAGCAAAATATAGTAAATATAGACCCCTTAATTCCTAGCTTTTATTAACCTATTACCTAAATAAAGTTTATATATTTAAATATATCTATACTTATACTTTATATAAAGTACTTTATATAAATATACTTAAACCTTTACCCTTATCTCTCTTTTTACTATACTTTTCCTAGTATTTATAGTATTAATAATAGAATATAATAAAGTATTGTAAAAGCTGCTGCTATAAACTTTAAAATGCAATTCCCTTTCCTATATACTTATAAAGCTTTAGCCTTTATATCTTTAATGCCTTTATATTTACAATCAGCCAGTTTAAATAATTTAAATAATCTATCCCTGCTTATAGGTTTTTTTATAGTACTGTTTAGCCTTATAATTAATTATAGATTATATAATTATTATAAATACTGCTTAAAGACCTTAAAACGCAAAAAGAATTAAAAATACTAACCCTCCCCTTTTCTTTTAAAAGATAATCTAATAGGGCGCATTTAGTAACTCTTAAAGCAATTAGGTCAGCAGCTTTAACTATGTTTAAGGCTTTAATATATATCTTCTGCCTAGTCCGCCAATATCGCTTAACTTAAGCTTTAGTATATATCTATATTACCTTTACTAGTATTCTTTAGGCTATTATATATTATTAATAAATAGTAACCTTAATAGTAGTAATAGTATATTTAAAGTCGAGATAATAAATAATTAAACTGCAGGCTATAAAGATAGCGAGAAAGATAATAACCTAATACCCGCTTAATTTTAAAGGAAAGCCTAAAACTGCGCTATATATATTAACCGCCTTTACTTCTCTTTCTTTATCTCTCTTTATCCTTTTTTTTATCTTATATTATATATTCTATCTGCTAATATATAGTTTAATACCTTTATATAATAAGTATTCTGCGAGTGTAAAGAAAAGTATATTAAAATCTTTAAATTTAAGTTTACTATCTTTAAAGCTACCTAAAAGGAAGCCGCTAAATAAACGCCTTAAATGTAACCTTTAAAAGATTTTTACTAAAAATAAAATCTTCTGCGCTATATTTATTATAAATAGTATTCGCTATAGTTTTAACTCCTTTAAATCTATTACTACTAGCACTATATTATATACCTTTACTAATTTCTATTTTAACCTACTATAGGGTTATTAAAATAAAGTTCCTATATACTTTAATATTACTGTTAATAATAGCTACTGTTTATTTACTGTTAATGCAGCCTGGAATTTTATTATTTCCTATAAGCTATATAAGCGCAGACTACTAGATATTAGTAAAGTTAATAAGTTTATAAAGCACTGCGCCAAGTGCAATAGCTAAAGCCTTATTTTTTTAAAAAGCAATATTCTTTTTACTATACAGTAAAGTATTATTAGTAGGTTTAACAGCCTTTTATAAATAAATAACCCCTATAGCTTAAAATAAACCAAGTTAAAAAAGGGGAAAAGTTTAGTATATAAAGCTATATATATTGAATATACAAATTATATTATATTATATTATATAAAAAAAAAACTATTATATAGTTAACTAAACCTATACTTATTACCTTATAGTATAAACAGTAGGCAATATAGAGACTATAAGGGAATTATATTAATAAAGAGGATCCGCTAATAGACCTCCTTTTTATTATATAAAGGTATTAAATAGCTGAGATTTTTAAGATAAAGGCCCCTAGAAATAGGATATAATATATATAGGTAATAGAGGGCATTATGCCCTAGACTAATTATCTTTATATAGCTATAGTTAACTATTAGCCTAGCGCGTCCTTTACTTTATTAAAGGATTAGCTGTAATATAATGGACGTTAAATATATTAACAATAATAGCAGGCAATACTTTAGTCGCTAAAGATAAAGCGCTAAATATATATAGAATTGCCTTTAAGCTAGCTTGCATATAAAATATTATTAAACTATAATATAAAGAGATATAAAGCTTATAAGATAAAATAAATATAAGCTTTTAGGAGAGATAGTAAATTTGAGAAATATATATATATTAACTTAATATTATATTATATAGTATTTATAACTTTAGCTGCTTATAGCTTTAATTTTAATTAGGCAATAAGGTTATTTAGAGCTGGCCTGTATTTTAATCCCCTTTATATAGTCCTGTTAATTTAAGACTAGCTTAACTGGCTACTAAGCTGCTAAAGAATAGCTAGAGGTATTAGACTTTATAGCCGTTTACTATATTTCGCTGGATAAAGGAAAAGATTTAAGGCCTATAGCTTTAAAATTCAGGCACTAGGATAAAAACCCCTCCTTTTAAAGGGGAAAAAAATCTAGTAAGTAGTTTAAGGCAGGCTAAGGCTTACGAGATAATATATTAGCTATACCTCTATAAAGTAAAGCGTCAGGACCTCTTGCAAGGCAATATATCTTTTAAGAGACAATATATCAGCTATTGCCTTTTAAGATGCAATATATTAGCAGTAAAGCTATATAGACTTTGTAGCTAGCTTTTAAGGAAGGTAAAGCTTTTTAAATTCCTTTTTTTTCTTTTACTGTTAAGGCCTAGTAAATTTTAGTAGATAGATAGGCTAATAGTCCTGCAAAATGCCCTGCCTTACTAATAAACTATAACAGGTAATAGTGTAAAAGAATTGTTACAGTAATCTTTATTTATAATATAGGGAGTATTTAGAATTAAAGAATAAATTAAACGAAAACTTAATTTAAATATTTGGAAATATTAATGTTAAAGTATTTAAAATAAATCGTAAGCCTTAAAGACTTAAACTATACATTTATCTTATATCTTAATACTATTAAGCCTTAAAATGTAAATACTACTAAACCTTAATAAAGCTGCCTGTTTTCCTTATAATTTAAATTAAAATAGGTTTAGTAATAATAAAATAACTGTTTAAAAAGTAAAAATATCCTACTTTATAGAAATAGTCTTAAGATTATATACTTTAAAAAATATAGTTTAAAAGTTATAGGTTCCCTTTAATAACTTTTTTAACCTCTCTTTTCCTGCTTTAACTAATATTGCTATATAAGTATATAAATAACTAAAATCCCTAACCTTAATTAAAGGTATAGGTATTCTTTAAGCTATATAATACTTTTATATATAGCCCTTTTTTATTTTTCTGGATATAAAAGTTATAAGAACACTATTAGTAGCTATTATAATTAGCAATATTGGCATTATTAAAGTTTCTTTACTGCTAATTATAAGCTTAGCTGTTTAGACTATTTAATAGGCTGCTAATAAATTTTATATAACTGCTATTATAGTAATAGTTAATTTAAATATATAATAGTTTTCTATTAGTTAAGGTCGGTATATTAAAGGGCAAAAGGGCAATAAGTATTATAAGCTAAACTATTTTAACAATTAAAATAAAATAGATAAAATAAATAATTTAAAGGTATATATATAGTTATAGGATTTAGATAATTTAAATAAAATTCTTAAAGTAAAGTTGCGAGATATTACAGTAATCTTATATAGTTATCCTTATAAATTACTAAATTAAAGATATTAAAGGAAATGTTAACCTAATTAAATAAAGGCTTTAAGACTAGGGTAGGCATCTATTTAATTTCCATTTTCACTATATAAACGCTTTTACTTAATAGGAAAAAATATATATTTATAAATAAAGGCTAGACTAAAATAATTATTTTAATTATTTAATAGAGGTATATATACTTCCTATTTAGGCGAAAGCGTCTATAAAGCGAAATTAGAAATTAAATGGATACTTACCCTATTTAAGACCTATCTCTAAAGATTTAACTGCCCCTATATACCACTAAGTCTATAACCCTATACCTAATAGACCCCTACTATAAAGAGTAAGCTAATATACTCCAACTAGTTTGCCTATTTCTTTAGCTTTAATCATACTAGTTATTTAAACTCTTTAATAAAGTTTTATTAAATATTTATACTATAATAATTATTAGCGGATAAGTAATATTTAAAAATAAACTTATATTTCTATAGCTTTACTTCAATAAATAATTGATTAGTATAAAATATAATTAAATAGATTTATATTTAAATTCTATAATTACTAGCCTAATAGTATTTATTAAAAGCTATAGTAATAGTAATATAAGTAATACCTTAGCAATTAAATTTTATTTTCTTATAAGTAATAGTAAGATTTTAAAAACTAAAAGCTTTATAGAAACTGCTTTAAATAAAATTAAATATAGTACTTTATACTTTATACTAAAGCTGAGAACTTTAAAATATTACTTTAAAAGGAGTATTTTATATTTAGTATAATACTTTATTTATTTTAGTATATTTATAAATAGGGATTGCCTATAAGCTAATAGTATACTAAATAATATACTAGGACCTTTTAAATAAAGCTTAAAAAAAAAACCTAATCCTAACTTACTGCTAGATTCTTTAAATATATTATAGGAACCTCTATTATTATCTATATTTTATTACCTATATAAAGTAAATATATTATATTACTGCAGCTTTTCTATAATATAAATCTATTATATTATTTCTTTTTCTGTCTATCCCTACTACCTTTAATATAATATTTCTATACTTATATACTATAGTTAATTAAAGTCTTTTATAAATTAAATCTGCGCTTTTAGTTGCAAAGACACTTAGGCTAAATATATAGGCTTATACTTTAATATAAACTACCTTTATAACTTACCTGCAAGTTCGCATTCTAAGTATTCTAAGAATTTTTATCTTATAACAGAATACTGTTTATTTTAATATCTAGGCAATCGATTATATTAGTAAACTATAGGTTTTAAGCGCTTAGCTAAATAATAAAATATAACTAGATAATGTAATTCGTAAAATGCATTCTTTTAGTTATAAAATTAGAAAAGTAGCTATAAGGTTTTAAAATATATAATTATACCTTTACTTTATATTGGAATTTATAGTGTATTTACTTATATAAGTATAAAACGCTAGAAACTAGGAAGCTTAAAAGGGTATATTAAAAGTAAAAGGCTTAGCTTTAATCGTTTAGTTTATATTAGTTATTACTAGGCTTCTTTTAAAGGAGCAGGATTTAGTATATATTATATTATATAATCAGGGGATATTAAGCAGTATATTAAAAAGTATTAATTATATTTTATAAAATAATAAAAGTGTTAATAACTTCTCTAAACCTTTTAAAGTATATAAGGCAGTATAGTAAACCTTTTTAAAATTATATTAAAAAGTGCCTAAGGGCTATATAAGTATTATTCTTAAAAAACAGATAATTTAAAGTAGGCGCTGCTGTAATGCAGGCGAATTTATATTGGCGCAACTATAAGGTCGCCTGCAATATAGATTTTTACCTAATTACAATATACATTACAATATAACCGCGCGCTCTTTAATCGGCCTTATACCAGCTATTCTACTATAAAAAGGGATTTAGGTTATAAAAACTACCTGACCCTAGACTAACCCAGGTAGTTTAAGTAAATAATTATATTAACAACTATTTAAGTAACTATACTAAATAATTATAATTTATCTAGTTTTATATATTAAAGAGATATATAGTAGATATTGTTAAAAAAGGAGGGCTAAAAAGTAAGGATTTCAGTGTATTTGGGTAACCTTCCTATTCTGGCTAGACCCGGAATTAGGCCCGACGCTAGGACCGAGTTCTGGAGGAACTTCAGTATAAGTCAGGAAATTTCTGTTATCCTTAACAATAACAATTGAGCTAGGACCAGCTATCCCGCCTCCCCTAGACTCAATACAATGGCCACAATAGCTATTGTGAAAAATCTGACTAAAATGGTTTCCTGTTTGTATGGCCGTGAGTCGATTTGGCCGATTTCCCATATAAATGAATTTTGCGGAAAATAGGAATAGGGCTACGAACCCAATTCTGCCACTATATTCCTATTATCTAGTCAGAGGACTATTATAGAAGACAAAGCTATTGTTTATACAATCACTTCTACACTAGCCGCATATACACTAGATATTCTATAGCTTCTAGCTATTAGATCAGTTACAATTTAATTGTTTATTTATTGTTAACCCAACTAGACTCTCAGTCGTTTCCTTATTGCTGCGTTGTGTGCAGCTTCCTAGAAACTGCATATAAATAAGGTTTAGTATAACCTTGTTACTTTAACAGATATACTTAGATTATTTAGATTATAGTAATCCTGTTAATTTAAAATTATAGTTTTATATAGTAATCCCTTTTATAGGATTACGCTTATAGTTATATTCTATTAGTAATTAATTAAAGGTTTTAATATTTTGTTATCATCCTGTAATTAGGTCTTTAATATAGTTAGGTTATAATATAATATCCCCCTTTTATTAGTTTTATTTTTAAAACCTATTAATTCCTTTATAAGTTTTATCTGTTTATTCCTTTTACCTTTCCTATATTAATATTATAATAGATTATATTATTAAACCTTGCGCTTATAAATCTAATAAATATACTTTATTTACGTTTTTAATTCTTTTTAAAGGCAATCCTGTTAATATACCTTATACTTTTTACTTTTAAAAGAAATTAGTTTATCGGATAACAAGTAACTTTTTAAAGTATAGCAAATATATATATTAAAGCTGTTCCTGTAATAGGGTTCTAGTTACTTTATCTTATACACTCCTCTTTTTCCTCTTTTCTATACCTCTCTATTAACTTCTCTAGTTATATATATACTTAAGCAGCAGAAAAGGCTTAAGCTAAAAGAGGATAAAGTAGGTAAAAAGCTAAAGGGTCTTTATTTTTATTTAGCGGAGCTTTAATTATAGATTATAGCGGCTGTAAGGCATTTAAACTATATTTGGTATATTAAAAAAAGGTATATAAGCAATATATTAAGCTTTTTAAATAAAGGCTATAGGGTTTAGATAAAGAGGATAGCGTGCCGCCTTCTTTATTTATTTAAGAGGCAGAGGTAATAACTGATCTTTAGTCGCTAAGGGTGCCTGCTAAGGTAGATTAAGCTTTTTTAAGGCTTAGCGACAATTTTATAAATTTAAGTCTTTTAATTTTAAAGATTAATAAAACTGCCTAAGTTTATTTTTAGCGTTTAATAAGTGTTTAGTAGGTTCTTAAAAGTTATATTCCTTTTTATAGTTTTTCTATTCAATTAAGTATTAGCGTTTATTATTTTCTGCTTTTATAGCTTTAACTTCTTTAACTTTATATTTTTCTTTAACTGCTAAGATTTCGATTAAATGTATAATTAATTTATTTTTTAATTTATTTTTTAATGCCTTTTTAAATCGTAAAATATAAAATATTAAGTAAATTTAAATACTGTCTAGTAGTATAAGTTTATAAATAACTTTTAAAATAACCTTTTTAATTAAATATAGTTTAAGTTTTTTAAAATTTAATTTATCGCTTAATTATATTATTTTAATATTTACAGTTTTTTTTCTTAGTAAAGAATAATATAGGTAAACTATATCTCCCTCTTTAAAGATTAATCCCTTTAATTTATATTCATTAGTATACTTTTTTATTCTTTTTTATATAAAGTAAAAGTATACCTATATTTCTTTATATAACTACTTTATATCTTTAGCTTTAATTTATACTTTATTAATATATAGGCCTTTCTTTAGCGCTTTATATATATTTAATATAAAGCTATAGTTAGTATATATAAAGCTAAGTCCAGTTAGCTTTAAAATATTACTATTATAGGATATGTATAGAATTAATAACTTCTTTACTTGATTATTTTAGTTAAAGTTAATATAACTTCTTAAATAAACTTTAATAACCTAATTAATGCATTCTATTTATTTATTTATCTATAAATAATATATAGTATTAAACTCATAATTTATTTTTAACTAGTTTATATATACCTATTAGAATTTAAATATAAAGGTTAATCTTTAGTTAAAAATAATCTTAGCTAAAACTATATAGTTAGCTGCAATAAATTGCAAAAATATATAAACTAGTATTTCTATATTTATTACTTTTTTATATAAAAGGAAATAAAGCTATTTAGTAAATTAATTTATAATTATTAAAATACTATTATATTTAATCTTTAATCCTGGTTTAATAGATAATAGTAATTTAATAATAAACTCTAATAAAATTAACTTTTATAGTTATTTTAGTATTAATAAAGGTTAAAGTTTACTGTATAGTTTATATTTTAAGGGTTTAACTGTTTTATCAGTTATATAGTAAGAAATAATATCCTGTATTACTTTTTTAAGCCCTTAAAACTTAAAATACTTTTAAACTTATTTATATATTTTGCAAATGCCTTTATATATATATATTAAGTATTAGTAAACTTCTATAACTATATTCTTTTAAAGTTTATCTGGGATTTAAATTTTTCTATTTTATTATTAAATTCTTTTATTATTAAACTCTACATTTTCTAGGAATCTATTATTATCCTAGGTAATATAATACTCTTTAATATATTAAAGTATAGTATTATTACTAAATACCTTATATATAACTTAAAGTGCTATTTATTAATAATATCTATTAAAGGTTTACTTTAAAATCTACTTAATATATTTAATCTTTCCCTAATTATAATTAACTTATCTGCTAAATGCATTTACTTATCTATTTTCAGATCTTTTTTAGTAAATTAAAATATAGTCGAATTCTAAAAGGTATTCTATATAGCGGATTTGCCTTTTAAAGAGTTATTAAACTATCGCGAAGTACGCGATATTCTTATAGTTAATATGTACCTTAACTTTATATATTCCTTTTAGTAAATAGTATTATTACTCTTTAAATGTAAGAATAATAGCGAGGAATTCTTTATTATATATTAAATAGTTTAATTCCGCGCTATATAGTGCTTTAAAGTAAAAGGCAATAAGGCATAGTTTACTATTTTTATCCTTTTAATTAAATTAAGCTTTTATAGTAAAGTTAAAAATATTTATTTTAACTTCTATTTCTTTATATAAGTTGAATATAATAAATACAGGTTTTTTTTAAAATAAACTGCTTAAGTTTATTAAAGGCTTCCTGTATATTTAATGCCTATAGAAACTTTTAATCTTTTTTAGTAAATTTCTAAAGAGTTTATATAATATTTCTATAGCTTTTAATAAATTATTAATAATAAGTAGTAAATTTTAAAAAGCTTTAGACTTCTTTACCTATTATAGGTATAGGCCAGTCTTTTATTACTTACACTTTTAATAGATTTATATAAATTTCCTTAAAGGTAATAATATATTTTAGGAAAGTGACTTTCTATATATAGAATTCGCATTTCTTTAGTTTTATAAGTAGTTTAGTATTTTATAATATTTATAATATCCTATAAATATATTCTTTATATTCTTTAAAGGTATTTAAAAAGATTAGGATATTATTTAAATAAATAATTATAAAGATATTAAAGTATTCTTTTAATATATTATTAATTATTTTTAAAAATATCGCTAGGGCATTAATAAGGCTGAAAGGTATAACTAGGTATTTAAATAAGCTATATTTAGTTTAAAAGGCAGTTATTTATTTATATCCTTTTTTAATTTAAATAAAGTTATAAGCGCCTTTAAGATCTAGTACTATAAACTACTTTTTCTTATATAATCTATCCTGCAATTCTATAATTAATAGTAGTAGAGTTCTATCCTTAATAATAGCTTTATAAAGCCGTTAATAGTCTATAACTAATTATAGTTTACCTCTTTTCTTTAATATAAATATAATAGGATAGCCTACTTTTAATAAAGAGGGTTAAATATACCCTTTAGCATATATTATTTAAATAGTTATATAGGCTTTTAAACTCCTTTTTATTTAAATTATAAATTTTATAAAAAGTAATACTTACACTATCCTTAAACTTAATTATATAGTCTTATTAACTATATTTTAATAGTTTTATATTAAATATTTCTTTAAATAATTTATTATACTTTTAGTATTCTTTAAAGATATTCTCTAGCTATTCTAGTAATACTACTATTTTAAAGCTTTTTATTTTAAGTATTTTATTAATATTATTAAATGCTTTCTATAAAAAGGCAATTATTCTTTAAATCTATTTATCTTTTCCTTTACTTTACTTAAGTTTTATTCCTAGGTAGATTATTTCTATAATTAAATTAAAAGTAACTTTTTTAATTCTTTTCTTTAGCGTATTTAAAGGTTTTATATAGGATTTCTGCCTTACAGCTAAAGCCTTTCTAATAGTTTTAATTACTAGGGAAACTTCGCTATTGCGCTAATAAAGCTAGCTATTCTCCTAGTCGATATTAAAGTTATTATATTTTAACTAAAAATAACCGAAAATAATATTATACCTATCGATATTTACTATATTGCAAAAAACTACTCTTTTATATTTAGCGATTTTAAGTTTAAAGTAATTAATCTTTTATTTAACCTATTTATTATTATATATAAAGGCTTTTCTTTTTATTTAATAAAGTTAATATAGTTTAGTTTTCTCTTTTTAAAGTAACTGTAAGCAATTTATAGTTATAGGTATAATAAAATTGCCTATCGCTCTACTATCTATTAATATATATAGTTAATATCCTTTAATTATTATCTTTAATTTAAAATATAGTAAATCTTTATTATTACTTTTATTATTTAATATTTTAAGAGATATAATTTATTAATTATTACTTTATAGCCCTTTTACAGGTAATATTAATTATTTTTTAATTTTTCTCTTTTTATATAAATTTCGCAGTTAATTAAGGTTCTTTAAAGTAAATGCTACCTTCTTTTATTATAGGCAGTTCTTTTATAAGTAATAAAGTTAAACTAGTTCTAATACAGCTCCTTTATAATTTAATTAATCTTTTTATCTTTTAAAGTAGGTTTATACTTTATATATTTTTATATTTACTACTTTTAAAGTTTTTCCTATAAATAAATAGCGCATTTATCCTTTTAGCAGTATATATAGTCTAGTAATAAATGTAAAGTATTATTAGTTTATTATATATATTAATCCTTTAATTTATTTTATTTATATATCATATACCTTAAACTATTATACTTTATATAATATTATTAATTGCATTTAAACCTTTTATTATAATAGAAGTATTATTTTATTAATTTCTTTTAGCAGTAAATATAATATCTTTTAAACTTATATCCTTTAAGTTTTTATAGCTAATAATACCTTTTTAAAGTTTTAATATTTAATTTCATAATAATAATTTTAAAGTCTTAATACTATATAGTTATAACTTATTCTTTAAAAGCATTATAATCCTATACCTATTTTATAGGGTAAAATAGGATTCTAATTAGAAATATATTATACTTTACTTTTTCCCGAAAATATATTATATAGTTATATACAATATAAATAACCTAAAATATAGTATAATGCTTTTTATAAGTAAAGGTATTTGCAGTATAGTTTCTTTATATATAAAAATATAAAGGTTCTTTATATATAGCTAAAGTAACTGGGATAGCTTTAACAGCTATTTTATTATTAACTCTATTTTATATATAAAGCTATTTATATAAGTATAGATTTATCCTGTTTTACTGTATACCTATAGCCACTCTTTTAATTAAGTTTAGGTAATATTTATTTAACTTACCTTTAAAGTTACTGTTTATAGGTAACATATTTTTTAATTCTAAAAGTATAGTACTATATAGTAATAATTTATATTATAAAGGGTTATCTTTATTTTTATTATTAAAGTTACTGCTATTAGTTTATTTTTTATTGCCTGCAGTAATTTAATTAAAATATTAATAGTTAATTATAGCAATTATTTATTTATTTAAAATACTATTATCTTTATTTAACTTTATATAGCTAAAGTCTAGGTTTTATTTTATTAAACTATCTAGGTATAGTAAATACCTGTTTATTTTATTTTCTCTAAAAATATCTTTAAAAGTTTAAGATTTAAGTCTTAATTAATATCCTCTTTAGTTTATTATAAATATCTTTTTAAATTATTTTAAATATTATCTGCTTTTATCTTTATTAGTTTTATAAATAGGGCAGCTATTATTATAGTATATAGTTTAGCTAAATAATATATAATTAATAGTTTTTAAAACTATATTAACCTTTTATTTAAATTCTAGTATAAGCTTTTAAAGTTTATTAATTCTTAGCTTTTATAAAGCTTTATAGTCCTTTAAGATATATCCTAGTTTATTATAGTTATAATAAATAACCTTTACTTTTTATTTTAAATATTTAAATCTATTTAATTAAATTTCCTATTATTAAAGCTAGCAATATATTTTTATTGCTTTTTACTTTAATTTATATATCCTTAATATTTATCAACTTATTTAAATTACTATTATCTTTTCTTTATATTTAAGTAAAGTTTATAAAATAAATTATCTATATCTATATATCTTTTAATTAATTTAATAATACTTTTATTATAAAAGAATTTATAAGCTTCCTTTTTAATTTCTAGTTTAAATTTATTATAAAAGCATTTAATAAAAGTAAAGTTTTCTTATTTAACTTTAAAAGTATAGTTCTTAAAATATACAGTATAGTTAAAGTATTTTCCCTTTTAAATTAAGTTTATAAATTTATTTTCTATAATATACTTTTTATTAATATTATTAAAGATATTCTTTAACTTTTCTTTAAATTAATTATAGCTGGCAAATATAAATTATATTTATTTATTAGCTTTACTTTTATTATTAAAGAAATCCCTTTAAATAGGTTTAAACTACTTTAAAGTATTACTTTTAAATTATTTAGCAGCTAAAAGGACTTTACTAGTCTTTATATTAAAGCTGGTTAAAAAGTAGGTAAAGTAATTATATAGTTAAATAAAAAATAGTTAAAGTGCTATAATACTTCTATTAAAGGGTTTAAAGGGCTGCATTTTAAGCGACTCTTTTAAATCATTTAAAGGTTAATTCCCTTTAAGGTTTAGTATAAAGTTTAAAGCAGGTAAGGCCTAATTCTGTAAATTTATAATAGTTGCTTACTGTTAGTAAATTATTTAATTAAGCCTAGCGTTTTTAGCAATTAAATATTAATAGTATTACTTTTATTCTATACAGTTAACTTCTATATATTAAAAGGCTTCCTTTATATAAATATAGAATTATTCCGTTTTATTAACTTTATTTTTATCTTTACTTCCACTTATATTATTATCTCTATTATTATACTGCCCCTAGTAAAGAGGTAGAATAGAGGGTAAAGTATTAAAAGAGGATACTGCAGCGGATATATTTACAGTATTACTTAGGATTTTCAGTAGCCTTTTAAACAAGAGTTATTAATATATAACAATCCAGGTTAATTTTTAATAGTTAAACTAAGGTTTATAGGCTTATATTAATAGAAACGTTAAAAATAAATACTAAGCAGGGTAATATAGTTATTATTTTATAGAATAGGTAGTTTAAGTAAATAATTATATTAATAACTATTTAAATAACTATATTAAATAATTATAATTAATCTAGTCTTATATCTAAAAGAGATATATAGTGAATGTATTTAGATTGTTTAGATTATAGTAATCCCGTCGATCCAGGATTACGGTTTCGTATAGTAATCCCTTTTATAGGATTACGCTTATAGTTACAATCTATTAGTAATTAGTTAAAGGTTCCGATGTTCTGCCCTAATCCTATAACCAGGTCTTTAATATAGTCGGGTCATGACAATATATAAACTTTATTTAAAAACTACTTTAATAGCTTAATTAAATATTTTAGTAAATATAAAACTTTAAAGTTTATTAATTAAATATATTAATAGCTATAAATTTTAAAAGATATTAAAGTATTTATATAAGCTTATAAACTATATATTAAAATAAAGGCTTTATAATTTTACTATAAAGCTTCCTTTAGCTATTACTAGTTTTATTTTATATAATTAAATATCTTTATTAATTATATTATATTATTACCTAAATCCCATTACTATAGTATTACCTATAAGTATTTATTAATAATAGTTTCCTGCTTTATAATAATATATTATTTTATATTTATTATTCTACTATTAAAAAAATAATAAATATATTTATTAATAAAATTTACTGCCTTTATAATATATTTAATAATATTATATTCAACTATACTATATAGTTTATATTAAAGTTTTAAGAATAACTTTTAAATTAATTAAAAGTTATATTAATATAATTATTACCCTTTTACTTTGAAATTAATAGCTAAATCAAAAGAATTAATATAAATATAAAATAATACTTATAAACTTTTATTAACTTTTATTGAAATAATTAAATTTACTAACTTTTCTTAATTTAATTTACTGTAAATAATATAATATTTAAAATTATTAGTATATTATTCTTTTTTATTAATTATAGTTTTAACCTTTACTTTAAAATAAAGCTTTTATAGGTTTACCCGCTAAACCTTTCTGTAATAAAAAAAAGTTTTTCTATACTAATATTATTACTAATTAATTTAAATATATTATTATATAATTAAAGGCCTTTATTAAAGCTTTAAAAAAGATATAAAGAAAATATAAACATATAAAAAAAAGTATTATTTATTTGTATTATTAAATAGGAAATCTTTATTAAGATATAAAATATAAAAATTAATCAATTAATACAAAAGTTAAATAATAAATAGGCGGGACTATATATAATAATAAAAGTATATATAAACCTATACTATTAACTTACTTAAAGGTATAACGATTTTCTTAGTTTTATATAACTCTCTTTTATAATTTAAAATAGCTATTTTACTATACTTTAAGTAAAAAATAATTAATAAAGTGAAATTAAAAGAATTTAATGTAAAGTATTAAACAAAGAAAATAATATAAATAAAATATTAAAAAAAGGTTTGAAGTATTTTTAAATTATTATAATAATAATAAATTCTATTTTTTTATTAAATAAAAATACTATACTGCTATATAATAGCTAGCTAAAGATTTATAAAGCTAAAAGAAAGTAATATAAAACTTTTATATAAAAAACCTAAAAAAGCTAAACTTATTATAATAAATATTAAAAGGAGTTATAAAAAAGGAAAAAAAGGAAATAGCTAAAAAGATATTAAAGACTATAAAATATTAATTAAAGACTATACTGCGCTAAAGCCTATAACTAAACTATATATTATTAATATTAAAAAGCTATATAATTTAGCCTATTTACTTATATATCGGAAGTATTAAGATAAATTACCTGGAATTTCAATTTATGCAAGTAATATAACTATTTGCGGCTGAATAGCGAGATAAAGGGGGGTACTGTTACAGCACTGACTGTAACGCGATGTTGACGCCCTGTTACGTGAGCTTCGGTCACGTGACCAGGCCCCAACGCGTTCCTAGCTATTCCACCTTTTCCTTTGTGTTAGCTATGTGTATATTTAGCGAGGCCATTACGGCACATTCTCTAATAGAATCAAGCTTCATTCCCATTCTCTCTATGCTCCACAAAGCTGTGCCGCGCTCCGTCACAACCTATAATTTACTATAGCCTCTAGAACGTCAACTAGATGTTCTAGTCTTCTGTAATACAGGCTGCAAGCTTTTAATTCCTAAATATAAGGGGACCTATTATATACTGGGGTTAAGCTAATATATAGAATTACTGTTGTTGTTGTGATTGAAAGTATCGTGGAAGATTTCTGTGTGCGCGCCTGGACTATCTGTCCCAGTAGCAATTTTTATCTGTCCCAATAGCATTATTCTATATATTTTTCGCCTTAACTCCACCACCCGTAAGTATTTACTTGTAAGCCGGGCCGGCTGACTATACATAAGCCTCCCCTGCCTTGTCCAGCAGCTATATAGTCAACCCGCCGAGTGCAGTATTCCTTTTCTACTGAAATACAGTATTACTCAGTACGTGACTAAGATTTCAGATAATGAATGAATAGAGCTTCCCGCCATGTAGTGCTGATTTTATGCTGTGTTCGCACGCGGTCCCACTCCTCTTTCTTCCAACACATCAAGGCTCCCTGCCACAAATGCATTATTCTGCCAGTTCGATCCACCGCAAATCTCCATCCTTTGATCCTTGATCAATGGCTGTCCGCTCTGTGTCTTCCTAACCATACACCAAGCATTGGATCAAACACTTCATAGGCTTTGCCAGTCGAATTGCATCCCGCTCATAGTCAACGGTGATCCAAACGAGGTCCCAAAGTCATTCTTGACAACCGCCATATAGGTCCTGTAATCGTCAATTTCAATGTCGATAACGTAGTCGCCTTGTCCCCAGATCATTTCGCAGTTAGCTTGAATGCCTTGGCCCTCAGCAGAGGGCATGGCCAGACATATCTCTTTATTCGTGGGAGTGATGTATTTTGATACATGTGAAAGAAATATTGTGGTTGTCAATTTTCTTCTTGATGTCAGGAATAAAAAGCCTGGTAAACTCAGAGGGGAACAGAGGGGATATACGAAGTAATGCTTGCAAGCTTTCGTGCAAATGACGAAGCACTGGAGTGCATAATGGCAGAAGACGCTTTCAATTCTCGTGAGCTGGCACTGTATACGTAACCTATTCTTCTTCTTAAGTTTGTCCATTTCTTTGATCTACTTCCACATCCACCAACATCTTGCTCCTCGCATCTATCCCTATCCCATAACTCTTCTGTCGTTTCCCAGCAAATTGCTGCGCTGCAGCTTGGACCTCAATTCATCTTGTATTCGGGGTTATCGTATCCACAGCTCATTTCTTTCGTATAGAAGGGTCACCTTACGAAGTACGGAGTACGGAGTTGCTTAATTTAAGAATCACTTAGTGGGCGGGGCCTGTGGTGCCAACTAGTGTTGGATAAAACATCCGTACCCTATCGGCAGCTTTCCTTCTAGCACTTTTTATATTAAGTTGCTCCTGATGGCTTATCCGTCAAGCTTTCCACAACAAGGTTGTCAGTATGAGGTCAGCCCTTGAGCTACCTTCCGAGCTCATTTCGTTTAATCTTCAGCAGGATTATTGGAGAGTGGTAAAAACTTATTTAGATGTGACGTTATATCGAAATCCTATACAAGATGGTGAATCCCACAGTCAACATTTTGTATGGCTTGCCTTCCACCACTCTTTTGTCTGGGGCACAACATCAACGAAGCGCATATCATTCAGATAACACCGTAGAAGTATGGAAATAAATTATGAGAGGTTTGTTAATGTCATTTATATTTAATACATTCACAAATCGATATCGTCAGATATTGATACTCATTTCAGCATCCTGCCCTCGCAGCCATTTGTATTTGTCATTGGATCGCAGAAAAAGCATTTCATTATCCATTGGGCCGCACTGACGAGACTTTCAAAGAGCCTGCAAAATCTGCTTGATGGACCTATGAGAGAGGCCAAAGAATATTGCATCTATTGGCAAGACGTCGATGAGAAGACCTTCATCCGTTTCAGCCAGTGGGTCTACACCGGAGATTCCGTGCCTACAGAACCAAATCTTCTTTTGGCCGGCTCTCACATTGCAGCACCTGGAAAAGAATTGGTAATTAAAGTTTCACAAGATCGTCCACTTTATTCCCTTACCTCCTTTGAGATTACCGAAGAGAGTGACAGAAAAAGCAGTTACCAACATCGTGCGGCAAATTATACCTGGAACAAATGATGCAGCTCGTGCGGTGCCCACTTAAACTCTCACTTTCGTGGTTATTGTGGTACGTTGGACAGCTACACGCTGGACCAAAAGCTTCCTAAAATATTGACGAAGAAAGAGTCCATGATCAAAAGTTTCAAGAGGAGTAATAAATTCCCGTCTCCAAATGTAAAACGCTTCACACCCCGCAAGACCATGGAGAGCTGCGAGGATTACAGCGAGATCTTCCTCACCCACGCTTAGCTCTATGCTCTGGGCGACAAATACGATATACTGCCTGAATTGGATAAACTCTTTTTGGATAAGCTTTACATCAGCCTAAAGCAGTTTACACTCTATCCAAGCCGCATGGGAGACACCACTAGCCTGGTCAGATACGCATTTGAGAACACAATTTCAGGGGACAAGCTGCGCACACTCCTAGTCCACTACTGTACATGCGTTATCGGAGACATATCTAAGAGTGAAGACTTCAAGGACGCCATAGATGGGGCACCAGATTTTGCATCTGGGTTGATTAAGAAGATGGCGGAGCGTCTTGACTAAGAGCCCCATAGATTCAGTAAACACTGCTCGATTAGGCGACACTTAACCAAAAGTTGGCAATATTAATACTCTGTACGGAGTACGGAGTACAAGTACCATCAGTATACTTGTAGAGACAAATAACTTGGATAACTGCTGGAGCCTTTACCTTGGTGTAATACTAATAGGCTTACTGGAATTAGGTTAGTATGAAATGATATTCACTGCTGTCAGCTTACTCCGTACTCGCACTTGTAATATGGGTAAATCAACTGAGGTTTAAACTAGCTAGGACCTCTGTCAGACCATAAATCCTGCAAAAGTGAAGCTCCACACAATCTGCGCGGATAGGTTATGTCACAACTTCCTTTTACAATCATACCCTAGCCCCCTAATAACTAGGATTTATATACCAGTTACGGAGTACTACTGCAAGGAATATCAACCCCCTGGAACGTATACGATTTAATTTGCCATCAGGAAAAAAGCCTTTGCAGCCTACTGTCTGGCAGGTTAACTAGCTGGCTGTAGGAGAGTAAGGCCCCTGCCTATCCGCTAGATATGCAGTCATCTTATTATACCGAATCTGTACGGAGTACTCCGTATGAGGAGCTTGATTATCTCGAGAACAGTATTGCTATTCGCACCACCCTTGCATTTTATCCTGACCTCTAAAATCACGTGTTGGTCACGTGTAACTGAAATTTCTTGCAGAGCTGGCTTCAGTACCCCAACTCTAGGAAAACAACAGTGATCTTCTACTATACACAGACTGCAATATAACTAACCCGTACGCCGGAATAATCTTAATAAATTAATAGGCCTTTACGGCTCGCAGCGCTGCCTGCTCTAATAGCGGCGCTAATAGCTTCCCCTTTTATCTTAGCTTAGACAGTTACCCGTTAGTGGGTCCACTGGAAACCAACTGTTAGACTTCACCCAATAGTTGGCTATAAAAGTCCTAATACACTATAAAAGTCCAATACACTTTTTTCCTATAGAGCTATAGCTAAAGTTTATATATATTTCTTTATATAGTAATTATTTCTATTTTATTATAGTATATTAAAGTCTATAATAAATATTTAATTTCTTTTTAGTTATTTATTTATTTAATTTTTAGCTTGCCTATTATTTAGCTATTTCTTTTATTATGTTTTTATAGTACTCTTTATTTAATAAAGGAAAAGGCAGTAGTATTAAAAATAAAGGCATTTTAATATAGTTGTTAAGGTAGCTAGCTAGTAGTAATAATAGAATATTAATAATATTTTTATTTAGTAGTTGTATTCGCTTTTATATTAACTTTTATATTAACTTTTATATTAGTTTTTATATTAGTTTATAGCTATTATTATTATTATTATTATTAAAGGAGCTAAGTATAATTATAATAAAGCTATAACTTTTATTATAGAGTTTATTAAACCACTACTTTAGTATTAAAATTCTATTTTATATTAATAATAAAAGGATTTTCTTTAAACTTAAAAAGTTAAGTATATTTTTTATTATTAACTTTAAAAGGAAGATGTTTTTCAATTTTTTATATAGCTTTAAGCTATTTTTTGAATAATATACTTTTCTTTATAAACGGACTAGCTTTAGGTATATAATATAAAGAGGAGACCTAGAATTATTTATTTAAAATTAAGGAAAATAGGAAGAAAAGCTTAAAGCTAGCTAGCTTTAAATAATAGCTATTTAGATAATTAATATTTAAATTATATATATAGCTATAAAGAAATGAAGCAGGTATTAAATGTCTTTACCTAGGCTTTTAGCCTATAATATTCTTTATATTATTAGCCCTATTAAATTTATTTTCCCTTTAGTATACTTTAACCTTATTTATTTTCATTTTAATATATTACTAGTTTATTAAAGGGGAATTGGCACTTTATATATATATATATATATATACTACAAATAACCTAAATAAAACACAGGAACTATACTTTTAATACAGCTATAAAGCTATAGTGAACTAATATAAAGGCTAAAAGATACTGTAAATTATTTAATTATAATATCTATAGTTAAAAGCAATTAATAGTTACCTTTATATACCTTAAAAGCTGTAAAAGTATAGGTAAAGTTATATATTAAAGGAGAAAGCAGGTTAATTAATATTAAACTAAGTCTATTTATTTATTATTATAGTTTTATACTTTCTTAATATAATAATTACTTAAATAAAGAATTCACTGTTTTTGAGTATATTAAAATAACAAGGTTATACTGAACCTTATTTATGTGTGGCTTCTAGGAAGCTGCACACAACGCAGCAATAAGGAAACGACTGAGAGTCTAATTGGGCTTATAATGGATGAACAATTGAATTGTAAATGATCTAATAGCTAGAAGCTATAGAATATCTAGTATATATGCGGCCAGTGTAAAAGTGATTGTATAAACAATAGCTTTGTCTTCTATAATAGTCCTCCGACTAAATAATAGGAATGCAGCAGCAGAATTAGGTTTATAGCCTTATTCTTATTTTCCGCAAAATTCATTTATATAGGAAATCGTCTAAATTGACTCATGGCTATACAAACAGGAAACCATTTTAGTCAGATTTTTCACAATAGCTATTGTGGCCATTGTATTGAGTCTAGGGGAGGCGGGATAGCTGGTCCTAGCTTAATTGTTATCGTTGAAGATAACAGAAATTTCCTGACTTACACCGAAGTTCTTCCAGAACTCGGTCCTAGCGTCGGGCCTGATTCCGGGTCTAGCCAGAATAGGAAGGTTACCCAAATACACTGAGATCCTTACTTTTTAGCCCTCCTTTTTAGCAAAGTAAACCTATAAAAAGGAGTAAAAGTGTATTAGGTATATTAGTTACTTTTAAGAAAACTAGGCCTTTTATAACTATTATATTTTAAATTTTTTAAATTTTTCTATTTAAAGAATAGTATTTTATTAATAAATTTAATTAAAGTTAAATATAGTAATTAATTAATTAATTAATTGTATAGTTTTACTATATATCCTTTTATTAATAAACTTTTAAACTTACTATATTTAATTAATAGTGGATATATAATAGGGGTAAATAAATAAAGTAGAGGATAAAAAGCGAAGGAAAGGAAAGGAAAGGGAAGGATATACTTTTATATATATTAATAGTAAAGTAATTAATATATAATATTAGAGTAATAGCTTTTATAAATAACTAGATTTAAAAGTATATTATATTATTTATATATATATTATATAGTATTTACTGTCTAAGAAAATTAACTATCTTTTAAAAGTAATAAACTATAAATTTGGGTTATAATATTTTACTTTTTTTATTATTTTGTTAAAATTTGTTATATAATAAGTTTTTACTGAAAAAGGAATATTTTAGCTTTCTTAAACTTTAATATAATATTAAATATAGTAAATCCCTTTTTATAAATAACTTTAAAAGTATATATAAACTTAAAATAAAGGAAAATAAAGTTGCCTTTAAAAAGTAATTACTATAATACCTTTTAATATATATTTTTAATACCTAAAAAACTTTAATATTAGGAGGCTAAAGAATATATACTATATAATATAGGAAAATAGTAAATATAATATTAAAATTAATTTAGTATTTAATAACTTTAAATAATATATAATTTAAAGCTATTAATAATTAAAAGTTAATACTTGTTTTTATTTAACTATTAAATTAAAGGTACTTTATAGGGATATAAATATTACTTTTTAAGTTTCTTTAGTTATAAATTATAGCTAAACTATTCTTAAACAGAAAAGTTTATTTATTTTACTTATATAAATATTTTCTGAAATTAAATATAAAAATAATAAAGTTAATTAAAAGTTAATTTACGATTATTAGAGTTAATATTTAATATAATAAAGTAAATAGTTTATTAACTTAAACCTTTATTTAACTGTTGATTAAAAAAGCTGTAAATATAAATCAAAGTAAAATAAATTTACTTTTAGTATTAATTAAAAGAAAAAATATATAAAACTCTTTATTACTTAAATGAAAGACTTTAAGTTATTATAAATATATTATTTAAGTAATAATAACTTAAATGTATTATTAAAAATCGTTAATATAAATATTATATTTATTTTTAATTTAATACTTTAAAGGATTAATTTTATATTCTTTGATAATTTTCTGTAAGTTTTAAAAGAAAAATAGTAAATCTTTAATATTAAATACTTTAAAAGCTTTATAAATCTTTTTTACAGCTTTAATATAAAGTTTATATACCTTAAAATATTTTTATAATTATTTGAAATATTATTCTTTTAATAAATAAAAAATATTAAAGTTTTATTATTATATTAATAATTTATACTTTAATAATTAAAAAACTATTTTATTAAAGTTAATATATATATATAATCCAAGAATTATATTTATTATTTATAAAAGTTTATAGTTAATTGTTAATATAAAGAAAAAGGTTTAATTAATTAAGAAAAGTAATTAAACTTTATATATTTAATATAGTAATATAATTAAAATAAATACAGGTACCAGCCAAGTATATTAAACCTTTTTAGTATATTAGGACTTTTATAGCCAACTATTCGGCAAAGTCTAATAGTTGGTTTCCAGAGGACCTACTAACGGGTATATTTACCTAAGGACGGCGGTGGTATAGGAATTACGTTAAGGTTATATATACCTATAGGCTTAAGACTGAGGGGTAAAACTCAACTAAGGCGAGCGCCTTAGTCGGGCAGAAAAATCCAGGACAGGCAAGAAAGTCCGGGACCATTAACATTTCAAGTATCTTTATATATAGAAATATATATAAAGATACTTAAAAGGATCCCCACTATTTTCCTAGGCTTTTAACGTTTTCTTTACTTTTTAATAAAATAAAGATAGATATATAATTAATTAAAGAAAAATCTTTATACTTTTAAATTTAGGAATTAATATCTTTATATAATAGTAAATATATTTAAATTTATTAATTAATTTTATTACTATCGGATATAAAGAAAATAGGTGTCCCAGAGTTTTATGCCTGTCCTGGCTTTTTCTGCCCGATTAAGGGGGGGGGGGGGGGGGGGGGGGGGGGGGGGGGGGGGGGGGGGGGCGGGGGGGGGGGGGGGGGGGGGGGG